>CAVLGL010000097.1:365000-932500 GCA_963668995.1 Parnassius mnemosyne | reverse complement strand
AGGCCTATGTTCAGCAGTAGTCTTGTGGAGGGCTGTAATGATGATGATGATGTCATAGATTATTTATCTTTTATTTATTTATTGATTATATTACTGCCAGCTCATGAGGTACCTTGAGGATCACCAGCTGATTAGTGACCGCCAGTACGGTTTTCGTCGAGGTCGATCAGCTGGTGATCTTCTAGTCTATCTGACTCATAGATGGGCGGAGGCAGTAGAGTCCAAGGGGGAGGCATTGGCCGTTAGTTTGGACATAGCGAAGGCATTCGATCGGGTCTGGCACAAAGCGCTTCTTTCGAAGCTTCCTTCCTATGGGCTTCCCGAGAAATTGTGCAAATGGATCACCAGTTTCCTTGCTGATCGAAGCATCAAGGTCGTAGTAGACGGTGCATGCTCTGATTTCAAGCCTATCAACGCTGATGTTCCACAAGGCTGCGTGTTATCACCAACGCTGTTTCTCCTGCATATCAATGATATGTTGCTAACTGGTAGCATTCATTGCTATGCAGACGACAGCACTGGTGATGCCTTATATACCGGCCGTGCCAATATTTCTCGGGAAAACGTCGCTGAGTACCGGGACAAACTTGTGTCTGAAGTCGAGTCTTTGCTTAACAAAGTCTCGGATTGGGGCCGACTAAATCTAGTTCAGTTCAATCCCCAGACGACACAAGTTTGCGCGTTTACCGCTAAAAAGAAACCCTTTGTCGTATCTCCTCAGTTTCAAGGCACTCCCCTTGCTGCCTCAGCTAGTATCGGAATCCTTGGCGTCGACATATCGAATAGTGTGCAGTTTCGTGGTCACTTGGAAGGGAAGGCCAAATTGGCCTCTAAAAAGCTTGGCGTGCTGAGCAGAGCGAGACAGTATTTCATGCCGGCACATCGCTTGCAACTTTACAAAGCGCAAGTTCGGCCCCACATGGAATACTGTTCTAATCTCTGGGCCGGGGCACCCCAGTGCCAGCTCCTTCCACTTGACCGCATCCAGCGCAGAGCGATTCGAATCGTCGACGACCGAGTTCTTTCTGATCGGCTCGATACACTGGCACTGCGTAGAGATGTTGCATCTCTTTGCGTATTTTATCGCATCTATCACGGGGAGTGCTCTGAGGAATTGTTCGGACTAAATCCAGCCGCTCAATTTCACCATCGCACATCGCGACAAAACTCGCGTTACCATCCATACCATCTGGATGATTGGCGGTCCACCACTGTGCGATTTAGAAGAAGTTTTCTCCCTCGCACAACTTCCTTATGGAATCAATTACCACCAGCGAATTTTCCGAACCGATACGACTTAGGAACCTTCAAGAAAAGAGCTTACACCTTTCTAAAAGGCCGGCAACGCATCTGCAATTCCCCTGGTGTTGCGGTTGTTCATGGGCGGCGGTAGTCACTTACCATCAGGTGAGCCGCATGCTCGTTTGCCCCCTCTTCTATAAAAAAAAATAGATATAGGCTTGCAGCGAGACTTGTGCTATTCTTTTGAACCTCTCTATGGTTCTCTTAACTTACAGGTGCTGGCGCACTTCCAGAACCGCATCGAGGGCCAGGGGGACGGTGCAATTTTCGACGCGAAGTGGGGCGGCACCTGCAGCGTGGCCGCGTCTGACTCGCACGGGCACCTGCTGCTGCTGGGCCTGGGCCTGGGCCACCGACTGCTGCGCCAACTGCCTGCTGAACTCTTCTTCCACACGGACTACAGGCCGCTGGGTGTGTGATTCACTCGCTAACTTACACCACCCGGTACGGAATAACAGTGTGTAGTGCAGATAAAATATATTTATCTATAATTATAAATACAAACAGCAGATCATGGTCACCTGTAACTAATTTCAAAGAAATATGGCAACGTTTGCGGCAGACGAAGACTTTTTCCTATATTAATTTTATTTTCTAATTTAAAAGTTAACTTACTACTGTGACAATGTGAGTACACAAGAATAATGGACTACCTAACTTACAAATTAACTTAACTACCGTGCCAATGTGAAAACACAGGAATAATTAACTACCTAACTTACAAATTAACATTGTGAGTACACAGGAATAAAGGACTACTTAACTTACAAATTAACTTAACTACTGTGACAATTTCAGTTCACAGAAATAATGTACTACCTAACTTACAAATTAATTTAATTAATGTGAGTACACAGGAATAATGGACTACCTAACTTACAAATTTACTTAACTACTGTGACAATGTGAGTTCACAGGAATAATGGACTACCTAACTTACAAATTAACTTAACTACCGTGCCAATGTGAAAACACAGAAATAATGAACTACCTAACTTACAAATTAACATTGTGAGTACACAGGAATAAAGGACTACTTAACTTAAAAATTAACTTAACTACTGTGACAATTTGAGTTCACAGAAATAATGAACTACCTAACTTACAAATTAATTTAATTAATGTGAGTACACAGAAATAATGGACTACCTAACTTACAAATTTACTTAACTACTGTGACAATGTGAATTCACAGGAACAATGGATTACCTAACTTACAAATTAACTTAACTACCGTGCCAATGTGAAAACACAGGAATAATGAACTACCTAACTTACAAATTAACATTGTGAGTACACAGGAATAAAGGACTACTTAACTACTGTAACAATTTGAGTTGATAGGAATAATGAACTACCTTACTTACAAATTAACTTAATTAATGTGAGTACACAGGAATAATGGACTACCTAACTTACAAATTAACTTAACTACTGTGACAATAGAAGTACACAGGAATAATGGACTACCTAACTTACAAATTTTTTTTCATTCAATATAGATTATAAATAATACTTATTGAAAGTCACTCTTTTGTTTGATTACCACTGGTTCGGAAAAAACCTCTGTCCTGGGAAGAACCAGCAAGAAACCCAGCGGGACTTTTTTTTTTAAATAACAGCTTACAATCATGATGTTACACAAATTAACAACACAACAAATTAGAAATAGCTTGGTAGCGATCACCTCATTTCCAGGGGTTATTATCATCCATAAATTCCTTAATATTATAATAACCCTTTTTATACAAACTTAGTTTAATAAAGTTTTTGAACTTTGAGCAGGTCAAACTTTGTATATTTTCTGGAATTTTGTTGTAAAAGCGTATACATCGCCCCAAGAATGAATTACTGACTCGATGGAGTCGAGTAACTGGTACTACTAGCTTGTGTCTGTTCCTAGTAGTTACAGAATGAATATCACTTATTTTTGTGAAGCTACTTTTATTTTTGTGTACGTACATTACATTTTCATAAATGTATTGAGAGGCCAAAGTTAATATATTAATTTCCTTAAATTTTTGTCGCAGCGACTCTTTAGGTTTTAAATCATAAATTGCTCTTATGGCCCTCTTCTGTAAAACAAATATAATTTCAGTGTCAGCTGCGTGTCCCCATAGCAAAATACCATACGACATTATGCTATGGAAATAGCTGAAGTAAACTAGTCTAGCTGTTTCAACACTGGTTAGACTTCTAATCTTTTTTACAGCATATGCTGCAGAACTAAGTCTGCTTGCTAGTTTTGATATATGGGGGCTCCATTGAAGCTTCGCGGTGATTCCAAGTCTAGTGTGATTCCAAGAAAAATGGTGGTATCTACAAGACTCAGTTTCTACCCATTTAAAATTACATTAGTATTTAATTGTTTGACATTTGGAGTCATGAATTTCATACATTTCGTTTTAGTGCCATTTAAATGCAAATTATTACCATTGAACCAATTTACTAATTTAGATATAGCATTATTTACTTCATCATATTTTAGTAATTGTCGACTTAATTTGAAAATTAAAGAAGTGTCATCTGCAAATAATACTATATCATGGTTATCTCCTACTATGTAAGGTAAGTCATTAATGTATACAAGAAACAAAAAGGGGCCGAGAATTGAGCCTTGAGGCACGCCCATTTGTACCATCGATCCGGAAGAGCTCATATTGTTAATGACAACTTTTTGCGTTCTCTTACTTAAATATGAAATAATTAATTCAAGAGCATCACTTCTTACACCGTAGTGTTGAAGTTTCCTGATTAATGTTTCATGGTGAACACAATCGAAGGCCTTGGATAGGTCACAAAATATACCCAAAGCATCCTGTGAATTCTCCCATGCATTAAAGATATATTTAATCAGCTCAACACCGGCATCAGTTGTCGAGCGACCCCTTGTGAAACCAAATTGATTTTTATGAAGTAAATTATTTATATTAAAAAATTTTTACATTTGATCAAGAACAATTTTTTCAAAAATCTTACTAAGTGTTGTTAGTACAGAAATAGGTCTAAAATTGGTGGGGTCTAATGTACTACCAGATTTAAATAAAGGTATTACTTTACTATGCTTCATTAAATCAGGAAACACACCAGATTTATCGATTGCGATTGTATCTATTATAGACGCAATAACTTTAACGGAAATCCCCCACAGATCCGCAGTTTTCTTAACATCAATAGTTTTAAAATATTTTACAATATCTTTTGATGACACTTTATGAAATGTAAAATTCTTTGTACACGCATTTACATTTTGTTTAAGTAATGATTCGGCGACGGCAGGAGAAGAATTCAGTGACTTAGTGGTCAAGATCGGAATATCAGTAAATTATTTCTCAAAAACCATTGCTACTTCCTGATCTGATACAGTTAATTTGTTGTTAACACTTAACTGGTAATTTGAATTGCGAGAGTTGATCTTACCAGTTTCGCTATTAATTATACTCCATGTCATTTTAATTTTATTGGAAGCCGTCTTAATTTTGTTGCTCAAATGCAAAGACTTGGCTATGGAGCACACTCTTTTAAATATTTTTGAATATTTTTTTACATATTCCCTAAATTCGACGCTATGATTATTTGACCTTTCATGGTAAAGATCATATAACCTATGCCTGCTCTTATGGACTCCTACTGTCGCCCATTCATTGAATGACTTCCGACTGTTCAAGGAGAATGTTTTAGAAGTAAAAGTATTATTAAATTCATTGCAAATAAGCTTAAATAATGTTCCATACAAAAAATTAGGATAATTTTGGTATGAAAGTGATGGAAGGTTTTTCACTATGTTACTACTAAATTTCTCCAAGCGACGTGCATTTACTGGAACAGACACAACTTTCTCATCTACTTGCTTTTTGTGAACATAAGGTAACGAAACTACTTGTCCACAGTGATCAGAACTTAATTTTTGAATAATACATTTATGCAACGGCTTCACATTTGTAAAAATGTCATCTATACATGTTGTCTCTAGATTGAGAAATACGCGTTGGCTCTATAAATAAATTAAAAAGACCATATGATTTAAACAATGATCTAAATTTAATATTGATGGAGGAAGCTTCTAGGAGATTGATATTAAAGTCTCCACATATTACAACAGATTTATTCTGTTTATTAAGCTTATCAAAAACTTCCTCCATAATGTTTTCAAAAGTATCATATGTACAACATGGGGGTCTGTAGACGCTCACAACAATGAGGTGCTCAAACTCAACACATGCCATTTCTACAGTTCGCTCAACAGAGAGGCTCACAATGTCTTTACGTTCTTTACATGATAATAATTTACTAGCTAATATTAAGGAGCCACCTCTTAAAACCGTATCTCTATTGAAAGAACTGACCACCTGGTGATTACTGAAGTAAAACATTAAATTATAAGCTTTTAACCAATGTTCAGTAATACATAAAATATGAATATTGTTGCTATTTAAAAACAACTCAATTTCTAGCTCTTTGCATATCATGCCTTGTATATTTTGATGCACCAGGTGTAAACAATTTTCATTATCTTTCTGTGGAGTCATACAATTAAAGATTTGTAAGCCACATCCTAAATTATTTAAGTTATTATAACTGCTAGATATTACCTCTATTGTCTCATTTTCTAATTTAAATTACTTGGAACTGATTCCAAATTGCATATTAAGTCATTACACTGCTCAAAAGAAGCAGATGTCTGTGTAGCCAAGTCCTTGGCTGAGTTAATATATAAATAATAAGATAGCACATTTGCTATCTGTCTTAAATTATATTTTGATAGGTAATACCTATCTCTAGTCAAAAATTTCTTAATTAAATTATTTATATCTATTAAATTAATTCTATCATTATAATTGTAACAATTAAATGTCAAGTTTAAATTATTATTACATGAAAAGTTATTCATTAATAAATTTAAATCATATCTTATTTTATTTTCCTGCGGCCAACCCTGTATGTAAGGCAATGTAAACAAGATAATTTTATGTACATTTAAAGTATTTACGAGTAGATTATCAATATATTTTAATAATTGATTTTTGTTTACATTGCCTCTTCTCCCAACAAGAATTATTAATGTGCTATTAGGACAAAATTTACTAGCTAAAACTTTATTTATTATATGACTAAAGGATGCTCCAGGCATGCAATAATTACTGATCAGATGTCCTTTTAAACAGTTATTTAACATCATGCCCAAATTTTTGCCTATATCATCACAATACATAATAACTTTATTTTTTTTTAATATTTACATTGCTTTTTAAGTTTATATCCTTTGTCATGGCACTGTCATAGAGAGTAGGTGAAAATAATGAGGTCTTACTGTTAACTTTGTTATTTACACATATTTTCCCCGACGAATCTGGTATGGAGCGCTGATACTCACTCTGATTTTTTATTAAGGAGTCAAAGCGCTCCTCATTATATTTACATGATTTTACCAGATCATTCATGGCCAATATGTGTTCTTTTATCTCATCTTGAGCCGATGCATATTTATTTCATACAATTTGTAGAGAGCTTTTAAGTGATAAAATTGTTGAATTTAGACACTATATATCAGTCTCATAACAGTGATTCATATTTTCCACCTCAATTGAATATATTTTAAGTTTATTAATTAGTTCTTGCTTTTCTTTGCATTTTCATTCATTCATTACAGCCCTTCACAAGTCCGCTGCTGAACATAGGCCTCCCCCAAAGAATGCCACAAAGCACGGTCCTGAGCCACCTGCATCCATCGACTTCCTGCATGTCTTACCAGGACGTCACTCCATCTCGTGGGGGGTCGCCCTACACTTCGCCTACCGGTACGAGGCTGCCACTCGAGAACCTTTCTTCCCCATCGGTTGTCGGTACTTCGAGCTATATGGCCGGCCCACTGCCACTTCAGCTTACTAATCCGTTGGGCTATGTCGGTTATTCTGGTTCTACTGCGGATATCCTCATTCCTAAGTTTATCACGCAGAGAAACTCCGAGCATAGCCCTCTCCATAGCTCGCTGAGCGACCTTGAGCTTCCTCATACGGCCAGCAGTGAAGGACCACGTCTCAGTTCCGTAAGTCATCACTGGCAACACGCACTGGTTGTACAATTTCGTTTTAAGGTTTTGAGGTATGTCTGACGAGAAGATGTGTCGTAGCTTCCCGAACGCTGCCCAGCCGAGTTGAATCCGTCGATTGACCTCTCGGTCGAAGTTGGACTTACCTAGTCGGACTATTTGTCCCAGGTAAACATACTCGTCAACAACTTCGAGCTTAGTGCTCCCAAGAACTACCGGCATAGGTGTGACATGGACATTAAACATGATCTTTGTTTTGTCCATGTTCATCTTAAGACCTATCCGTTGGGAAACACTATTGAGGTCATTGAGCATAATGCTTAGGCCCTCCAGCGATTCTGCCATAAGGACTATATCGTCGGCAAATCGAAGGTGAGTGATGTACTCTCCATTGATGTTGATACCGTATCCTTTCCAGTCCAGAAGCTTGAAAACGTCTTCCAATGCAGGGGTGAAGAGTTTCGGGGATATGACGTCACCCTGTCTTACACCTCTCTGCAATTGGATAGGTTTCGTACTCTGGTTCTGTACTCGGATAGCCATCGTAGCCCTACTGTACAAGCACTTCAACACTTCGATATACCGACAGTCACCGCACCGCTGAAACCGCTGAAGGGACTGCAGCACCGCCCAAATTTCGACGGAATCAAAGGCTTTCTCATAGTCCACGTACGCCAGACATAGTGGCAAATTGTACTCTTCGGACTTCTGTACAACTTGCCGCAGGGTAAGTATGTGGTCTATGGTGCTAAAGCCCTTTCGGAAACCGGCTTGTTCGGGAGGCTGGAAGTCGTCAAATCTGCGCGCGAAACGATTCGTAATGACACTCGAAAACAGCACGTAGACGCGGCTCAGAAGGGAAATCGGTCTGTAGTTCTTCAAGAGAGCGTTGTCGCCTTTCTTGAAGAACAAGACCACCGCACTTCTGCTCCACGCCTCCGGTGTAATGCCACCATGGAGGACGGAATTAAAGAGCTTCTGAAGGACTTCAAGTACCGGTCTTCCACCCGCTTTCAGAAGCTCCGCTGTAGTTCCATCCTCGCCTGGGGCCTTACCGTTTTTAAGGTGCTGGAGAGCCATTCTAATCTCGCTCAGACTGACGTCCGGGATATCTTCGGAATAGTGTCGGATGAGACTCGCTCTTGGATCGTTACTCACACTTGCGTGTGGCCCCAACGATGACGTGTACAGCTGCCCATAGAACCTCTCAATCTCACTCAAAATCTCAGGTGTCCCGGAAACGATGCTGCCACATTCCGTCTTCAGCTTTGACAGTTGGCTCTTTCTGGCAGACAGATCTCTGGCAAAGACTTTGGAGCCTTGGTTCCGCTCTATCGCTTCTTCAATACGAGCTGTATTGAAGTTGCGTAAGTCCCGCCGCATGCATTTGGAGATCTGTCTGTTCAGTCAAGTCTGTTGAAGAATGTAGCTTCATCTCCCGTCTAACAGCTATGAGATTAAGAGTGTGATCGGAGAGTTTTTGTGTTCTTCTGCGGCGGGTCTTGCAGAACTTAGATCCGACCGCATGGACAGTTTCCACGAGCTTGTCATTCATATCGTCGACTTCATTGCAGTCTTCTAGGCACTGAAAACGGTTTTGTAACTCGAGCTGAATGGTTTCGGGACTTTGGAACAGAGCACGAGGGGGACGAAGCGTTGACTTCATTAGACGAGACCTCTTCAACTTAACGTTTAGGTTCAGTGTGCCTCTAACAATTCGGTGATCGCTACCAGTTTTCACCCTCGCGATCACGGAGACATCACTGAACAGTTGTCGTCTGGTCGTCATAATGAAGTCAATCTCATTTTTTGTCGAACCGTCGGGGCTCGACCAGGTCCACTTCCTGTGGGGCCGCTTCTGGAAGAAAGAGTTCATCATAAAGAGTCCCTCTTTCTCCATGAAGTCGGCCAGCTGCTGGCCCCTTGGGTTCCGTTGCCCTATTCCAAATTTCCCTACTTTCAGCTCACCGTTCTCTCTTGTGCCTAGTTTTGCATTGTAGTCTCCCATTAACATCGTATATTGGGTTTTGGAGGAATGCATGGCTCTAGAGATATCCTCATACATTTCCTCCACCTCCTCATCGGGGTGTGCCGAGGTTGGTGCGTAAACCTGTATGACCTTCAGTGAATACCGTTTGGTGATTCTGAGTATAAGGTACGCAACCCTCGTCGACACACTCCCGATCTTTACAACGTTGTTAACGAGAGACTTGTGGATGATAAATCCGACACCTCCTTGGGACAGATGGTCACCCTCCCGGTGATAGAGCAAGTTGCCGGATTCGAGGATTACCGTGTCCTCCCCCTCTCTTCGGACTTCGGATAATCTTATAATATGCCAGCGTAACTTGTCTATCTCTTCTTCCAGCTCCACGATCATCTCGTCAGTCCTCTGAGTGCGTGCATTGTACGTTGCCAGGTCGAGTCGTCGTAGGTGGCAACCAAACCTCCACCGGAGATTCTTAGCACCCCCTGCCCCGCCGTTACCATGGTCGCCACCGTAGCCAGGAATAGCGGGGCCGCCGGGGACTGGGGGCCGTCTGTTTGTTGCTTTAGTCATTGGGGGGTATTTGCCATAGTTGCCACGCTTGGCGAGTGGGTTGGCAACCGCAGTTTTTTATTGTAATATTGGCTATTATCAGGAAGATGCTGCTGCCCATCTCCTGCCTGTTTCCCTTTGTCGCCTTTTACGACTCCCACGGGAGGATATGGGGTAGTGGATATTCTTGACCGCCACTACACGGCTACATTTTTACATTTCTTTGCATACATTTATATAATTTTTAACATTAATTTTAGTTTTAATTAATTTTTGTAGTTTTCTAATATATTTATTAATTTTTATATATTTCTTTAATTTTCTTCTACTGCAGGTAGTCCTTGCTGCTGTTCTTGATATGACATAATCATCACCAGTCAAATGGATTGTTGTGGAGGGTTGCAATGCTTTAGATTTAGAAGATTCACATTCTATGAGCTCGTTGAACAGATTTTGAGTTTGGGACGCTTTCGTGTTATCTATGTAATGTTTTAATTGCACAATCTGCTCATTAGCCTCACTTAACTGTAACTGCAATGCAGCAATTAATTTGAGGGATTCCTCATATTCCTTCCTGCATTGGTCAAACTCATCGACTGTTCTCTGAAGTTGATCCCTTTCTTTTGTAACAAATGTATATTCTTTATGCAACTTAACCATGTCACTTTTTAGTTTAGTATTTTTTATTATTATTAACTTAACTAGTGTGACAATAGAAGTACACTGGAATAATGGACTACCTAACTTACAAATTAACTATTGTGATAATGTAAGTACACAGGAATAAAGGACTTCCTAACTTACAAATTAACGTAACTATTGTGACAATGTGAGTACACAGAAATAATGGATTACCTAACTTACAAATTAACTAATGTGACAATGTAAGTACACAGGAATAGTGGACTAACTAACTTACCAATTAACTTAACTATTGTGATAATGTGAGTTCACAGGAATAATGGATTACCTAACGTACAAATTAACTAATGTGACAATGTAAGTACACAGGAATAATGGACTGATTAACTTACAAATTAACTTAACTACTGTGACAATGTGAGTACACAGGAATAATGAACTTCCTAACTTACAAATTATTTAACTACTGTGACAATGTGAGTTCACAGGAATAATTGACTACATAATTTACAAATTAACTTAACTACTGTGACAATGTGAGTACACAGGAATAATGGACTACCTAACTTACAAATTAACTTAACTACTGTGACAATGTGAGTTCACAGGAATAATGGACTACCTAACTTACAAATTAACTTAACTACCGTGCCAATGTGAAAACACAGGAATAATGAACTACCTAACTTACAAATTAACATTGTGAGTACACAGGAATAAAGGACTACTTAACTTACAAATTAACTTAACTACTATGACAATTTGAGTTCACAGAAATAATGAACTACCTAACTTACAAATTAATTTAATTAATGTGAGTACACAGGAATAATGGACTACCTAACTTACAAATTTACTTAACTACTGTGACAATGTGAGTTCACAGGAATAATGGACTACCTAACTTACAAATTAACTTAACTACTGTGACAATAGAAGTACACAGGAATAATGGACTACCTAACTTACAAATTATTTAACTACTGTGACAATGTGAGTTCACAGGAATAATGGACTACATAATTTACAAATTAACTTAACTACTGTGACAATGTGAGTACACAGGAATAATGGACTACCTAACTTACAAATTAACTACTGTGACAATGTGAGTACACAACAATAATAGATTACCTAACTTACAAATTAACTAATGTGACAATGTAAGTACACAGGAATAATGGACTAACTTACAAATTAACTTAACTACTGTGACAATGTGAGTTCACAGGAATAATGAACTACCTAACTTACAAATTAACTTAACTACTGTGACAATTTGAGTTCACAGGAGTAATAGACTACTTAACTTACAAATTAACTTAACTACTATGACAATGTGAGTACACAGGAATAATGGACTTCCTAACTTACAAATTTACTTAACTACTCTGACAATGTGAGTTCACTGGAATGCTAGAGACTATTTTAATAATTAAATTCTGTGTTTTAAACTATGTTGAATATTCTTAAGTCGCGTTAGTAAACTGAGCCACGTCTCTGAAGACGTGCTGCTATTTGCTTAACAGGCTGTGCCGTATGGTAGATGACTTGGTATAAAAAATGTTGAGGATGAGCAGGGAAACTCCTTGATTCGATTTTGGTATCGTTTATTCTCCTGTCCATAGACGAATACAAGTAAAATCTAGAACACTGTTTTTTCCATACATACAATAATAGATGCCCTCTAGTGGCAACAAGTTAAACTAGGTACTTACATTACAGTTGTCAGTAAAGCGCCATCTGTTCGAAACGAGTGGGACCACAAGAAAGAGCCACTTGGTTCGTACAGATGTGTAATAAGGAAATATGTTGTTAGTAGTTGGTTTCAGCCTCCAACAGATGGAACCACCAACTACTAACATTCTGCCAGCCAGCATAAATCTAACTCAAGTAAGCTGATACATTATTTATGTTATGAACAAGCTAAATGGCAGCATGTTAGGCTAAAAGGTAAACTAACTTTAACCCATTAGAGGCCAAACCCAAAACTATAAACAACAATAGCGGACTTGAACCGCGAATCAAACCAGAGCAGAAATAAATAAGGAAAAGAAACCAGATAGGTAAACGTTTGCCAAAGCTACATTATTGATTAAATTTAACAAAAATGTAATGCGACTGCTAATGGGTTAAGCTTAGATTGGACAGAACAAAACAATTAAAAAATACAGAAATCTAAAACGCTAGGTAGTTAGGCTAATTAATTTACTTAACATCAAATTCAACTCAAGTTAAATGCCTATCTGAAGTACAAGGTATCTTTTTATTAACATTATACTTAATCTATATTAATTGGTAGTGGACATAGATGAACATATGATCTTTTTATTTCGCCTTTGGAAGTTAACACTGTCGCGACTCTAGCAACACTATCACGTCCGTCATGGGTTTGTATGATTCGTCCCAGCTTCCACTGGCAGGGAGGGAGACGGTCATCCTTCACCACCACCATCGTGCCCACGGAGAGAGCTGGGCCCTTCGAGATCCGCCACTTGGTACGTTGTTGTAGGATCCCGATGTAGTCGCGAGACCATCTTCGCCAGAAGTCCTGTTGAAGCTGCTGTAGCTGCTGGAACAGCGTGAGCCTGTGGGCGGGAACATCCTTGTACTCATAGTCGGGAACGGTGGTTATAGCCCTACCTATCAAGAAGTGAGCTGGTGTTAATGCGGAAAAGTCATTAATATCTGTATTAGACAAGGGACACAATGGTCGTGAATTTAAAATTCCTTCCACCTGTATAAGTACTGTTACAAATTCTTCATAAGTCAGAAGTGCTGCAGCCAAAACTGTTTTTAGAAAATATTTACAACTTTTTACAGCAGCTTCGTATATCCCGCCCATGTGCGGTGTGTAGACCGGTAAAAAGCTCCATTTGATGCCGTCGTTACTAAGTGAGGTCATAATTTCGTCTGAACTGTCCCTTAAAAATTGGTAGATTTCATTTATCTGGTTGCTAGCGCCCTGGAATGTGGTACCATTGTCACTTACCATTTGCTATGGTTTACCTCTACGGGAGACGAACCTTCGGAATGCAGCTAAAAACGACTGGGTGTCAAGACCTGTAACCAACTCAATATGAATTGCCTTGGTAGCAAAACAAACAAACAATGCGACATACGCCTTGTAAGTCCTGGCCCCACGTCCTCTCCAGGTCTTCAAATTAAATGGCCTTGCATAATCTACCCCTGTTGTTGAAAACGGAAGGGAGGGGGTAACGCGAGATGCGGGCAGTTCACCCATAATTGGGGCGCTAGGCCTGGGCTTGGCCCTAAAGCACGTGACGCATTCGCGTGTCACCTTATTTACTAAACTCTTACAATGGATAGGCCAGTAGCGTTCGCGAATCGATGCCAGAAGTAACTGCGGCCCAGCATGCATGAGCTTTATGTGGTATGACTGAACTATAAGCTTGGTAAGTATGTGTCGGTTATGTAACAATATAGGGTGTTTCTTATCGTGAGAATATGGAGAATTTTCAATGCGTCCACCCACTCGTAGTAGACCATTTTCCATATAAGGTTTTAGGCATAATATATTTGACGTCTGTGGCAGTGGTTTGTCTTTCTTTAATGTGAGATATTCATTTGGAAAGGATTCGATCTGAGCTAACATGATAAGTTTATCGTGAGATTGTTTCAACTCCTCAACCGAGAGGACACCTAAACATTTGTCCTTGTTTTTTACATTATTTAAGAATCTAAGTACATAGGTAAAAACTCGTAACAACCTTTCATATGTTGAGTATTTTTTAAACAATTTTTCCATAAATGAAAGTGATTGGGGTTCCGTAGTAACACAAGAAATAATATCTACCTTATGTTGGTAATTACATTCATTCTGAGGCGGCCAGTAATCAATATTAGTTTGTGACAACCACGTAGGGCCTTGCCACCACATGGTTGTCTGTGCTAACTTAGCCGCTGGAACACCCCTAGATAAAAGATCAGCTGGGTTATCAGCGGACGGAACCCAATGCCAGTCGTCCGATTTGGTGTAATTTATAATTTCGATTACTCGATTTTTTACAAATGGTATCAATTTTTAAGGCGTATTTGTCTTTATCCATGCCAATACAATATTTGAATCGGACCATAAAAACATTTTGGACGATTGAATATCCAAAACATGACGAACCTTGTGCATTAAGTTGGCTAATAAATGAGCTGCTCTCAACTCTAATCTAGGTATAGTTTCATCACGAGCGATTCTCGTTTGCGCGCATAATAAACGCACTAATACGAGTACGTTACCGTTGGCATCTATAGACCGTAGGTACATAGCTGCCCCGTACGCGGTCATTGAGCTGTCCGCAAAGCCGTGCAGTTCTATCAAAACAGATTCAGGGATGATAACGTGTCTAGGTATCATTAAAGAGTTTACTATAAACAGGCTATTATAGAAATTACGCCATTCTTCCTCTTGAGAAAGAGGTAGTTTCTCATCCCAGCCGATGTTATTTTGCCATAATTTTTTTATGAAACATTTCGCGGTTATTAAAATTGGTGCGATTAAACCCAGTGGATCAAATATTGCAGAGGCAACAGATAGTACCTTCCTTTTGGTTAACGAATGATTAGTCAGTTTGTCAATAAACAAATACGTTATAAAGTCGCTTTGGTTACACCACTGTAGGCCTAAAACCTTATGTGGGTTTTCTGTGTGTAGTTTTGTACTAGTGTGTTGAGAGTCATATGTTTGTGAACTAGTGTGTGTGTCGTCGGTTTTATTAACAATCTTTATAATGGCCTCCGAATTCGATTTCCACTTTCTAAGTTTGAAGTTCGCGGTCCGTAATATTCTGTCGATTTGAATAGCCGTTTCGGCAACCTTCTGAGCGTCATCTCCACTATGAACTAAGTCGTCAATATAGAAATTGGTTAATATTGCAGTCGCCACTTCCGGGTACTGTTCCCGAAATTCATGCACGAGTTGTTGTAGACATCGAGTGGCAAGGTACGGTGCGCACTTCAAACCGAAACTGAGTGTAGTTAGTGTGTAGGTGTGCAGCGGGTGAGTAGGGTCTTCGCGCCATAAGATACATTGCAGGTTGTGTTGGTTAGGGTTGACAAAAATCATACGATACATTTTTTCGATATCCGCGCAAATAACAAATTTATGTTTTCGAAATCTCAACATAATATTAATTAATTCGTCCTGGTTCATTGCACCTTTATATTCTATGTCGTTAAGGGATCTCCCTGAGCTGGTTTTATGGGATGCATCTATTACGACTCTAAGGGGTGTGGTTTCCTTTTCCAGGTTAACCACAGCATGCTGAGGTAGGTAGTTACAGGGCTCATTTGAGTCTCGTTTAATCATATGCCCTGATTGTTCAAATTCTTGCATAAACCTGAAAATTTGGATTCTAACGATTTGAAACGTTTAAATACAGCGTGTTTGGAATGACCTAACAAAGAAATGGGTTCCCTTAACCCTTTCACGTATAAAACTGATGTGTAAAAATTTTTATGTTAATGATAGGTTTAGGTTGTGTGTTGAGGGATATTAGTAGTGTAGTTGTACCACTTCTAGACCACCTGAGTCAGACGTGGTTCAACGACGTTCGTCGACGCCCGATCCTAAAAAAAAAAAAAAAAAAAAAAAAAAAAAAAAAAGTTTTGGCATGCTCTGATCACGAATCCGCGGTCCATTTTTGTGTAGAATGCACGGTTCCGGAGATGTGTAGATCAATTAGCTAATATCTAATTGATATCCGGTAAGGGCCTCCACCGTCATTAGCGTCCCATTGTTCCTATTTCTATTGTTCTATTGTTCATTAATCACCCTCATTGCAGCGTGTGCGTCGACTATATCAGTGCTATTGTTTATTATAATTCTTTGTTTATACAACGCTAACCTGAATCATCAATAAAACACATTACATAATTTTGTTACAATTTTTATTTATAAAATACAAAATCTTATTAATTATTATCTATAAAATAGGAGCGAAACATCTCATCCACTAAAATATCGTTGTACAATGTGTTCTTTGTAAATATACTCGTAAAACTATGTATTGAACATCCTTGAAACTTATATAGTAAATACATTAAGCAATATTCGCCACAAACTGAAGTCCACTCATTCTGAATCCTATCAACATTCCAGTTCCATCTTTTACAATTCCTTTTTAAAAACTCTAGATGATATCGTACAGGTGATCGTCCATATGAATCAAAATATTGACCGACGTCATTCGTATCGATATATAAAGCTACCCAATGTGACCCTGGTTTATCATCTGTATCCAAATTACATATTATATACGTTGGTACGTGGGTATACATAGGCAGTCTATTAGCTGCATAAACATTATTTTCTAGGCTGGGGTGAATCTTTTTCAGATGTTGTTGTACATCTAGTGTATCCATGATATTACTGCTATTAGTAGATTATTACAGTACCTAGCTACTCAATGAATAACATAGGAATGGTCAATTATAGTGATTTCTACATATTAAATTGCATTTTTGTGATATACAAATCGTACTTGAGTCATTGATCACCAAACAAAACACAATACGAAGAAATGTTGAGATAGGCAACGGAAATGTGAGATAAACTGATATGTTTCTAAATATTAAATTGCATTTTTGTGTTATACAAATCGTACTTGAGTCATTGATCACCAAACAAAACACAATACGAAGAAATGTTGAGATAGGCAACGGAAATGTGAGATAAACTGGTTGACGCATAAAGTAATTATCAACTCATTACGGAAATACTTTAGATTAGAATTTTTACGTACTGGTGGTATATAAGACCAACAAACGCAGTCATCGAGTTAGTGTACGGTCGTTTGGCTACAGTGGATCTATCAATAGTACATTTGTGTTACTTCAATACACCAAAGGCTATGGATGTAAGTGTTTATTCTATTGACTAAATTACTTTTTTTCTGTTATTTTCATGTGTGTGTGTATTATTTTATTTAAATATTGTGTATGTATATGATTAAGCCGTGGTTACTCAGATGGTTAGCGCTAGCTGTAAATTTCACAGTACGCGACCCGGGTTCGATCCCCGCCAGCACCAATTAAATTGTTAATAGCAATTTTAAGTGCTTATTACCACGTGCTTGGTGGTGAAGGAAAACATCGTGAGGAAACCTGCATGTCTGAGAAAATTTCGAAGGCATGTGAAGTTCACCAACACACATTGAGGGAGCGCGGCGGACATTTCCTTGCTCTAAAACCCTCTCAGAAATGAGAGGAGGCCTATGTTCAGCAGTGGACTTTAATAGGCTGTAACTTTAACTTTTTTAACTTTTATGATTAAGTGTTAACAAATTGATATTAACATGATCACTGTGTTGTTGCAGAAATCATTGAGCTTCGATGAAGATACCTATAAACAGTATTACTACTCGCCACTCTCCCCTCAAGAAGAGAGTGATAACCTCGTCATTAATAATAACACATGCGATGGTGGAAAAAGAAAATCGCAATCGATTGATCATTTTTTTGAAGCTGAATCAAAAATAAAAAAGAGGAAGCTGTTATCATCAACCGTAGCACGAGCCGCTAGAGATGGTGTATCATACATTTCTACTAATTCTGACGACGGAGACCAAGCGACGCATCTCATCAAAATTGAAATGTACGATATGAAGAAGCTATCCAAGATTCCAACTACTGATCATTGGAAACATGCTTCCACGAGAATTAAATATTACGTAAAGACTAATAAGGATAGCATCTACGACAATACAAACGCCCTCGTATACAATATAACAAAGACAATAGCAGAAAGTGAAAAAGTTAAAAAATACTTTTTTAACAATGACAGTCATTAGCTGATCATTAGTGAATGTGATTCTGTTTACTTCAATTACAGGAAGACAAGAGCGGAAGGAAGAGATGAGTGTGGCATACGTGTACAAAACACATCATTGAATAACAAAACTACAACACTGAGTGGAGAAGAAAACGAGAAGAGTATGCAGTACTCAAGAGCTGAATATCCATTCTTCAGTTCAAAATCTAGCCGTTTGCTTAGTTTCGAAAACTGGCCTCTAGTTATGCGACAGAAACCTGAAGATCTTGCCGAAGCTGGTTTCTTTTATACTGGCCATGCAGACGGGACCAAGTGTTTCCATTGTGGTGGTGGTTTAAAAGATTGGGAAGATGATGATGATCCTTGGCAGCAGCATGTTCAGTGGTTTAGTCAGTGTGCTTATGTAAAATTTCAACTCGAACAGTGTTTTGTATTAGATTAAATAGAAGATTTATAAAGAAATAAAAAAAATATATTGCATACAATTTGTTTTATTTAATTTTATAACGTTTCACATAGTTACATACACACAAAATGCATTACACATAACACATAAAATCTAACACACAACACATATTATAACCTTAACTACTATAGTCTACAGTAACATTTCTGTTTTTATCTATCTCAATAATATTATCAAACTCAGCATAAACTATACAGTTAATTGTTTGTATTAATGAGGATTCAAATCGTACTTCTATTCTTACACTACCATGCTTTATGAGATTCCAATGAGTTGATGAGTTAGCTGATAAATCAGGAGTTAAGTCAAATGCTAATAGACAGTAACCTTTGCCATACTGTTCACAAGAGATTCCATTTCCTTCATTAAGAAAGTGAATACCAGTTCCCGAGAATAGAGTATGATATGCTGATGTAAATATGCTATTATTAAAAGATGGTTGCAAAGCTTTTGAAGGTATTTGTTGACCATCAATATATAAGCTGAAAGAATTAATACCATAGTTTTCAAAGTTAAATGGATTTTTAGTAAGGGAACCATTAAATGCAGAATTGTTCACAAATCCAATTATACATCTTTTCGGTACCTGTCCTAAAAATATATTATCAAGAGTTTTTCCTTGAACACCTGAAGGAATTGTTAAAACTTTTACTTCAGCTCGAGTAATAGGATATTTAGCAGTGGTAGAAGCTAAAACTTTTTGATGTGCGAGTAATACACTTGGATTAATTCGTGCTCGTCGCACAATAAGAGTTGCGTCCGTAATGCAAACTTTAAACTTTACATCGTTCGACCCAACAATTAAATTAAAACTCTCTCTTGATCGAACCAATTTAACACTCATTTCAACACCATTAATTAAAAATTTATCTTGGTTAAAAATGTCACCGTGAAGATGACCAATCATTTCTATTTCCTTACTTTCACTAATCAATTCCTGTCTTTTAACAAATCCTATGTTTTTACCATCTGTAGAATCCATTTTTCCTGCTGTATCCTCATACCAAAGGCTACAAGTAAGATGAGATTGTTTAGCAGCAGGGGCATAGTTTAAAAGGGTTTCCATGTATGCTCGATATGCATAGGTATTATTAGGTGGTGATACAAGTTTTTGGTTTAAATAAACATCAAGTTGACTAAAAAGTGAATGCAGCCAATTATTTACAGGTGCTACTATTGTAGTAGATACCAAGTTAGTTGAATCTTGATTTAATACTTTTGCCTTTATGTGGAGTAATGTATGAGACAAATCTATGTAGTCATCGCCGGTCCCAGGAACTTGAAACTCGATAGGTCCATCATCACCAAGAGATGAAATTGGTTTATAATGAATCCACAATCCATTTTCAATGCTAGTTTGTGTAGACGGTAGTGCAAACAAATCCAATTCTGACTTAACGCACTCGCAAGAATGATTATGAAGGAAAGACATATTTAGTTTGAAAATATATCTTTGATATTTTTTGGTTTTAGACTAAGTTTTTTCGTAGCTTTCACTTTAGCAGTTAATGGTGGAATGAACGATGTCAATCGTTTTCTTTTAGTTTTATACCCAGATCCAGTCATGTTAAATTGATCAATTTTCTCATCAGCCTTTCGTTTTAAATTCGTACTAACTTGCTTTAGACGATCTTTTATTGAGGCTTCCATAGGACGGGCTTGAACCATATCCGATAAAAGTCCTACTCCAGCGCTTAATGCCTCCTTACCAATCACTCGAGCACCACTTGAAAGTAAAGGTAAAACTGATCTGAATAACCCCCCTAAGAAGCTCCCAATACCATGACCGCGTTGATATGGTGAACCCTTATAAATTACTCCAACTCCTGATCCAGCTTGATGTGTATAATAATTTTCATATGGACATTTATGATGATCACGAAGAGAATTCATTATTATAATTTTCGGAAATGTAGTTTAATACACACGGTTCCAAACTGGAATGGTATTTTTTGTCCTGTACTCGATCTTATAACTATTTCCAACGTATCGAACTCTCTTCGCATAACAGGTAAGTAGTGAGGTTGAGAGAAAACGTGCATTTTATTTGCACCATAAATGTATTTTGTAGGATCTAATGAAATGACTCTTAATAAAGGAGTCATAACATCACCCACAATCTGAGGATCGATAATGTCGCAATATAGAAATAGTTGAGATGGTAACCCTAAGTGTAAATTAGCAGGACACTTTCCAAAATTTCTCTCTAGGAGATTTTTATTTGGTTCATAACCTAGCTGTAAACTTAATTTGGGTGATAATGTTACGGATGTTATATTTTTATCCAATACCGAAATAGACACAAATTTTGTTATTTCATCATAGCGAAATTTCAAGTTCTCTCCGATACCATTTAACACTCTTAAAATATGCTCAACGTTATCATAGTTGGTAGCTGGAATATGTTTTTTGTAGTACACTGTGGATGGCTTATTTTCATTAGGCATTAACATAGATTTTGTAATGTATATAACATTTTCATGGTCTTGAACAGTAAACATGGTACATGGATATTGAAACTCGACAACTCCAACCGACCATTCACCTTCTAATTTTATAGAGTTTGGTAATTTCGTTGAAAAATTTGTGGTCTTGTTATCAGGAAAGTATTCCATTGAACTATTGCTGAGCAAAGTTAAATAGAAACTTTCTTTATTCATATTTCTTTTAAACTAGAAGCTAAAATCCAACTGTTAAATTTATCTGGATAACCTTTCCACTTCACTAATACTTCTTTTCTGTTACTTGAATAACGAGTGTCAATTATTTTATCTATTTTATGTTGTGAGGTGGGGTTGTAAGTGATTTTCTGTAATTCTCTTTCATAAAAAGTACCAATTATTGGTTCATTTTGTAAATCTGTTATTGTATAAACAACCCATGGAGATCTATCAATTATTGAAGATATAATAAATATTTCATCACTCCAATTTGATTCATATCCTTTTTGGAATACATGTTTATATTTAGTTATTCGAACATAATCACCCACATTGAAATTTGGTTTAGGATTTTCTAAAGAAAGTTTTTTTGACCGTCTATCATAAAGATTAGTCCAAACTGTCATAATATTGTTGGAATTTACATCACATGGGCACATCTTAATACTAGAGTGAAAGCTGTGATTATAAGAGTATATTAAATCTTGTAAAACATCTATATATCTATAAGTATTATTATGAGTGAAATAACGCCACATTTTCATTTTTAGTGTTCTTTGAAATTGTTCAACAATACTGGCCTTAATGTCAGGATTGTTAGTGGTATAGTAATTAATCTTTTTGGATTTAAAGTATTTTTGTACATCTTTTGAAACAAATTCTGTACCTTTATCGGATTGTATGTGAGTAGGTGTTAAATTACTTTCAGTAAATATACTTTCAAAACATTCTTTAGTTGTTTCTGAGTTTTTCTTTTTCATTGGTCTTGCAAAAGCATATTTACTAAATACATCAATAATACAAAGTATATACTTGAAACCATCATTATATTGAGAATAAGTTCGCATATCACTTAAATCAGCTTGCCACAGTTCATTAATATTTGATAGAATGTACCTATTACGCGGGAATTTTTTTCGAATGGGTTTATGTAATGTGTATGTTTCTTGTGATTTTAACTATTCCTTTACTTGCTTTTTATTCATTTTACCCTTCATGGCTTTTGATAATTTATCAATACTACCAAAACCAGCGGGATTAGATGGATCATAATAAATCCTGTTAATTTCTTCTAGTACGGAGTCCATTTTTCCCACTCAAGTCCTTTACGTATTTTAGTTGTAGACTTTTTATCGCTACTGCACGGTGTAGAAAACTCTTGAACTTCAATCTCAGAGGGTTTGTTCAGATCTTTTGCTTGAAGTTGGTTAATAAACTCACATCTCCTTGGATTTCCAATATAAGTAAGTGGTACTTTAATATCTTTTAATGCTTCAGCAAATCTAACCCACCCTACCGGATCACTTCTTTTTAGGGGTCTTAGTGAATCATTTATTAAATCAACAATATTACTTCCAGGAATTTTTTCACTATCAATTATGACTGTACCTTCGTTATCCCAATGTATTTTACTTTTACTTGTTTCAACTAAGTTTAATAATAACTGCCCTTTTTTATGATAAGTTTTTGGTATTAAACTGAGTATTTGAGCTGGTGTGTAAAGTGGATTTTCATCATTTTCTTTACTTTTAATGGATCGATTCTCCTCCAGCAAAGATTCAATATCAACTGAAGTTTTTAGATCTCTATCTTTATTTTTAAAACCAATTTTTGACTCATTTGAATCTTCATTAGATGTATCAGAATAAATTGGTAATTTGAGTGGTTGACGATCCTCTTCGGTAAAATGAAGGTATCTTTGCAGTGTTTGTAAATATAATATCCATTTCTTTCGGTCTTCCGTCTTACTATTCATAATATTTTGCATTTCAATATCTAATCGAGATAAATTACTATTAACCTTATTTTCTTGTTTTAATTTTTCAATCAATCCAGGTTCGATAAGTATCATTTTCTTTGCATTTTCCATGTTAACTGGCTAGTCCACTCACTAATCCACTCAATATTGCACCTAATATTGTTGGTAAGAAAGCCCCTCCTTTTTGTATAATTATATTTTTTCTTAGTTTATGTTTACACTTACGTACTAGTTTACGGAGTATGTTTTTATGTTTATTCAATTTTTGTTTATCCTGATCTTTAAGAGGTACTTTTCCTTGTAAAACGTTATGAATACACTCACAAATACAGTTAATTTCTTCTTCATCACACGTTTTAAGTAATGCTCTTTGATATTTTGGTTTAAGCGTATGCAAAGCGGTTAGCAAATGTTTATACGTTGTGAGTCGACGATGCATCATTTAGCAATGATTTCAATTGTTTGATTCTTGGTGTATTTAAACTCTTTTGTGGGGACGTAGACTGTACAGAAACCATTAAATGGAAAGACATTTGTCTTGATACGACAAAAATCATTGGTATTCTGTTTTAAATCTACCATTAAATATCCATGTGCCTCTAGAGTTGCATCCCTGTAGGCATTTTCAATGAATTTTGGGTTATCTGGTGATACTTGTCTTGCTAAATATCTTATTTGAGTTTTATCTCGAGGGTTTTTAAAATATATTATATAACTTGAGTTTAAAGATATGTCTCTTTGTCCTTTACCCTGATGAAATAAATTTTGTGTTAGATAAAATACACTAAGATTCCTGTGATGACTACCTTTTGTAAATATATCCACAATTCTTCCATCGGACTCTCTCATTAGATCATCAATAATAACAAGATGTGGGTTTTCACCATCAAACATATTAAGATTTGGAATTCCTTGATGATAGTTAACATTTGGTAAATTATATAATGGTTGCATTTCATCAAAGCACCATGTGATCTGATTAAAATCACAATTACATATTTCTGTAACTGATTTTATGAAATTTGTTACAAAATTTGACTTCCCACACCCACTTGGTCCTGCCACAATAGCAGTGAACGGATGGATAAAGTGAAACATAACACACGTCTAAAGTTCAAAGGGGTGAAATAAAAAATGAAAGTGTTGGTGTAAACAATTAATATATATTCCAAAAATTATATAAAACAGAATTATCTGTATACTATTTCTAACACAATTAGTACATCATAATTTTACAATTAACTCAACCTCAAATAAATAGAAACAACAATTAGTACATCATAATTTTACAATTAACTCAACCTCAAATAAATAGAAACAACAATTAACTTAAATTATTTACAATAAAACAATGTTTAAATATGTAATAAACTACGTCATATTATAGTATTATCATAATTTTACAATCAATATAAATTTTTCTTAAACGCAGACATAAAAGTAAAAATCAACACTTAACGCAGTTTATAATGACCCCAAGCTAATGTTTCAATATTATTATCTAAAATATGTCTCTTTGTGTCATTATATGATAAACCTATCTTATTTAATTTTTGTGTGAAAATTGTGTGTTTAATTGATTTAAATCTAAGCATACTATAATATTGCACTTTTTTATTAAATAGAGAAGACTTATAACTATTCATTGTCATCTTTTTAGTGATACATTTATTTACCCCTTTTGCCTTGGCTATAGTCTTATTCTCTAAGTTAAAAGCGTACATTTTGGATCGTAAACCCACAAATTCTTTCATGATTTTACCATTATTTTCATCTTTAAAAAAACCTTAAAAAAACCTTAAAAAGCCAGATTAGGAGTACCCTTAACCGACGAGCGTGTATGCGTAGATATATGGATGTAAAAGAGGCGAGAGAGGTGTGTCAGGATCGCGCCAAATGGAAGTCCGTAGTCTCTGCCTACCCCTCTGGGTGACAGGCGTGAGTGTTTATGTATGTATGTTATGTATTATGTAAAAAAACCTAATTTCTTTTTATTTAATTTTGGATATTCAAAAATATTATTTGTATCATAATCTGAGGTATCAAAGTATGATGAAAGGTCAGGTTTTATATCAGTGTAAAAATCATTTGTAAATATATGATATATTAAACTATCCGTATCTGTATACAATAATTTGATTTTACTAAACTTTTTAATCATATAGTTATAATGAAAATCATACATTAATGTTTTTGAAATATCTAAAATGCAAAACCCTAAATAAATTGGTTTGTTATATATTAACTTCGTTTTTCGCAACTGAACCGCAACTAGGTTTTCCGAAAATATTGAAAGGCTATGAAATTGTGGTTTAGCGATTAGATCTTGAGCACCTAAAGCTTTACCCTGGTTCTCCCAGTGCGTAACTAATTTTATGTTAACCCTTTTTTCAATATTCTCCATAGTCTTACCGAAGACTGAATTATTCATTAATTTATAAAAATCTTTTTCGAAATCTGATTTTGCTAAAGTTCTTAATTTTGTGTTTAGATCTATGTACATCTTCAACCAGGGAGACTGTTTAAATTTTAAAACTCTATGAATTTTAGTTAATTTAACCCCCATTTCTATGCACTGCTTTAAATTTCTGTAATGAATTACATATTTATCTTTATTATTTAAATTTGGGACTAGTTTATTCTCATTAATATTGCCTACACAAATGTTTTCTGGACATAAAGGAAAGTCCGAATGTAAATCATGAAGTTCATCTGGATATTCCAAATCAACTTCTAAAATAAAACCGAAGTCTGATGTCTTAGACACATTAAATTCTGTATTTGGATTTACCCATTCGAATCCACCAGTAGGAAGATATTGAGACATAGCCCAACCATATAAATTGTTGGCATCAAAATATGTGATATATGAATTTGGTTTCCCTGTATCATAATCCTCCATGTATTTGTTATTAGCTCTAGCATAACGATTACTACATTGAGATACACCACCTCTGATACCTGATCTAATAAATGCAATTTTCTCATAATCTGTTAAAAGTTCTAATTCTATTTTTGTATATTTTAACATTGCATCCCAACTTAAACCGGGTGCTGTGTAATAATGGACAGGGTCTAAATCATATGTATTAATACATAACTTTCTAAAGTTTTCAAATACATCGGATAAAAGTAAAACGTCTGTTTTTAAATATAGGTTTGAATAATCTAGCATATTACAACACCCAAAATGTTCCCAAACATCTTTAGCATGATTGTAATCATCATTTGAAATATGTGAATCTGTGAGTGAACTATAAAAACATTTTTGTTCAGGGAGCGATGTTAGACTTAAACTATCATAATTAGTCATAAGTTCATATGGATAAACACCTTTCCGTTTTAAACGAAAGAAATCTTCATCATTAGGGTAATTTCTACGTAATTCTTGAAATTGATCATTACTGAGATTTTTGGCCAATTCTTCTAATTTACACGATAAAAACTTAAATGAATCTAAGAATCTCAATATAATTTCGTGGTTATTCACTTTTAATTTTTTGGAAAAGGATATATATTTTTCTTTATTTTGAGGGATAACTTCGACTTCACCATCACAAAAGTTTAACGCGTGAACAATAAAATGAGCATCATAGTGACTAAGGTTGTGTAAAAATATTGGTATATAACTAGGTGTTCTGATCTTCGAACAACATGATTCATGAGCAACACCTATAAAACTACCAGTGTACCAATCAAAATCATAAAAATGTTTTGCCAACTCAGTTTCACAAATATGACAAATGGTTGCATTTGAAATTTGGTTTTTGTCTTCATTTGTTAGCGGAAGTGGTGGATATTTTTGAAGTCTATTTATTTCTTTTAGATTGTTAGATAAACTTTCCATAAACACTTGTGCACAGTTGGGTCCGCAATATGTTACATATTTTGATAATTTATCATCATATGAACATTTTATATAATATCCAAAACTATGTACTTCATGTTTCTGAATATTATGAGTGAAAGGTTTGGAAGGATCGTTAGAACATGATTCTATTGGTTTTAAAAATGCTTCAAAATCAGCATAAACTACGAATGGTATCTTTAACTTTTTTTCATAACTATCAAATTTAATTTTATCATTTGAAATAGGTTGACCATACCAATTCTTTTTTTTTAAAGTTTCACTGTTTGGTAATACTGTACAAATGTGAGCACAATCGTATTGTTCATGGTTATTTAACCTTTCCTGAGATGGAAAACGAAGTAGACATGCTTCACAAATGTACATGATGTGACCGTCTTTTGAAATTTGTTTACTAACTAACCGCGATAAATTTTTTATATAGCAATAATGATTTTTTGTATCCTTGGAAAAAAATAATAAATTGATATGTCTATCTTTACGACACTTTGTTAAAAATAATGGACCTACTATAGAATTACATCGTTTTTCTTTATTATATTCTAACCCAAAAACATTAATACTAATATCATTTAATTTCTCTACTTTTGCTATGTCAGAAATTTTAACCGGAAAGGAAATACCATCAAATTTAAGTTTATTTGCATGTTTAACGTACGATGATACCCGATCGGTGTGTTTGTTTACAGGATATAACGCCGAGAGTAACGCCCATTTAAAACAAAAATAATCCTTGTTTTTTACATTTATAACAGCCTTTTTTAATTTTATGTCACGAGGAAGATCTATGTATGAAGTACCGCGTAGGGGGTTAAATTTATTAACATTCATGTCTATAGATTTTATGTTTTTTAGACTCCATCCACTATCTTTTTTTTCGAAAGCACTAATTTTAGTAGTAATTGTATCATTTAAAGATGAAAGAAAAATATTTAAGTCATCTCCTTGACAAATAATATAGTTAAGCGTTTGAAAATCGAACGTATCATGAATATCTTTAGTTTGTTGAACAAAATCAGCATGCAATATGAAGTTTACCTTAAAAATTATGTGTTGATGAATACACTCTTGTAATAAAAATAAAATATCATCTTTAATAGAATTTAAAAATAGTTCAGGAGTTTCAAAATTTACCCATGTCGAACGATCTACTCTACTCTTGATTTTATAAGTTAAAACCCTATTTCCAAAAGCAGATTCAATAACACTAACGTTTGATAAAGAATTATGTGAATTTAAAAGATTATTTTTATGAACATTACTTTTAAAATGATTAGCTAAATACCGTTTCTTGATAAATATATGGCACGTTGGACATTCCACTTGATCATCGTTACTGATACTGTTCCCTGCAGAGGTATGCGCTTCTGCTTCCGTTGTTGGTTTTTTGATGATCTTGGATTCTTTGCTGCACGTTCGCTTCGTTCCTCTTCCAAGTTGTAGTGGTTGACTGCTAAAATGTTTAAATTTATTAAAAACTGTATAAGACAATATGTAAATTATGATCGAAATGAATGTTTATTTTACATACTTAAACTGTGTTTCAACCATCGCACAGTGATGATACAACTCATCATCGTATGACGAATCGAACAGTTGACCCCTCTCCATTTCTTCACAAACTTTAGACAACTCCTGATTTAATTCGCTATTGAATAGTTCCGTATTCTCTTCCATGATTGTGGAGAAAAAAGCACTGGTGCACACTTCACTGAAGTTTTCCCTTCCTCTTTTTTATTTTTGATTCAGCTTCAAAAAAATGATCAATCGATTGCGATTTTCTTTTTCCACCATCGCATGTGTTATTATTAATGACGAGGTTATCACTCTCTTCTTGAGGGGAGAGTGGCGAGTAGTAATACTGTTTATAGGTATCTTCATCGAAGCTCAATGATTTCTGCAACAACACAGTGATCATGTTAATATCAATTTGTTAACACTTAATCATAAAAGTTAAAAAAGTTAAAGTTACAGCCTATTAAAGTCCACTGCTGAACATAGGCCTCCTCTCATTTCTGAGAGGGTTTTAGAGCAAGGAAATGTCCGCCGCGCTCCCTCAATGTGTGTTGGTGAACTTCACATGCCTTCGAAATTTTCTCAGACATGCAGGTTTCCTCACGATGTTTTCCTTCACCACCAAGCACGTAGTAATAAGCACTTAAAATTGCTATTAACAATTTAATTGGTGCTGGCGGGGATCGAACCCGGGTCGCGTACTGTGAAATTTACAGCTAGCGCTAACCATCTGAGTAACCACGGCTTAATCATATACATACACAATATTTAAATAAAATAATACACACACACATGAAAATAACAGAAAAAAAGTAATTTAGTCAATAGAATAAACACTTACATCCATAGCCTTTGGTGTATTGAAGTAACACAAATGTACTATTGATAGATCCACTGTAGCCAAACGACCGTACACTAACTCGATGACTGCGTTTGTTGGTCTTATATACCACCAGTACGTAAAAATTCTAATCTAAAGTATTTCCGTAATGAGTTGATAATTACTTTATGCGTCAACCAGTTTATCTCACATTTCCGTTGCCTATCTCAACATTTCTTCGTATTGTGTTTTGTTTGGTGATCAATGACTCAAGTACGATTTGTATAACACAAAAATGCAATTTAATATTTAGAAACATATCAGTTTATCTCACATTTCCGTTGCCTATCTCAACATTTCTTCGTATTGTGTTTTGTTTGGTGATCAATGACTCAAGTACGATTTGTATATCACAAAAATGCAATTTAATATGTAGAAATCACTATAATTGACCATTCCTATGTTATTCATTGAGTAGCTAGGTACTGTAATAATCTACTAATAGCAGTAATATCATGGATACACTAGATGTACAACAACATCTGAAAAAGATTCACCCCAGCCTAGAAAATAATGTTTATGCAGCTAATAGACTGCCTATGTATACCCACGTACCAACGTATATAATATGTAATTTGGATACAGATGATAAACCAGGGTCACATTGGGTAGCTTTATATATCGATACGAATGACGTCGGTCAATATTTTGATTCATATGGACGATCACCTGTATGATATCATCTAGAGTTTTTAAAAAGGAATTGTAAAAGATGGAACTGGAATGTTGATAGGATTCAGAATGAGTGGACTTCAGTTTGTGGCGAATATTGCTTAATGTATTTACTATATAAGTTTCAAGGATGTTCAATACATAGTTTTACGAGTATATTTACAAGGAACACATTGTACAACGATATTTTAGTGGATGAGATGTTTCGCTCCTATTTTATAGATAATAATTAATAAGATTTTGTATTTTATAAATAAAAATTGTAACAAAATTATGTAATGTGTTTTATTGATAATTCAGGTTAGCGTTGTATAAACAAAGAATTATAATAAACAATAGCACTGATATAGTCGACGCACACGCTGCAATGAGGGTGATTAATGAACAATAGAACAATAGAAATAGGAACAATGGGACGCTAATGACGGTGGAGGCCCTTACCGGATATCAATTAGATATTAGCTAACTACACATCTCCGGAACCGTGCATTCTACACAAAAATGGACCGCGGATTCGTGATCAGAGCATGCCAAAACTTTTTTTTTTTTTTTTTTTTTTTTTTTTTTTTTTTTTTTTTTTTTTTTAGGATCGGGCGTCGACGAACGTCGTTGAACCACGTCTGACTCAGGTGGTCTAGAAGTGGTACAACTACACTACTGATATTATAAGCCTCTTAATGGTAAAAATTATAAAAGAATCAGCAGTCTATCCTGTAATAGTTGGGACAAATATGTCCCAGTATTCGTTAACTGGCGACAATTAATGGATTTTATAGAGTTTGTAAATTTAGGTACTATATAGATTTAAGGAAAAATAACAACAGCTTTTAGTTAAAAAAAGTATTTATATGTAGGTATATTTATTTATGAAACTCAACAAAACAATTTCTGTTTGCTGTAAAGCATAAATTCACATTACATAAATCACACACATTGTTAGTGCGTTTCTCAACACCGATCTTAGTACATTGCACACATCTCTTATATGAGAAGATTCTTTCTTCATCACGTGGGATGGTAAGGATCGCTTGAGTCCAATATTTTGGATTCCTTTCTTTGTCAGAAAGGTTGACGGTAAAGCATGCTTCCTTATGGAAAATGTCACGATCATCGTCCTCGCCACAACTTGGCGATATTCTAGCGACAAAAGTAAACAAACTTAGATTAGATGTTTTCCATGCAGTTTTTCATACATTATATATGAATTATTTATTGCTATGTCTAGTAAGTAAAAAAAAGCCGAAGGTAATATTTTATTTTAGATTTTCTGTCAATTTCATAGGTCACTTTTTTATCCATTAGATCTACTCCTCCCATATTTTTATTATCTTTACGAACAAAATCGGGACATTTAACCTCTAAACATTGTGCCGAACCTACTTGTTTACGTTTCACCTTTTGAGTAGGTATTGACGACAAGAAGAAATTGGTGAGGAGATGCACCGCTTTATTGTCTATCCACTTGATGAAAGAAATTCCCTCGAAACTGGTTGCATAGATATCGCCTCTCTTCATATCTTTATCTAATGGTAAATGTTTCGGAGTATGTTTCCGCTGAGTGCGGACAGTGCCGCAAGATTTTATATTTTGCTTGGCTAAGTTGTATTGCAACAGAGGATAATTGAAAAAGTTGTCGATGAACCTTCCTAGTCCGATCAAAGGTTTTGTGAGATCTAGTACGACAGTCTCTCCTAGTCCTATTTCTGGTCCCGATCTTTTTTATCGGTGTATAAGTCGAACTGGAATAAATATCCTATTTTAGAATCGGCGCGGCACCATTTTGAAACATTTTGAACATTTTGAAACCTCTTTTCACAGGTTTATTTTGCATGTATTGCGAGAATAAACGCTTGGTCTTCTTCGTCCAAGATTAGTGCATCTTCATCACTATTATCAGCCATGAGATACTCCTCTACTTCTTTTTCATTTAAATGAAATATTCTAGTACCCCTCCGAGCCTAAAACAATAAATAGTTGTATAAATTTACTATTATTGTTGATTACGGAATATAAAATATAATATTCGGAATGTTAGCAGCTGTTGACCTTTCATGCATATTGGGACACACATGTCCCTGCTAATATATCTTGTATTTACATTGCTTTTGTACGTAACATTATAATAAATAATAATAATGACTACTTACCATTCTACCACAATCAAACACAAAAATTATCTAAACTGCAAAAACTATATTTTAATTAACTTTTGTATATTATTTACGAAGTGCGCCATAACATCCAAAAGTAATAAGGAGATATTTGTTCCTTTTTTTACGCACCGTTCTACGAGTATCAACCTTAAAATATTAAAAGTTTCGTTTAAAAACAATTGTTAAGGACTACTGTTTTGTTTTTAATTATTGACTATATCAGTAAAAATGTAAGTTAAAATTTAGGGATTCCGGTGTCTAGCCGTAGGGCTGTTAGAAACAAAATTGCATCTAACAGCCCTACGGCTAGAAGGTACATAGGCCGTTCCCGACACGATCCAGCCCAATCGTGTTTTTTGTAAAGTTGGCAACCCTACGCCTAATCTATACTGGTTATTAGACAAAAGATCATAAAATATCTCGACACCTAATATCATATCGATATCACCGCCTTGATAAAAGGTTTTGTCTGCCATTCGAAAATTATGTGGGATATTAAGTTGTTTTACACTTTCGACATAAGAAGGCAGTTTGCAAATCATAGGCACAATGAAGAAGGACAAATTGGTAGAAAATGCTTCACATTTTGATTGGATTGTCAGCTGACAACTGTGATTAATCTGGGTCACGCTTTCGTTAAACCCTAAAACCTCCATATTTACACTATTTCTAGGTAAATTCAACCTTTTAAAAGCCGACTCCGTTATAAAGTTGGATTGCGAGCCCGAATCGAGAAGTGCACGCAAAGTGTGCTGGTGATTATTGACGTCGAGTACATCAATCAATGCTGTAGATAAGAAAACAGTTTGTTGTAGGTATGGCTGTGTTAAATCCATATTACGGCTGGTATGCAAATTAACCGATTGTTGTGGAGTCTCAATACGTGATGTTGGAGTTGTATTTGTGGCGGGCTGTGGGTTAGTGTACAATGTAGTTAGTGGTTGCTGTTGACCTTGGCTGTTTGATTGGTTATTAGCATGATGGGAATTTCCTATATGTAAAAGTGTATGATGTTTACCTTTACAGGTTCGGCAAAGACTCGCCCGGCAGTTTGCTACGATGTGGTTCGCTCCCAAACAATTAATGCAAAGGCCTATTTTTCGGACTGCGCGAAGGCGTGACGTCACATTTAGGGCCAAGAACTTCGGGCAGTATTGAATGTAGTGAGACTCTTTACAATAAGGGCATTGATTGCTAAATACCTTAGGTTTAGGGGATGGTTTTGGAGCTGTACCATGACCCGGGGAGGACGCGATCACCAAGGCCTTCCTTGTTCCATTCGCTTCCGGTTGCTCATCCGGCCTGTCAGAACCCAGGGATTCCAGCAGGTCAGCCTGAGCGCGCAGAAAAGACTTGAAATCCTGTAAATTAGGCAATTCACGTGAGTTGGTTTTTTCTTCCCATTTACGGTGTAAGAATTTATCAAGTTTAGAACTCAAGAGGAAAATCAATATAACATCCCAGTTTTCTGTGTTAACCGACAACTTGTTTAAGGTTCTGAGATGCTTCGACAGGTTATCAACTAATGTTCTCAAAGCTGATGGCGTTGATTGAATTGTTTCAATACTTAAGAGTTCTCGCAAGTGATTAGTGACTAGTACCTTGGGATTATTGTAACGCTCACAGAGTAATCGCCAAGCGATGGCATAGCTTTCTTCACAATAGTCCAACGAAGCTATTACGTTAAGAGCAGAACCGGTCAGACATCCTTGTAGGTATTTTAATTTTAATATAGGTTTTAGGTTACTGTCATTAACAACGGCATCAAATTGGTTCCTAAATTCCAACCAATTGGTAGAGTTTCCATCAAAAGTTGGTAACTTAATTTCAGGTAATTTTACAGAATTAGAGTGTGGTTTGTCACTACTATTGGACGAGGGTGGCGCTGTCTGTGGTTTGCTATTTTCAAATTCTTGCATAAGTTTTTTACACAAAGAAACATTGGTATAATAGTTGTTCTCAAAGGCCTCTCTCTCTCCTGAAGTTGCACTTCATAATCCGTGCAAGCAGTTTCTATTAAATCTTGGATATTTTCATAATCAACAAGTATTTTAGTTATCTTAGGATATCGTAACTGTAAGTCGAGGTATTTTTCAGCAGAAAGAGGGCCCTCAAGCGCATTAAGATATTTAACAAAAAGGGTCAATTTTCCCTTGATAATCCCCCGTTTTTTAACTAATTCCTTCAAATCGACTACTGGCTCATCCATTGTAGTACAAAAGAACCTTGGTTTTGAGATAATCAGTACTATACTGGTAGAAAAAAAAGCTCACTATTTAGATAGGCAAGGCTACTTATCTTATTCTTCGATGTCACTGGTGAATGTTGGTTGTTTGTGGCCACCGCGTGGCCTATTTGTAGGTTATGTCGATCGACATCGACACAGACGAAGTTCTTGGTAAATGCCGTTTTTCGTAGTTTTTCTTTCCCTGTTTGCCTCGTCTTCAACAAATATGGGTTTGTTCCGAAGAGCCACAGAAGGACAGCAGGGCCCAGGCTATCTCTGGCCCCTAGCCGTGCACCACGTCTTCCGATGAAAAAATATCTCCGTTGCGCTCTTGATTTTTCAAATGGCCGGTTCGGTTTCGTGTTTGCACTCTATTTCTTCTGTGTTTGATTAATCCTCGGACGGGAGAATGGGTCACCAATATAAAAAATGTTGAGGATGAGCAGGGAAACTCCTTGATTCGATTTTGGTATCGTTTATTCTCCTGTCCATAGACGAATACAAGTAAAATCTAGAACACTGTTTTTTTCCATACATACAATAATAGATGCCCTCTAGTGGCAACAAGTTAAACTAGGTACTTACATTACAGTTGTCAGTAAAGCGCCATCTGTTCGAAACGAGTGGGACCACAAGAAAGAGCCACTTGGTTCGTACAGATGTGTAATAAGGAAATATGTTGTTAGTAGTTGGTTTCAGCCTCCAACAGATGGAACCACCAACTACTAACACTTGGTGATTGCATGCAAGGTCTCGGTAGGCGTATGTAACTTGCGACATGCTAGACTAAGGCTGGGTGCACACTCTTACCACGTAGTCGTTTAGAACAAATGGCGATATACTCGGCTAAGGCCGCATACACATTGTAGTTACGTACCGCGTGGGTACTGGCACATAGTCAGCAACACAGTGCGCCGTCCTTGTTGTATACCACGTCGTTTAGGACAAATAGCAAGAATACTTGGCTAAGGCTGTATTAATAACTAGCGATCCGCGCCGGCTTCGAACGGGTGATTTCTGGATATCGACAACAGCGCCACCACCTACCGGCTCCAATCGTGAATCCAAACTATTTACCTCATTCAGATTTCCATTCAAACAAATACAAAAAGGATATTTTGGCCAAGTTGTATACCTACAAGAGCTATAGTTTGAAAATGTGATTTTTTTAATTAACGCACCCATAAATTTCCTTGCGGGTGGAATTTCGTAAAATCCTTTCTTAGCCGACCTCTACTCGGCGAAAGAAATATTCCTACCTAAGAATAAATTTCAAGTTTCTAGGTCGTATGGTTCCAGAGATATCGTGATGAGTCAGTACATAGGTGAAAAACTTACATAAAATATATAGATATAAATGTAGCTACGTAGTTGTTCGCGCAAAACACTGTTGTCGGAGTCGACACCAGATGTCACTCGGCTCGGCGCGATTCCGGTTTAAAGTTCGGCTGGGCGTGGCACGAGCGCGCGAGTCGCGAGAGAAAAGTCAGTCGTCCATAATCGCTGCTGACGTGAGCACGCGGTCCATTCTGTTAGGGAACTCGGAATAATTCGACGCGGCCAGTAAATATACGGTCTATCATTGTGACGCGCATTCCTACTGGAGAGCTTCCCGGGACTTATTGTGTCTGACTCAAAACCTGCATAAGTGCATTCGGCAATATTAGATAGTGCGGCCTCTGATTCTAGAATTAACTATTGCTACGCGAAACGGTAGTGACCTTTGACCCTTTAAACTCCGTGTGCGTTTGTGCGGTAACCATTATACCCAGCGATAGTTAGTGGCTTCTGTAAGTTAGTAAATCGTACGATAGAGTTAATTGACTGGCAACGTGACGAAAGAAGAAAGTGACTGTGGACTACCTCGAAAGGCGCCCTCAAGTTGGAGCGGTGTCGACGCTCGGGCTGCTGCCGACGGCTAAGGTCTAGGTTCAATCACCATCAGTCACACCCAGATACACACCACATCACCATTCCTTCCCTTGCACTACACAACCACATGCGACCTGACCGACTCCGGAGGGACCAGTCGCCTTGGATAGGTAAGTAAGCTTCATCCAAATTCCTTCCGGTCGACTGGCCGTAGTATGACGCTCCCCCATATATTTTAATGTAATTAGGAATTTCCACGTGGCCATATTGGGGCCCGACCTACGTCTGTTCGGGAAATCTTCAGCTCATGGGCTCCTGAAGATTGGAGCCTTTAAGGGAGCAGCCGTAGGCCGTAACAATCTGGTAGCAGAGCGTGGTTCCGGGTTCGATTCCCCGGTCGATCCCGACCGTAGTGTTTGATAAACATTAATTTGTATCTACAATCACGCCCGTCCGTAATACGTAAAAATATTTTTTTGTACGTAATAATAGAATTATTTTCCTTTGTTCTTTGTTGCTTGCCTTTTTTTGGTTAGTGGGTAGATTTGAAAAGCCGCGCCCTAGGTTGCGCAAGCGGGAGTTTTTCTAGAGATATACGTCATGTAGGTAGATGGTTATTTTTACGTAATCGGTTAATTATCGTTGTCGGATAGTTGTAGTGGATTACTTATCGAAGGGTCGATTTCCGAGCTAGGCATTTTTTGTTGATCGACTGTGATGTGTATCTTCGTTTATACTGTAATTTGTATTTGAACTAAAGAGTAGTAATTGTATTTGCGCAATTTGAATTTAACTTGATTTGATCGCACTAGTATTTGTTATTTGTTATTTTGATTTGTGTCTTTTCTTTGTGCTAACTTGTATTTGGTTGATACGTAGTAATTCGTATTTGTGTAATTTCTATTCAACGCGATTTGATAGGAACTGCATTTATTAACTGTTAATTTTTGTTATATTTTTTGTTTGTTATCTTTGTAGTCTGTGCTCAAGCCGCGTCGTAATTTTGCATTTAATAGTGATGACATCGCCCAAGCTACTGATCCGTTGTTTGCGGACTGAGCTACGCTGGGCCACAGGCGCCCATGCTTTGATAGGTCGACCGGATAGGGTCCATAACTTGATGAAGCAGTTCGAGCAGGTGGATGCTCGAAGGGCCGCAGTGGAGGAGGCTTACGCTGAGCTCGAGGATTCGGAGGTGGAGAAGGGAGTCCTGGACTCCTGCTTTGCGGACTATGAGCAGTTCTTGTGGCTCACGGACGAGTTGATCGAGGCTGAAGGCAGGTATGCCGAGGAAGCGCGTGAAGCTCGGATGAGTGACCTGTCTGAGTCCTCTCTGAAGCAGCTTCAGCCAGAGCTGTTGGGACGACTCCCAACTCTGGACCTGCCAAAGTTCTCCGGGGTCCATTCCGAATGGCTGACCTTCGTTGGTCTTTTCGATAGCCTAGTGGACGCCCGGAGTGACCTGACCCCGAGACAAAAGATGGCGTACCTCCTGGCCTCACTGGAGGGGGAGGCCCTGGGCGTCGTCGGCCACTTGAAATTGTCGGACGACGCCTACCAGACTGCTCGGGACCTCCTAGCCAGAATATACGCCAACGTCCGGCGAATTGCAGACGAGAATGTTAAGCAGCTTCTAAGCCTCCCGCTGCTTAGTGACCGGGCCAGACTGCGTCCGGACCTGTTGGATCCAGTCTTGGTGGCCTGTAATACGTTGAGGCGGCTGGGTTTACCAGTGGGCGAATGGGCCTTTTTGTTGCTCCGCATAGTGCTGTCCCGTCTACCTCTCGACCTCCGAATCCATTTTGAGGAGAGGTACGGCGGGGACGAGGCCTCCTATATTCCGCCCTTCTATGACCTGCTGCGGTTTTTAGAGGAGCAGTGACGGCAGATCGAGAACGCGGCGGGCACCGTTGACGACTTACGAGATGTGCCCAGTGAGAGGCTGAACCCGCCAGGCAAGTCGTCGTCAACCCCCCCCTGCTCCTATTGTCGAGCATCTGATCACCGGGTAACGTTGTGCCCGAAATTATTAGGTAAGCCGGTTCCTGCGAGGCGAACTATCGCCAAGGAGCGCCGCTGGTGCTGGTCATGTCTGGGAGGGCACCTCCAGCGAGACTGTCCGCATCGACGGCCCTGTCTGCATTGCCAGGGCAATCACCATGCCGTTTTGTGCCTGGGTGCGAACGGCGTCTCCTCTCGGGGCTCTGCCAGGCCCTCGACCCCCACGGGCGGGGGCGCTCAGCCACGCCCTCTGCTGGGCGACAATCGGCGCTCGCCGGCCAGCCACCAGGCCCCTAAGTTTGAAAGGGGCCCCTCCCCCAAGCAGTTGGGGGGTAATTCCCCCAGGGGCGGGGGTGTCATCACCCCCCCTCAGCGTGTGGAGAGGAACTTCACGGCCACTCATCGGTCCGCTGGACCCTTCTCACTTCCGTTAGCTGAGTGGCCGCGACTGGTGTACCACTGTTCCCCATTTGATGGAGGCGGCCCTGTCTAGCTGCCGCCTTAGCTCCCACCACGGCCGCCTCCACTGAGCCTTAAGCCGTCAACAGTCCACTTGTCAAAGTGTTCTGTTGCCGACGGCCTCAGTGAAGGCGTACAACCCGAGTGGCAACTGTTATAGGTTGTGCTCTATTTATCTCGGGTTCACGCCATGTGGCCTCCCCTTGATGGTGGGAAGATTAGGGCCCCCCTGGAGCGTTGAATCACGCTGTCAAGGGGTATTAGATTTGGTTTGGTCGAGCACTTAGTTAAAAAAATACTTTGAATTAAAATTAAAAAATTGCTTTGGGCTTTCCGCGAAATTTTCCTATTTGTAGCGGTTTAAATTAAAAGAATTGAATTTAATCTACTCCTTTAAATGCTACTGCATGTGTTTTATACATATATTTAATCACTGTATTTGATTGTTGCGTCTGTTTGCTGAAAGGAAAATTTGAATTCATCTGAAATTGAATGGCGCACTATTTGAAAAATTATGTTTATGTTTATGATAGTGTTTAATTATTTTGCTTTACGAAGAAGTAAGGCTGTCCCTTACGTTATTGTTTTGTTTAATTTGCAAGTTGACCTATGGTTGACTGGCCTGTTGGTCTAGTGGTTAGTGACCCTGACTGCTACGCCGGAGGTCGTGGGTTCGATTCCCACCCAGGACAAATGTTTGTGTGATGAGCACGATCATTTGTTCTGTGTCTGGGTGTAATTTATCTATAATATTTATGTATTTAGAAATATATAAGTATGTTTATCAGTTGTCTAGTACCCATAACACAAGCTCTGCTTAGCTTGGGACTAGATGGCGTTGTTTGATAGTTGTGGAATATTATTATTATTATTATTATTATTATGCGCATCGGTGATTAATTTGGTTGAATTAATTCTGTAGTTGAACATTGATGCTTTTGAAAAATTAGTTGAAATATGAGCATAGGACTACTTGCCTAACAGGCTAGCTAGTTTTGGAGATTATCAGATTGAAATCAGCTGCCGCACTATTTTAGTAAATGATAATATGGTGGGTGGCCTGGCTAGGCCTACTTGTTGAAAATTCATACTAGGGACTATCTGTGCGTTTCGTTTGGCTCTCCACAGACGATGTTCATGTGGAATTTGTGGGTGAGCTCTGCACTGAAGCAACTGCTGGCACAAAATTGGTCTGGGCAGCTTCGTGTAGCGTTGCTGTTTGCAGAACTGATCCGGTCGGATTGCGGAACTAATCATAGGGGCACAGATAGGTGTTTGAAATAGGTCGTCGGACTTCTGTCCAGTACCGGACTTATTAAAGTGCTGCAATGCCCAGGAGGGGCATCCAGTGGAGGCTGACCCTCCGGCTTGCCACATTAGGGCTATCTTTTGAGGCGTTGATTAGGGTTGCAGGATCTGATGGGTTGCCTAAGGTGGCCTAGTTTGGTTGTAGATTCGGTCTTGCAACTTGCCATCGCGACCTTGTCTCGCTGCCCGGTTTGCTCGCGGACCTAAATCCTTATGTCCGGGACGGGGGTTTGTTCGCGCAAAACACTGTTGTCGGAGTCGACACCAGATGTCACTCGGCTCGGCGCGATTCCGGTTTAAAGTTCGGCTGGGCGTGGCACGAGCGCGCGAGTCGCGAGAGAAAAGTCAGTCGTCCATAATCGGTGCTGACGTGAGCACGCGGTCCATTCTGTTAGGGAACTCGGAATAATTCGACGCGGCCAGTAAATATACGGTCTATCATTGTGACGCGCATTCCTACTGGAGAGCTTCCCGGGACTTATTGTGTCTGACTCAAAACCTGCATAAGTGCATTCGGCAATATTAGATAGTGCGGCCTCTGATTCTAGAATTAACTATTGCTACGCGAAACGGTAGTGACCTTTGACCCTTTAAACTCCGTGTGCGTTTGTGCGGTAACCATTATACCCAGCGATAGTTAGTGGCTTCTGTAAGTTAGTAAATCGTACGATAGAGTTAATTGACTGGCAACGTGACGAAAGAAGAAAGTGACTGTGGACTACCTCGAAAGGCGCCCTCAAGTTGGAGCGGTGTCGACGCTTGGGCTGCTGCCGACGGCTAAGGTCTAGGTTCAATCACCATCAGTCACACCCAGATACACACCACATCACCATTCCTTCCCTTGCACTACACAACCACATGCGACCTGACCGACTCCGGAGGGACCAGTCGCCTTGGATAGGTAAGTAAGCTTCATCCAAATTCCTTCCGGTCGACTGGCCGTAGTATAACGCTCCCCCATATATTTTAATGTAATTAGGAATTTCCACGTGGCCATATTGGGGCCCGACCTACGTCTGTTCGGGAAATCTTCAGCTCATGGGCCCCTGAAGATTGGATCCTTTAAGGGAGCAGCCGTAGGCTTAGCCGGCTTACGACATATAGTATGGTGCTGGAATAAAGCTGCGTATTCACTTACCACGACAAAGGCAGAGCAAATAGTGAGATATTCCGCTAAGGTCGCGTGCAGATTGTAGTTATTTAGTGGCTTAGGATAGATAGCGCGGTGGTTTCGTGTACTTGATAGTGCACTATTCCCATTTTGTAGTGGTTTAGAACAAACAGTAAGGTGCTTGGCTGAGGTCGCGTGCACACTGTAGGTACGGGTAGTTCTGGTACAGTGGTTTAGGACAAATAATCAAGGTGCTCGGTTAAGGCTCAATTATGAAAGAGCGTTTGAAGTGGCGTCTAGTTTGCAGTGCATCCATATGTATGGCAGCTGATGTTGCTGTCCTTGTGACAAATAGCAAGAATGTTTGATTAAGGCTGTGTTAACAATGTAGCAACTTATTTGTTTACGACATTTTATTATGTGGTGTTGCAATAAGGTTGTATGCACATTCTTATCACGTACTGGTTTAAGGTAAATAGTAATGATGTTTGACAGCATATTTCTACTGGGTACTGGTTTAGGATAAGTAGTGAATAAAACTATTTTTACGGATTTTATCGCGTTTAATTTACTTATTTTATATTCCCGACGTTTCGGTTGCTTTCCAGCAACCGTGGTCACGGGGGACTGAGGTGATTGACGTCCCGATGTCAAAGTTAACCCGGAGTACCTTCAGCTTTTTAATTATTAATTTTGGTCCGATCTACGCAGAATGAACTAACTGTGTCTTGAAGTCTTACAGTGGTATGCTTGGGTTTAGTTTTAATTTTATGAATTACAGGATCCCAAGCAGGTGGTAGTACCCAGCCTCCCTCTCTATTGAAATTAGGATGTTTTTTAATTTCAATAGCCTCACGTATCATCCTTGGCAGGAATCGATGTTCTTTCGCGAGGACTTGTGGTTTATCAAATCTAATGTAATGACGGGGGCCGTCTAGGATATGATCACAAACTGCAGACTTCCCGGAACGTTGGTGCTTCACGTCAGCTATGTGTTCTTTTTTTTTTTTTTTTTTTTCTTTTTTTTTTTTTTTTTTAACCCGCGTAAAATAATTAGAAATAATTTCAATAGAGAGGGAGGCTGGGTACTACCACCTGCTTGGGATCCTGTAATTCATAAAATTAAAACTAAACCCAAGCATACCACTGTAAGACTTCAAGACACAGTTAGTTCATTCTGCGTAGATCGGACCAAAATTAATAATTAAAAAGCTGAAGGTACTCCGGGTTAACTTTGACATCGGGACGTCAATCACCTCAGTCCCCCGTGACCACGGTTGCTGGAAAGCAACCGAAACGTCGGGAATATAAAATAAGTAAATTAAACGCGATAAAATCCGTAAAAATAGTTTTATTCAATGTGTAGTGTTCGCGGAAATATAAGAAATCATTAGGATAAGTAGTGTCATACTTTGCTAAGGCCGGGTATACACGTTGTTTTATATGTGGTAGAGTTACGCTTCAATTATATTAGTAGTTTAGTTGTAGCACAAAGGGGTTGGTTCGACTGGGAAAGGATTATGCTTTCACAGAATACTAGAGTAAAATAGCAGTTTAACACTGTTGTGTCTCGTATGGCGAGTGTAGTGAATTGGAGTTTTTTTACTGGAAAAGAGGTATTCCATTTTAGTTTTTACAGGTGACAACGCTTCTGTATTGTGATTCTTTATTGAGGATAGATGTAGAGTTCTATGAGTCACAGCAACCATTTACCATCAGGTGGACTGTGTGTTCGTTTGTCACTCTTATCCTATAAAAAAAACATTGTGATTATTTAGTGGCTTATGACAAATAGCGATATACTTGTCTAAGGGCGTGCACACACTAGCTACGTAGTAGCTTGGTAGGAATAGTTTGTTGGTGTTGTGTACTTGAGTGGGTTTTTTTTATAGGATATAGTGACAAACGAGCACACAGTCCACTTGATTGTAAGTGGAAAGAATCAAATGTAGATGCGTTGTTAGCAGTGAGGGTTAAGATGGAATGTCTCGTTTCCAGTAAAAATGGTCGGAGACATTTACTGTTTTCTACACCCACCATACAAATTACAGCAGCGTCAGGCTGCTATTTTACAATGGTATTGTGTGAGAGCGCGGTCCCTCCTCGGTCGAGGCGACTCGTTCGTGCTACAAGTATACTAGTAATATAGCTGCAGCGCGGCTGCAGCACGTATAAGCCGTGGTGCACAGTGAGCGACACAGTGTGTGCGTGCGCAGTGCGCGACGCGCTGGGCGGCGCGCTGGACGAGCAGACGCAGGCGCCGCCGCACCTGATGCCGCCGCCCTTCCTCGTGGACGTGGAGGGCGCGCCGCACCCGCCCGCCCTGCAGCGGCTGGTCCCCGGCCGCGAGTGCCTGGCGCTGCGCCCGCTGCTGCCCGCCCCAGACCACGCCTCCACGGTCAGTGTCGCACCCTGCACCCTACACACCTCACACGTTACACCTTCCTCGTGGACGTGGAGGGCGCGCCCCACCCGCCCGCCCTGCAGCGGCTGGTCCCCGGCCGCGAGCGCCTGGCGCTGCGCCCGCTGCTGCCCGCCCCAGACCACGCCTCCACGGTCAGTGTCGCACCCTGCACTCTACACACCTCACACGTTACACCTTCCTCGTGGACGTGGAGGGCGCGCCCCACCCGCCCGCCCTGCAGCGGCTGGTCCCCGGCCGCGAGCGCCTGGCGCTGCGCCCGCTGCTGCCCGCCCCAGACCACGCCTCCACGGTCAGTGTCGCACCCTGCACCCTACACACCTCACACGTTACACCTTCCTCGTGGACGTGGAGGGCGCGCCCCACCCGCCCGCCCTGCAGCGGCTGGTCCCCAGCCGCGAGCGCCTGGCGCTGCGCCCGCTGCTGCCCGCCCCAGACCACGCCTCCACGGTCAGTGTCGCACCCTGCACCCTACACACCTCACACGTTACACCTTCCTCGTAGACCTGGAGGGCGCGCCCCACCCGCCCGCCCTGCAGCGGCTGGTCCCCGGCCGCGAGCGCCTGGCGCTGCGCCCGCTGCTGCCCGCCCCAGACCACGCCTCCACGGTCAGTGTCGCACCCTGCACCCTACACACCTCACACGTTACACCTTCCTCGTGGTCCTGGAGGGCGCGCCCCACCCGCCCGCTCTGCAGCGGCTGGTCCCCGGCCGCGAGCGCCTGGCGCTGCGCCCGCTGCTGCCCGCCCCAGACCACGCCTCCACGGTCAGTGTCGCACCCTGCACCCTACACACCTCACACGTTACACCTTCCTCGTGGACGTGGAGGGCGCGCCCCACCCGCCCGCCCTGCAGCGGCTGGTCCCCGGCCGCGAGCGCCTGGCGCTGCGCCCGCTGCTGCCCGCCCCAGACCACGCCTCCACGGTCAGTGTCGCACCCTGCACCCTACACACCTCACACGTTACACCTTCCTCGTGGACCTGGAGGGCGCGCCCCACCCGCCCGCCCTGCAGCGGCTGGTCCCCGGCCGCGAGCGCCTGGCGCTGCGCCCGCTGCTGCCCGCCCCAGACCACGCCTCCACGGTCAGTGTCGCACCCTGCACCCTACACACCTCACACGTTACACCTTCCTCGTGGACGTGGAGGGCGCGCCCCACCCGCCCGCCCTGCAGCGGCTGGTCCCCGGCCGCGAGCGCCTGGCGCTGCGCCCGCTGCTGCCCGCCCCAGACCACGTCTCCACGGTCAGTGTCGCACCCTGCACCCTACACACCTCACACGTTACACCTTCCTCGTGGACGTGGAGGGCGCTTTCGTATTTTAGTAACTAAATAATAGTTACTAAAATACGAAATACAAAATACAAAAATATTCACAAATGTAGTGTGTGCTTATATATATGTAGGATAGAATAAGAGAGAGTTAGTATTAAACCTACCGTCTAGACTATTGGACGTTTTATTTATTCCCCGAACCACCCAACACTACATGGCGACCCTGCCAGTTCATCGGCGGTCTGCCTGGGTTCGGTCGCGGGCCGCGTTTTAAAAAAAAAAAAAAAAAATGTGTCGTTCTGAAGTCAAGAAAGACCAAGTATTTATTACGCAAGACACTTCAGGAGGCTCAAATTCTGCACATGTAGAAGAAATTAAAAGCCACCTGTCTGGGATATCCGTCGTGCTGATTATAATATGCACAGTTTTGGGCTTGGCTCTTCTCTATGGTGTATACAAAATATACAAAAGTTGCCATACAAGCTGGATGCGGAATGAGATGGTAATGCACAATTTGCGTCGTTCTTTTGTGCGATCACCGGACCCAGGACCTCGTGTACCCCGTGTATGCTGTGAGTGCCGCCATGAGGACCGCCGGGAGACAACGAAAGCGTCAAGTTGAAAAAATGAGGTTTAAATTGAAAAATATGTTATAGTTTAAGTTTAAAAAAAAGGAAAAAAAAAATAATAAAAATAGCCTTATATGTATGCCTTAAACCTTAAAATATTTTGACAACGATATTTCTTTTTAACTGTACTTCCATGTCTAGTGAATTAATAATAATATATGAAAAATTTAAAAATATTAAAAATAATTTAGTTAAATTAAGTTATGATAAGCGAACTAAAAGCATTTTGCAACAAAAACTTAAGGAATCAGTACAATTACGTAAAGAATTTGATGATTGTTTGATAATTTTAAATAAAGAGATAGAAAGTAAACAAATTAAAAGTAATGCATTAATTGAAATACAATCATATTGCGATTTAATTAAGAGTTTATATGGACAAATAGAAAACTTTTGTAGTAAGGATTACAGCTCTCAATCAACTTCCAAGGGCACTATTCAAAGCGAAATATTCACCATGGAAAGTTTCGACTTTAAAACTGCTGTGTCACTCCTGCCAGTGATGACGGGCGAGGAATCGGTCACCAAAACCTTGATGGACTCGATAGAGTTATATAGCTCTTCGCTTAAAGAAGAAGGTAAGTCTATGTTAATAAAATTTGTGTTAAAGACTCGTTTGAATGAAGGTGCTAAGTTACGCCTATTAGATTCCTATGACTCATGCGAGGCGCTTATAAGTGATATGCGGAACCACCTTTTAACAAAGAAATCTTACACTTCCATTCATAACGAACTAATGCAAATAAGACAAAATAGTAGTTCCCTAGATAATTATGGCAATAAAATCGAACAATTATTCGTAGATTTGACGATTTCCCAAGCCGATGGTGACCAAAACGCGCATAAAATTTTACGTCCTATAAATGAAAAGATCGCTATTAAAAGTTTCACAAATGGCTTGCGAAACCGACAACTCAGTATTATTTTGTCAGCATGCAATTATAGTACGTTAAAAGAAACAATTAGAGCTGCAAAGGATGAGGAGACATCTAGTGTTCGACCTAGCGAGTACACCGAACCATCGATTTATTTCGGAAATCGAGGTGGTTCAGGAACGCGTAAAAATTTTCGTGGCAGGTATACATCCAATAATGTACCACGACAAACATATCCTTGGCATACCCAAGCAAAAAATAATGTGAATTGGAGGAAACCGGTACCCCAAAAGTTTTCGTGTGGAAATCAACAACACCGCGGGAAAAAAGGTAATTATGGTGAGTACTCATACCAGAATCGCGGATCTTTTCGTGGTCAAAATGCCCAGCGAGTTCATTTTATAACACCAGAATATCGCGTATCGCAAAGTTCTCAAAATATTGAAATTAACCCTAATAACGATAATAGTGAAAATAACCTAGAATTTTTTCGAGACCAATAATATATTTAGTTGCGAATATAGTAATTGTGTTGAGTTAGCAATAGATGGTATCAAATGTAGATGGCTCGTAGATACCGGCGCTTCTTTATGTGTGATTAAATATGACACGCTTAGTAAACTAAACATTTCATTACAAAAGAAACCGATTACAATAAACGGAATTGGAGGCAAATTACAAACCGTGGGATTTGTTGATTTAACATTGTCTGTTGACGGGCTGAAATTTAATAATAAGTTTCATGTTATAAAGCAGTTGCCGTGTGAAACTTCTGGAATTTTAGGTATAGATTTTTTACGTAAATTTAATTGTAACATAAATTTTGAATTGAATACTATTACACTGCATAATATGAATGAATTAGTAACTTTGCCATTGCATATGGGTATTTTGGGAAATAATAATTATTTGAGTATACCTCCGAGATGCGAGAATTTATTTTATATCAATGCGAGTATGATAGCAGATTGTGTTGTCTTTCCGAAAGAGTTATGCGAGGGAGTATTTCTGTCTGGTGGAATTGTCAAAGCGAATAACGGGAAGATACCAATAAAAATATTAAATACACGAGAGGATCCGGTCAATCTTAGTTATTTTAGACCTGAAACCGATAGTTTACATAATTATTCTATTTGTAAGTTTGATAAAAGTCTCATTGATCCCGAACGCGTTCATAAAATGTTAAATTTATTAAATTTGGATCATTTAAATAAAGAGGAAAAATCTTCTATTATACATATTTGTGCAAAATTTTCCGACATATTTTTATTGCCAGGAGATCAATTAACAACTTGTAACTTATATGAACATAATATTCAGTTAAAACCTAATATTGACCCAGTGTATGTAAAACAGTATCGATTACCCTATTCTCAGAGGAACGAAATAGAAACACAAGTCAAAAATATGTTACAAGACGGAATTATCGAACCAGCTTGCAGTGAGTGGTCAAGTCCTGTGCTTCTTGTACCCAAAAAGCCAGAAAATGGTGAGGACAGGAGCTGGCGCTTGGTTATCGATTTTCGAAAATTAAACAACTGTATTGTAGATGACAAATTTCCGTTACCCAATATTACAGACATATTAGATTCCTTATCAGGAGCAATGTATTTTACCCACCTTGATCTCAATCAAGCTTTTTACCAATTAAGCCTTAATCCATCTAGTAGAAGGTATACGGTTTTCACTACACCCTCTGGTCAATATCAGATGACCAGAATGCCAATGGGCTTAAAGACAAGCCCAAGTTCCTTTTCTCGTGCTATTACAATATCCATGGCTGGTTTAAATTACGAAAAAGCGCTCACTTATTTAGACGACCTCATTTGTTTTGGCAGAAACTTAGATAATCATAATAAAAATTTAATAGAAATATTATCACGCTTAAGAAAAGTAAACTTAAAGTTAAACCCGAAAAAATGTGTTTTTCTAAAAAAAGAACTTCTTTATCTTGGCCACATTGTTTCTTCCGAAGGTATTAAGCCTGACCCAAAAAAGATATCAGTATTACAAAATTACCCAATTCCTCAAAATACCAACGATGTAAAAAGACTAGTAGCGTTTGCGAATTACTATCGAAGATTTATACCAAAATTTTCTGAAATCGTTTTACCTCTAAACAATTTATGTCGCAAAAATGTTAAATTTCATTGGAATAAAAACTGTAAACTATCTTTTTCAACGCTTAAAAATGCTTTAACGACTCCTCCCATACTTCAGTACCCAAATTTTGACCAAAATTTTATTTTAAAAACTGACGCGTCTGGTTTTGCTATAGGCTCCGTTTTATGTAATCATGACGGACGACCGGTTGCATATGCTAGCCGCACTTTAAACAAAGCCGAGAAAAACTATCCTACTATCGAAAAGGAATTATTATCGATAGTATGGGCAGTAAAATACTTTCGACCTTATTTATATGGACGCGAATTCATTATTGAAACGGATCATAAGCCTCTCGTATATTTATTCAACATGACAAATCCGTCAAGTAGACTTACGAAGTTTAGGTTATTGCTTGAGGAGTATAAGTTTGTTATCAAGTATGTAAGAGGAGCTGACAATGCAGCTGCAGATGCTTTGTCACGCATCCAAATTTCGAGTGAAGATTTGAAAGAAATGAATGAAAAGGTCATATCTGTTCTAACAAGAGCGCAAAGAAAGCGAATAAAAAACAAAATTGCGCAAGATAAGCGTGACAACCCTACGGAGGATAAGGTTACCACCAACGATTGGACTGATCACCCAAAAGTCGTGGGAACACTTAAACAACCGAAGGATTGCACTGAATTATTATTTGTAGACGAAAAAGAATGGAAAAAGATAGACAGAATGAAAGAAAAGTTCTATTCTAACTCTAAGTTATTTTGTTTTGTCTCAGCAAAGTCAACAATTTATGTAAATCCTTCTTTCCGATCATATTGTGCACGAGATGCCTTTGTGAGGGAGTTGGATTGCTTTTGTAATAAGCAAAAGATAGATCGTCTGTATATTATACAAAATAATAATAACAATATATTAATTAGGGAGTTAACTCGTATTATAAATGAGACACCAAATAGGTCCGGACCGCGAATATTAATTTTAAATGGTGTCCATAAAATCGACGATCATGAGACAAAACGTATAATATTAAACGACTATCATCTATTGCCAACTAGCGGTCACGCCGGTATAAGGCGAATGATAAACAATATAAAGAAAAGATTCTTTTGGCCCGGGTTAGAGAAGGATGTGACTAATTATGTAAACCAATGTGACAAGTGTTTGCGATATAAGCACTTAAATAAGCATATAAAAGAACCAATGGTGATAACCGATACGGGATATTCTGCTTTTGATAGAGTTTATTTAGATTTAGTAGGGCCCTTATGTAAAGATAGCGATAATAATGTTTATATACTCACACTACAGTGTGATTTAAGTAAGTATGTTGAAGCCTATCCGCTTAAACATAAGGATACTATTTCAGTGGCATCGTCTTTTATCAATAATTTTATTTTGAGATATGGTATTCCTCGACAAATAATATCTGACCAAGGGACCGAATTTGTTTCAACCGTCATGAAAGACGTGTGCCGTATTCTCAAAACGCAACAGGTAACGTCAACAGCATATCATCACCAATCTATAGGTTCCTTAGAAAACAGCCACAAAAATCTGATGTCATTTCTCAGAATTCAAACAGGTAATGAACCACATAACTGGAGCACTTGGTTACCGTATTGGTGTTTTGGTTATAATAACACTGTACACACGGAAACCAAGTATACTCCATATGAGCTTGTTTTTGGGAAGCTTTGCCGTTTGCCAACTAATTTAACTTTAGATATAGAGCCCTTATATAACCCATATGATTATCCACAACAACTTAGATATAGACTTCAAAAATCGCAATACGATGCAAGAAATAATTTAATTTTAAGCAAACAAAGTAGGAAAACAAAGTATGATTACTATACCAATCCAATTAAATATAATGTCGGTGATATGATACTCCTTAAGAATGAACAATGTGTAAACAAATTTGATCCTCTTTATATAGGACCATTTAAGGTTATCGAAGATTGTGAACCAAATGTAACAATAGATTACAAAGGTAAACATAAGTCAATACATAAAAATCGCACTAGACCATATACATAAAACAATAAAATTGTTATTATTACTATAAATACAAATAAAATTAATTAAAAATTACAGTGTTTACGATTTTTTTTTATTATGATATAAGTATGTTATAGTATAAGAATTTTAATACTTTGTAATGAACACCTTTTATATAATTTTTTTTTTATAAACCAAGTTATGTTACATTTAAAAAAAATGTGTTTTTCTAAAAAAAGAACTTCTTTATCTTGGCCACATTGTTTCTTCCGAAGGTATTAAGCCTGACCCAAAAAAGATATCAGTATTACAAAATTACCCAATTCCTCAAAATACCAACGATGTAAAAAGACTAGTAGCGTTTGCGAATTACTATCGAAGATTTATACCAAAATTTTCTGAAATCGTTTTACCTCTAAACAATTTATGTCGCAAAAATGTTAAATTTCATTGGAATAAAAACTGTAAACTATCTTTTTCAACGCTTAAAAATGCTTTAACGACTCCTCCCATACTTCAGTACCCAAATTTTGACCAAAATTTTATTTTAAAAACTGACGCGTCTGGTTTTGCTATAGGCTCCGTTTTATGTAATCATGACGGACGACCGGTTGCATATGCTAGCCGCACTTTAAACAAAGCCGAGAAAAACTATCCTACTATCGAAAAGGAATTATTATCGATAGTATGGGCAGTAAAATACTTTCGACCTTATTTATATGGACGCGAATTCATTATTGAAACGGATCATAAGCCTCTCGTATATTTATTCAACATGACAAATCCGTCAAGTAGACTTACGAAGTTTAGGTTATTGCTTGAGGAGTATAAGTTTGTTATCAAGTATGTAAGAGGAGCTGACAATGCAGCTGCAGATGCTTTGTCACGCATCCAAATTTCGAGTGAAGATTTGAAAGAAATGAATGAAAAGGTCATATCTGTTCTAACAAGAGCGCAAAGAAAGCGAATAAAAAACAAAATTGCGCAAGATAAGCGTGACAACCCTACGGAGGATAAGGTTACCACCAACGATTGGACTGATCACCCAAAAGTCGTGGGAACACTTAAACAACCGAAGGATTGCACTGAATTATTATTTGTAGACGAAAAAGAATGGAAAAAGATAGACAGAATGAAAGAAAAGTTCTATTCTAACTCTAAGTTATTTTGTTTTGTCTCAGCAAAGTCAACAATTTATGTAAATCCTTCTTTCCGATCATATTGTGCACGAGATGCCTTTGTGAGGGAGTTGGATTGCTTTTGTAATAAGCAAAAGATAGATCGTCTGTATATTATACAAAATAATAATAACAATATATTAATTAGGGAGTTAACTCGTATTATAAATGAGACACCAAATAGGTCCGGACCGCGAATATTAATTTTAAATGGTGTCCATAAAATCGACGATCATGAGACAAAACGTATAATATTAAACGACTATCATCTATTGCCAACTAGCGGTCACGCCGGTATAAGGCGAATGATAAACAATATAAAGAAAAGATTCTTTTGGCCCGGGTTAGAGAAGGATGTGACTAATTATGTAAACCAATGTGACAAGTGTTTGCGATATAAGCACTTAAATAAGCATATAAAAGAACCAATGGTGATAACCGATACGGGATATTCTGCTTTTGATAGAGTTTATTTAGATTTAGTAGGGCCCTTATGTAAAGATAGCGATAATAATGTTTATATACTCACACTACAGTGTGATTTAAGTAAGTATGTTGAAGCCTATCCGCTTAAACATAAGGATACTATTTCAGTGGCATCGTCTTTTATCAATAATTTTATTTTGAGATATGGTATTCCTCGACAAATAATATCTGACCAAGGGACCGAATTTGTTTCAACCGTCATGAAAGACGTGTGCCGTATTCTCAAAACGCAACAGGTAACGTCAACAGCATATCATCACCAATCTATAGGTTCCTTAGAAAACAGCCACAAAAATCTGATGTCATTTCTCAGAATTCAAACAGGTAATGAACCACATAACTGGAGCACTTGGTTACCGTATTGGTGTTTTGGTTATAATAACACTGTACACACGGAAACCAAGTATACTCCATATGAGCTTGTTTTTGGGAAGCTTTGCCGTTTGCCAACTAATTTAACTTTAGATATAGAGCCCTTATATAACCCATATGATTATCCACAACAACTTAGATATAGACTTCAAAAATCGCAATACGATGCAAGAAATAATTTAATTTTAAGCAAACAAAGTAGGAAAACAAAGTATGATTACTATACCAATCCAATTAAATATAATGTCGGTGATATGATACTCCTTAAGAATGAACAATGTGTAAACAAATTTGATCCTCTTTATATAGGACCATTTAAGGTTATCGAAGATTGTGAACCAAATGTAACAATAGATTACAAAGGTAAACATAAGTCAATACATAAAAATCGCACTAGACCATATACATAAAACAATAAAATTGTTATTATTACTATAAATACAAATAAAATTAATTAAAAATTACAGTGTTTACGATTTTTTTTTATTATGATATAAGTATGTTATAGTATAAGAATTTTAATACTTTGTAATGAACACCTTTTATATAATTTTTTTTTTATAAACCAAGTTATGTTACATTTAAAAAAAAAAAAAAATTTTTGTAAATGATTTTTTTTTTCTTTTTGCCGATGGACGTGTAGTGTGTGCTTATATATATGTAGGATAGAATAAGAGAGAGTTAGTATTAAACCTACCGTCTAGACTATTGGACGTTTTATTTATTCCCCGAACCACCCAACACTACACAAATTCGACGAGATATCAGAGCCACACAGAGCCAGGGACTGTGGTTGAATCAGCCACTTGTGGCATCTTTGCCGGATGGTATACGGAGATAGGATAGATTGGACTAGTGTAGATGTATATGTTTGTCTCTTTTTAATGAGGCTTTTTCGTTTCATCGTGTTTCAAATCACAACGATTCGAAAGAACTTTTCACTTGAATAGGGAGGCGGTGGCGGTGGAGGGGGCGGTCCGTGGCGCGGAGAGGGCGTGCGGCATACGGCGGGCTCGTGGCAGCGCGCCGACGAACTGCTCGCCGCGCCCGCCAGCCGTGCCATCGTGCCACCGCTGCCCGCCGCCGCCCGTACTCGACTCGAACAAGCTAGGTATGTACATGCACACGCACACGTATACGAATACGACCGCACGTACATACACATGCATGAACACGCACACGTAATTATAATAAAAGTTTATAATTATTTATTTCTGTGTGTAAAATGTTGTTAGTGTCACAATTATTATGATTGTTTTTGTCATCGTTGTTCTTCAAATATTTTACTGTGCCATTGTTTATTTACCCCTAATAAAATAAAATAAATATGTTGTAATTAATTTATATGTACATAAAATTAGGCTATTAAATAAAATATAATGGTGGTTGTATATTTAGTTTCATATGTTTCTCAACTATTACAATAATTTAATGCATTGTCTGACACAATATAACAACTCCGAACATACTCCGTTATTATTTCTATATATATATTTTTTTAAATTATTAATCTGTTAAGTTCAACTTTTACACGAGATAGATCATCTTGTAAGCAAATCTTTTTTGATATGTAGAATTATAAAGCAAGGACCAAGCGGGTACCTTGTGTTAGCCCTGATTGAGAGAAAGAGATATCTTAAGAAAAATATAGGCCTCTAATTTATTGACTATAAACTATTTCAGGGATTAGAAACAAAAAGACTAGAACCTTTTTAATTCAAGTAATTTATTAACCCTAAATATATCTAGTTTTGGAAGCAAAATGGAATGATATATGTTGTCAAATGCATTAGCAAAATCAAGGCACTCGATCTTTATTGTAATTTTCAATTTGTTTGATTATAATTTGGTTAAAAAGACTAGCGTTTATTTAAAAGCTTTTACAAAAATTTACTTCGCAAATATCCGCGTTATAAAATAAAATTATGTGTCTTACCTAGTACGAAGAGCACCTACCGCCCTCCCTCAATTGCGTGCACTATCCCCGTCACGTACGCAATTGTAGGGTGCTCTTCGTACTAGGTAAGACATATCATTTTATTTTATAACGCGGATATTTGCGAAGTAAATTTTTGTAAAAGCTTTTATATAATGGATTTCCGCTAAGTAACGCCTGATTCTATTAATTATAGCGTTTATTTATTCTTTTTAATGAAAATTAAAAGGTTTGGTAAAGTATATTGGAATAAGTTACTGAATCAAATAATTTTGAAAGACCTTAAATAGATTATTGTAAATTTTTATTGTATCTTTTATAAATTTTTTGTATAACAGTGAATAGGTTTTATGTGAATTGCTGGCTAGAAAAGTTACACCACCGTTGATAATATGACACGTGTTTCGTCTCTAAACGATGCTTTAGGTAAAGTAGATTCTGCGGTGGCTGACTGCTAAGAATAAAAAAATATTACTTTATTGCCTGCCATATTCGAAGAAAAAATTTACATATGAATTAATTTCTTAGTAATATTTAGCGATTGAAGGTAACTCCGCTTTGCTTACATGGGACTAAGATCCCATGATGTTACATGGCTTTAATATTAAAGTTTTATATAGTTATGTAATTTTATAATTCTTGCATTATAGTTTGTCTGTGAGCGTGCCTGTTTGGGTTGTATAATATGGATGATGTGGACTGACACTCTAAAAGAATTCTCTGATTTTCTTATGGTGTATACGGCAACATTTTTATCATGTTGTGAGATGTGTGGTGTGTGTTCGTAGTGCGGAGATGAACGCGTGCGAGTGGGCGTGGTATCGTCGCGAGATGAGACGGCGGCCGCTCATGATCAGCACGGCGCCCGACGTACGTGCGAGTGTTGTGAGATGTGTGGTGTGTGTTCGTAGTGCGGAGATGAACGCGTGCGAGTGGGCGTGGTATCGTCGCGAGATGAGACGGCGGCCGCTCATTATCAGCACGGCGCCCGACGTACGTGCGAGTGTTGTGAGATGTGTGGTGTGTGTTCGTAGTGCGGAGATGAACGCGTGCGAGTGGGCGTGGTATCGTCGCGAGATGAGACGGCGGCCGCTCATGATCAGCACGGCGCCCGACGTACGTGCGAGTGTTGTGAGATGTGTGGTGTGTGTTCGTAGTGCGGAGATGAACGCGTGCGAGTGGGCGTGGTATCGTCGCGAGATGAGACGGCGGCCGCTCATTATCAGCACGGCGCCCGACGTACGTGCGAGTGTTGTTAGATGTGTGGTGTGTGTTCGTAGTGCGGAGATGAACGCGTGCGAGTGGGCGTGGTATCGTCGCGAGATGAGACGGCGGCCGCTCATGATCAGCACGGCGCCCGACGTACGTGCGAGTGTTGTGAGATGTGTGGTGTGTGTTCGTAGTGCGGAGATGAACGCGTGCGAGTGGGCGTGGTATCGTCGCGAGATGAGACGGCGGCCGCTCATTATCAGCACGGCGCCCGACGTACGTGCGAGTGTTGTGAGATGTGTGGTGTGTGTTCGTAGTGCGGAGATGAACGCGTGCGAGTGGGCGTGGTATCGTCGCGAGATGAGACGGCGGCCGCTCATTATAAGCACGGCGCCCGACGTACGTGCGAGTGTTGTGAGATGTGTGGTGTGTGTTCGTAGTGCGGAGATGAACGCGTGCGAGTGGGCATGGTATCGTCGCGAGATGAGACGGCGGCCGCTCATGATCAGCACGGCGCCCGACGTACGTGCGAGTGTTGTGAGATGTGTGGTGTGTGTTCGTAGTGCGGAGATGAACGCGTGCGAGTGGGCGTGGTATCGTCGCGAGATGAGACGGCGGCCGCTCATGATCAGCACGGCGCCCGACGTACGTGCGAGTGTTGTGAGATGTGTGGTGTGTGTTCGTAGTGCGGAGATGAACGCGTGCGAGTGGGCGTGGTATCGTCGCGAGATGAGACGGCGGCCGCTCATGATCAGCACGGCGCCCGACGTACGTGCGAGTGTTGTGAGATGTGTGGTGTGTGTTCGTAGTGCGGAGATGAACGCGTGCGAGTGGGCGTGGTATCGTCGCGAGATGAGACGGCGGCCGCTCATGATCAGCACGGCGCCCGACGTACGTGCGAGTGTTGTGAGATGTGTGGTGTGTGTTCGTAGTGCGGAGATGAACGCGTGCGAGTGGGCGTGGTATCGTCGCGAGATGAGACGGCGGCCGCTCATGATCAGCACGGCGCCCGACGTACGTGCGAGTGTTGTGAGATGTGTGGTGTGTGTTCGTAGTGCGGAGATGAACGCGTGCGAGTGGGCGTGGTATCGTCGCGAGATGAGACGGCGGCCGCTCATGATCAGCACGGCGCCCGACGTACGTGCGAGTGTTGTGAGATGTGTGGTGTGTGTTCGTAGTGCGGAGATGAACGCGTGTGAGTGGGCGTGGTATCGTCGCGAGATGAGACGGCGGCCGCTCATGATCAGCACGGCGCCCGACGTACGTGCGAGTGTTGTGAGATGTGTGGTGTGTGTTCGTAGTGCGGAGATGAACGCGTGCGAGTGGGCGTGGTATCGTCGCGAGATGAGACGGCGGCCGCTCATGATCAGCACGGCGCCCGACGTACGTGCGAGTGTTGTGAGATGTGTGGTGTGTGTTCGTAGTGCGGAGATGAACGCGTGCGAGTGGGCGTGGTATCGTCGCGAGATGAGACGGCGGCCGCTCATGATCAGCACGGCGCCCGACGTACGTGCGTGTGTTGTTAGATGTGTGGTGTGTGTTCGTAGTGCGGAGATGAACGCGTGCGAGTGGGCGTGGTATCGTCGCGAGATGAGACGGCGGCCGCTCATGATCAGCACGGCGCCCGACGTACGTGCGAGTGTTGTTAGATGTGTGGTGTGTGTTCGTAGTGCGGAGATGAACGCGTGCGAGTGGGCGTGGTATCGTCGCGAGATGAGACGGCGGCCGCTCATGATCAGCACGGCGCCCGACGTACGTGCGAGTGTTGTGAGATGTGTGGTGTGTGTTCGTAGTGCGGAGATGAACGCGTGCGAGTGGGCGTGGTATCGTCGCGAGATGAGACGGCGGCCGCTCATGATCAGCACGGCGCCCGACGTACGTGCGAGTGTTGTGAGATGTGTGGTGTGTGTTCGTAGTGCGGAGATGAACGCGTGCGAGTGGGCGTTGTATCGTCGCGAGATGAGACGGCGGCCGCTCATTATCAGCACGGCGCCCGACGTACGTGCGAGTGTTGTGAGATGTGTGGTGTGTGTTCGTAGTGCGGAGATGAACGCGTGCGAGTGGGCGTGGTATCGTCGCGAGATGAGACGGCGGCCGCTCATTATCAGCACGGCGCCCGACGTACGTGCGAGTGTTGTGAGATGTGTGGTGTGTGTTCGTAGTGCGGAGATGAACGCGTGCGAGTGGGCGTGGTATCGTCGCGAGATGAGACGGCGGCCGCTCATGATCAGCACGGCGCCCGACGTACGTGCGAGTGTTGTTAGATGTGTGGTGTGTGTTCGTAGTGCGGAGATGAACGCGTGCGAGTGGGCGTGGTATCGTCGCGAGATGAGACGGCGGCCGCTCATGATCAGCACGGCGCCCGACGTACGTGCGAGTGTTGTGAGATGTGTGGTGTGTGTTCGTAGTGCGGAGATGAACGCGTGCGAGTGGGCGTGGTATCGTCGCGAGATGAGACGGCGGCCGCTCATGATCAGCACGGCGCCCGACGTACGTGCGAGTGTTGTGAGATGTGTGGTGTGTGTTCGTAGTGCGGAGATGAACGCGTGCGAGTGGGCGTGGTATCGTCGCGAGATGAGACGGCGGCCGCTCATTATCAGCACGGCGCCTGACGTACGTGCGAGTGTTGTGAGATGTGTGGTGTGTGTTCGTAGTGCGGAGATGAACGCGTGCGAGTGGGCGTGGTATCGTCGCGAGATGAGACGGCGGCCGCTCATTATCAGCACGGCGCCCGACGTACGTGCGAGTGTTGTGAGATGTGTGGTGTGTGTTCGTAGTGCGGAGATGAACGCGTGCGAGTGGGCGTGGTATCGTCGCGAGATGAGACGGCGGCCGCTCATTATCAGCACGGCGCCCGACGTACGTGCGAGTGTTGTTAGATGTGTGGTGTGTGTTCGTAGTGCGGAGATGAACGCGTGCGAGTGGGCGTGGTATCGTCGCGAGATGAGACGGCGGCCGCTCATGATCAGCACGGCGCCCGACGTACGTGCGAGTGTTGTGAGATGTGTGGTGTGTGTTCGTAGTGCGGAGATGAACGCGTGCGAGTGGGCGTGGTATCGTCGCGAGATGAGACGGCGGCCGCTCATTATCAGCACGGCGCCCGACGTACGTGCGAGTGTTGTGAGATGTGTGGTGTGTGTTCGTAGTGCGGAGATGAACGCGTGCGAGTGGGCGTGGTATCGTCGCGAGATGAGACGGCGGCCGCTCATTATAAGCACGGCGCCCGACGTACGTGCGAGTGTTGTGAGATGTGTGGTGTGTGTTCGTAGTGCGGAGATGAACGCGTGCGAGTGGGCATGGTATCGTCGCGAGATGAGACGGCGGCCGCTCATGATCAGCACGGCGCCCGACGTACGTGTGAGTGTTGTGAGATGTGTGGTGTGTGTTCGTAGTGCGGAGATGAACGCGTGCGAGTGGGCGTGGTATCGTCGCGAGATGAGACGGCGGCCGCTCATGATCAGCACGGCGCCCGACGTACGTGCGAGTGTTGTGAGATGTGTGGTGTGTGTTCGTAGTGCGGAGATGAACGCGTGCGAGTGGGCGTGGTATCGTCGCGAGATGAGACGGCGGCCGCTCATGATCAGCACGGCGCCCAACGTACGTGCGAGTGTTGTGAGATGTGTGGTGTGTGTTCGTAGTGCGGAGATGAACGCGTGCGAGTGGGCGTGGTATCGTCGCGAGATGAGACGGCGGCCGCTCATGATCAGCACGGCGCCCGACGTACGTGCGAGTGTTGTGAGATGTGTGGTGTGTGTTCGTAGTGCGGAGATGAACGCGTGCGAGTGGGCGTGGTATCGTCGCGAGATGAGACGGCGGCCGCTCATGATCAGCACGGCGCCCGACGTACGTGCGAGTGTTGTGAGATGTGTGGTGTGTGTTCGTAGTGCGGAGATGAACGCGTGCGAGTGGGCGTGGTATCGTCGCGAGATGAGACGGCGGCCGCTCATGATCAGCACGGCGCCCGACGTACGTGCGAGTGTTGTGAGATGTGTGGTGTGTGTTCGTAGTGCGGAGATGAACGCGTGTGAGTGGGCGTGGTATCGTCGCGAGATGAGACGGCGGCCGCTCATGATCAGCACGGCGCCCGACGTACGTGCGAGTGTTGTGAGATGTGTGGTGTGTGTTCGTAGTGCGGAGATGAACGCGTGCGAGTGGGCGTGGTATCGTCGCGAGATGAGACGGCGGCCGCTCATGATCAGCACGGCGCCCGACGTACGTGCGAGTGTTGTGAGATGTGTGGTGTGTGTTCGTAGTGCGGAGATGAACGCGTGCGAGTGGGCGTGGTATCGTCGCGAGATGAGACGGCGGCCGCTCATGATCAGCACGGCGCCCGACGTACGTGCGAGTGTTGTGAGATGTGTGGTGTGTGTTGCACGGCGCCCGACGTACGTGCGAGTGTTGTGAGATTTGTGGTGTGTGTTCGTAGTGCGGAGATGAACGCGTGCGAGTGGGCGTGGTATCGTCGCGAGATGAGACGGCGGCCGCTCATGATCAGCACGGCGCCCGACGTACGTGCGAGTGTTGTGAGATGTGTGGTGTGTGTTCGTAGTGCGGAGATGAACGCGTGCGAGTGGGCGTGGTATCGTCGCGAGATGAGACGGCGGCCGCTCATGATCAGCACGGCGCCCGACGTACGTGCGAGTGTTGTGAGATGTGTGGTGTGTGTTCGTAGTGCGGAGATGAACGCGTGCGAGTGGGCGTGGTATCGTCGCGAGATGAGACGGCGGCCGCTCATTATCAGCACGGCGCTCGACGCGCCGCGTCGAGCCGATCGTCGACCCCGCGCTGCACCTCGCCCCACGCCCCGCCCAACGCCACGCCCGCAACCAGTAAGTCATTGATTCGATCGTTTACTTATTTGTACACTCATACTGTTGTGTGATTCATCATTATCATTACAGCCCTTTACAAGTCCACTGCTGAACATATGCATCCCCCAACGAACGCCACAAAGCACGGTCCTGAGCCACCTGCATCCATCGACTTCCTGCATATCTTACCAGGTCGTCACTCCATCTAGTGGGGGGACGCCCTACACTTCGCCTGCCGGTACGAGGCTGCCACTCGAAAACCTTTTTTTCCCCATCGATTGTCGGTTCTTCGAGCTATATGGCCGGCCCATTGCCACTTCAACTTACTAATCCGTTGGGCTATGTCGGTCACTCTGGTTCTACTGCGGATATCCTCATTTCTAAGTTTATCACGCAGAGAAACTCCGAGCATAGCCCTCTCCATAGCTCGCTGAGCGACCTTGAGCTTCCTTATCTGGCCAGCAGTGAAGGACCACGTCTTAGTTCCATATGTCATCGCTGGCAACACGCACTGGTTGTACAGTCTCGTTTTAAAGTTTTGAGGTATACCTGACGAGAAGATGTGCTGTAATTTCCCGAACGCTGCCCAACCGAGTTGAATCCGTCGATTGACCTCTCGGTCGAAGTTGAACTTACCTAGTCGGACTATTTGTCCCAGGTAAACATACTCGTCAACAACTTCGAGCTTAGTGCTCCCAACAACTACCGGCATAGGTGTGACATGGACATTAAACATGATCTTTGTTTTGTCCATATTCATCTTATGACATATCCGTTGAGAAACACTTTTGAGGTCATTGAGCATAGTGCTTAGGTCCTCCAGCGATTCTGCCATAAGGACTATATCGTCGGCAAATCGAAGGTGAGTGATGTACTCGCCATTGATGTTGATACCGTATGCTTTCCAGTCCAGAAGCTTGAAAACGTCTTCCAATGCAGCGGTGAAGAGTTTCGGGGATATGACGTCACCCTGTCTTACACCTCTCTGCAATTGGATAGGTTTTATACTCTGGTTCTGTACTCGGATAGCCATCGTAGCCCTACTGTACATGCACTTCAACACTTTGATATACCGGCAGTCAACTTGGTACTTCTGAACTGACCTCATTTGTTTTGGCAGAAACTTAGATAATCATAATAAAAATTTAATAGAAATATTATCGCGCTTAAGAAAAGTAAACTTAAAGTTAAACCCGAAGAAATGTGTTTTTCTAAAAAAAGAACTTCTTTATCTTGGCCACATTGTTTCTTCCGAAGGTATTAAGCCTGACCCAAAAAAGATATCAGTATTACAAAATTACTCAATTCCTCAAAATACCAACGATGTAAAAAGACTAGTAGCGTTTGCGAATTACTATCGAAGATTTATACCAAAATTTTCTGAAATCGTTTTGCCTCTAAACAATTTATGTCGCAAAAATGTTAAATTTCATTGGAATAAAAACTGTAAACTATCTTTTTCAACGCTTAAAAATGCTTTAACGACTCCTCCCATACTTCAGTAACCAAATTTTGACCAAAATTTTTATTTTAAAAACTGACGCGTCTGGTTTTGCTATAGGCTCCGTTTTATGTAATCATGACGGACGACCGGTTGCATATGCTAGCCGCACTTTAAACAAAGCCGAGAAAAACTATCCTACTATCGAAAAGGAATTATTATCGATAGTATGGGTAGTAAAATACTTTCGACCTTATTTATATGGACGCGAATTCATTATTGAAACGGATCATAAGCCTCTCGTATATTTATTCAACATGACAAATCCGTCAAGTAGACTTACGAAGTTTAGGTTATTGCTTGAGGAGTATAAGTTTGTTATCAAGTATGTAAGGGGAGCTGACAATGCAGCTGCAGATGCTTTGTCACGTATCCAAATTTCGAGTGAAGATTTGAAAGAAATGAATGAAAAGGTCATATCTGTTCTAACGAGAGCGCAAAGAAAGTGAATAAAAAAAAATTGCGCAAGATAAGCGTGACAACCCTACGGAGGATAAGGTTACCACCAACGATTGGACTGATCACCCAAAAGTCGTGGGAACACTTAAACAACCGAAGGATTGCACTGAATAATTATTTGTAGACGAAAAAGAATGGAAAAAGATAGACAGAATGAAAGAAAAGTTCTATTCTAACTCTTAAGTTATTTTGTTTTCTCTGTCTTTTGTCTCTGTTCTAGCAAAGTCAACAATTTATGTAAATCCTTCTTTCCGATCATATTGTGCACGAGATGCCTTTGTGAGGGAGTTGGATTGCTTTTGTAATAAGCGAAAGATAGATCGTCTGTATATTATACAAAATAATAATAACAATATATTAATTAAGGAGTTAACTCGTATTATAAATGAGACACCAAATAGGTCCGGACCGCGAATATTAATTTTAAATGGTGTTTATGGACACCATCAGTCGACGATCATGAGACAAAACGTATAATATTAAACGACTATCATTTATTGCCAACTAGCGGTCACGCCGGTATAAGGCGAATGATAAACAATATAAAGAAAATATTCTTTTGGCCTGGGTTAGAGAAGGATGTGATTAATTATGTAAACCAATGTGACAAGTGTTTGCGATATAAGCACTTAAATAAGCATATAAAAGAACCAATGGTTATAACCGATACGGGATATTCTGCTTTTGATAGAGTTTATTCTCCTCTTCCCTCTCGGACCGCTCTCGGAGTGCACGTCTATCTGCACTGTCACTATTTTTCTTATTTTTAAATAATTTAAAACTAGTAAAATCGAATGTAATACTAGGAGTGCATGAGTGAAGCATAAGTTACGCGGGCCGCTACGAGAGTAATCGTACTGCAGTCTTAGCTCCGCCCACCGACTTGACGTAGCACAATACCGGCACACCTGCCGTAGGCGCGTACGAACTGTGCTACGAGTCACCACTATCTGCTACGACGACGCCTATCTACAGTAACGAATCTCCACGCTTTGCTGTCGTCCTGGTACTTTGGAGCGATTGCGTCGAAACAGCAGTGAGCAAGTTTGTTTATTAACATCGCGATATCGAGCGCCGCGCTTTACCTTCACCTATAATCATTGCGCCCTCGTAGCGAACGGACAGGAAAGTATGCATGCTTCGGTCTCGGACTCTAATATTGCCGAACAGGCTAGTGGAGTGCAAACACCACCTAACTATGTTTACCAACGACAAAAACGAAGCCGAGAACACGAATTCGAGGATGAATTTAACACGTTTAAAGATGACATGAAGAACATGATTACTTCGCTGTTCGCTGCACAACAAGCTGAACTGAAAAAGATTGTAACGTCTCAAACTGAAATCAAACAAACTAGCAATAGCATACAAGAGTGCCTTGGTTTTCTCACGGCCCAAAATGAAGAGCTGAAAAAGAAAGTGGAACAGTTCGAAATTCAGTCTAGAAAAGATAAGGACTATATTACAATCCTCGAGGATAAAATCGAGGACCTGCAGCGTGTAAATCGTAAATCCACTATCGAACTCAAAAACGTTCCTCTAATTACTAGCGAATCAAAAGAAAATCTCACAAATATGCTATTTCCGTGCTTCGAACGCGTAGCGAGTTGACGTCCGATTTATTTTCCAGTGCAATTATTAAACGAATAGTATAAATTCACTCTTATTCCAAGTAGTTTAGCGTTAAAGTGTGTTATCTACAAAAACATCTTTACAAGCTGCATATTATCATACCGTACCGGTGTGACTCATATAGCTCGGAACTGCATAATATTGTACACAGACTAATTTGCATACAGAGATTGCATATTATACATCTGTGGCGGATGGTGAATTAAACCACACATATACAGTTAATAGTTTATTACAATATACACAAGAGTAGAAGGAACACGAAGTAAGAGAATAGTCAAGACACATCTAATTAGCGAGAAGTACGAAACTATATAAGTTAGAGAACAGTCAGATATTGAAAGACACATATAACAATTAAGAGCGAACAATAATCGTATCGCGTAGGCGTGAACGGGGCGCAAGACGGGCAGCCTCTCGGCGTCGCGTAGCTAGACCGAATGGTGAGCTGGAGAAAACCGAGTGCTCTTGAAGCTGCGTTCGCGCCGCCGACTGTTTACGGGAACGCCCGAGGCAGAGCGCGTCGTTTCTCCACATCAGCCCCCCCGGAGACCTTTACGGTCGATAGAAATTAGCGAACCTCACTCTTCTGCCGGATCTGGTGGTGTAGGAGGGAGGTTCTTCTGGTGGACACAGCTTACTCTTCTGCGAGCTCTCTGGTGTGTCGGTAAGCAGGTAAGCAGGCTTAAGTCTGTCAATGGAAACAGTTGTGATTTTACCATTAAGATCAATTTTAAATGTTTTATCACTACGTTCTACCACTCTAAAAGGTCCAGCGTAAGGTGGCTGTAAAGCTTTTTTTATGGTGTCGTGTCTTAGAAACACGTGTGATGATCTACGTAGGTCTTTGTGTACGAAAACTTTTGTTGAACCATGTCGTGTTACCGTTGTCGGCTTTAAGTTTTGAATATAGTGTCGTAATCGTGATAGGAAGTCATTATAATCTACGACTGCTGTGGGAGTAGAGTCGAAAAAATCGCCTGGTAGTCTTATAGCCTCGCCATATACTAGCTCTGCCGACGAGGATGCGATATCTTCTTTCCATGAACTCCGTATTCCGAGAAGAATTAATGGAAGGATTTCATACCAACTTTGCTCAGCATGACACATGATGGCTGCTTTCAGCTGCCGGTGGAACCGCTCCACGAGTCCGTTTGCTGCTGGGTGATAAGCAGTGGTGGTGATGTGATGTGCGCCTGTTAATTTGGAAAGCTCTTTAAAAAGGTAACACTCAAATTGCTTGCCTCTATCTGTAGTTATCTTTAGAGGGCAGCCAAATCGTGATATCCAACCTCTGACGAATGCGTTGGCTACGGTTTCAGCTTTTATGTCTTCTAGTGGCATCACTTCCGGCCATCGTGTAAACCGGTCAACAACAGTTAAGCAGTACCGATATCCTTTGGAGATAGGCAGAGGTCCGATCAGATCCACATGCACGTGAGCGAATCTGCTAGTTGGTAAAGCAAAAGCGTGTACTGGGGATCGTGTATGTCGTGATACCTTTGAGAGCTGGCAATCCACACTGGTACGTGCCCATTGTCGACAGTCTTTTCGGATATTAGGCCATACGTATCTTGCTGTCATCAGCTTAATCATGACTCTCGCACTTGGGTGACTCAGGCCATGAATCGTATCAAAAGCTTGGCGTCGTAACGTTTTAGGTAAATATAACCGTGGAGACATACCAGATACATCATAGTAGAGTTTCATTCCGGTGCCAGATAGGTCTAACTGCTTAATCTTCAAAGATGTATGATGGCGAAGATGCGGGAGTTCGTCGTCTGCTTCCTGTGCTGCACGTACATCCTCCAAGTTGACTGTACTGCTTATGTTATCTACTCGAGATAAGGCATCTGCAACGACGTTGTTCTCTCCTGAAATGTAGCGAATGTCGGTTGTAAATTGGGCGATATAATCTAGGTATCGAAATTGCCTAGGTGAGTAGCTGTCCGAATTTTTCTTAAAGGCGGAGATGATGGGTTTATGATCGGTAAACACAGTGAATGGCTTAAGTTCGACCATATACCTAAAATATTTTATGCTCTCGTATATTGCTAGCAACTCTCTATCGTAGGGGCTGTATTTACGTTGAGCGTTGTTCAGTTTCTTTGAGAAAAATCCTAGAGGAATCCATTCTGAACCAGATTTCTGCTGCAGCACTGCGCCTATAGCACTGTCGGAGGCATCAGTGACGATGGCTAAGCGTGCTCGTGGGTCAGGGTGTGCTAACAGAGTCGCTTTAACTATACTTTCCTTACTTTCCTCAAATGATTTTTTTAGTTCGGTTGTCCAATTGATTGGTGTAGTGGCCTTCAGAGACGTCCCTGAGAGGAGGCAATTTAAAGGTGCCTGTACTTTAGCTGCATTAGGTACAAAGCGGCGGTAGAAGTTCAACATGCCAAGATATCTGCGGAGTTCTTTTATGTTCTTCGGAAGTGGATAATTCAAAATGGCACTGACCTTATCTGGTGTTGGCTTCGTTCCTTCTGCGGTCACAATAAAGCCCAAGAACTCCACTTCAGGTACTCCAAAGATTGATTTTGAGCTGTTGATTAGCACACCATATTCTTTGAGGCGCTCGAAGACAGATCGTAAGTGTCGCTCGTGATCTTCTATGTTTTTAGATGCTACTAAAATGTCATCAAGGTAAGGAAATGCAAAATCACAACCTCTTAGAATTTCATCCATAAAACGCTGGAATGTTTGCGCCGAGTTGCACATTCCGAAGCCCATGTAAGGAAACTCGAACAGACCAAACGGAGTTGCAATGGCAGTTTTAGGTACATCCTCAGGTGCTACTGGTATTTGGTTATAAGCACGTACCAGATCTATTTTGCTGAAGATGGTGCAGCCAAAGAGATTGTGTGAGAAGTCTCCGATGTGTCGAATTGGATAGCGGTCGGGTATCGTGCGTGCATTTAACGCCCGATAGTCACCGCATGGACGCCACGTGTTGTCCTTCTTTGGGATGAGATGCAGAGGTGACGACCACGAGCTGTCGGAGGGTCTAGCAATACCTAATCTTACCATCTCTTCAAACTCTTCTTTTGCGATGCGCAGACGGTCAGGTGCTAATCGGCGTGGACGGCAGGTGACCGGTGGTCCAGGCGTGGTGCGGATGTAGTGCACGGTGTTGTGCTTCACCTCACGCGCAGCGTGACAGCCTGCTGGGCGTGTGATCTCCGGGTACTGTGCTAGCAGATCATAGAAGCGTGAAATGCCTGTAAATGTCTTAATTTGGGATAAAGCAGATAATGCAACAGGAGATGCTTTAGCGACGAAAGAGGTTGTATTATCTATTAACCTATGGTGTCTAGCATCAACAAGTAAATTATAAAATGCTAAAAAGTCTATGCCTATAATTGGTTTCGTAACATTAGCTATAACAAAGCACCAATTAAAAGCACGGCGTAGTCCAAAGTCCAGCACTAAATCCACCCAGCCGTAGGTAGCAATGGTAGACCCATTTGCTGCAAAAAGTTCATAATTAGTCTTTAAAAGGCGCTTACTGCGTAGCATGCCCAGCGGATATACACACAAATCTGACCCGGTGTCCACTAAATAACACACTTTCGTCTTGGTGTCCGTAACAAACAAGCGGCCTGAAGTATGGCAGTCATTGGCCGCCATCACTGACTGCCTTTGGTGTTTCCCGGTTGTGAACCGGAGAACTTACACGGCGATCTACACTTGTTAGCTGAGCTTCCAAACTTCCAGTGATACCAGCACTGGTCATGGGTGGAAGCAGAACGGCTACGTGAACGTTTACGGTAACTAGAAGTACGCCCTCGTGATCTTGAACGCGCACGATGCATAGTCAGTGAAGCTACTTGGCGGGATAGGTCATCCAAGCGACGTCTCAAATCGTCAAACTCAGATGGCGCTGCGATCGTCGATGTTGAAGCCACGTGTTGTACCTGCGGCGGGAACATGACCTCGTTGACCTTGTCAGCCAATTGTGCCACGGCGTCTAAACTGGTACCTGCTTGCGTTGCGATAATAGCCTGGATATGGTTAGGCAATCGGTTTGTCCAAAGAGACCTTAGGAATTCATCTGGAACGTCGTTACCCGCTAAATTTCTTAGATGCCGTAAGAACTGGGACGGTTTCCGGTCTCCAAGTTCTTCGTGCGCCAATAGTTGTCGAACTCGTTGTTCTTGGGATGCTGATAATCTTGTTATAAGCTCGGTCTTAATTTTTTCATATTTGCTTTCCGGCGGCGGGTTAGTAATCACGTCTTTCACCTCCATTACATATTTATAGTCTAAATTAGAGATCACATAATTGAACTTCGTATTGTCTGCCGTGATATTTGCCAGTTGAAATTGTCCCTCTAATTGCGCGAACCACAACGCCGGTTCGTCAGGCCAAAATGGCGGTGCTTTTACGCCGACACGGCATACGCTCGATTCCGGCAGCGTCGGTGCCGATGCGTCAAATTTGCTATTGTTCATGGCGAAAATAACGAATAGCGAAATTAAAGTCTTAACACTGTCCTTACACTCGCACGTGCGGGGTCACCAAATATATGTGGCGGATGGTGAATTAAACCACACATATACAGTTAATAGTTTATTACAATATACACAAGAGTAGAAGGAACACGAAGTAAGAGAATAGTCAAGACACATCTAATTAGCGAGAAGTACGAAACTATATAAGTTAGAGAACAGTCAGATATTGAAAGACACATATAACAATTAAGAGCGAACAATAATCGTATCGCGTAGGCGTGAACGGGGCGCAAGACGGGCAGCCTCTCGGCGTCGCGTAGCTAGACCGAATGGTGAGCTGGAGAAAACCGAGTGCTCTTGAAGCTGCGTTCGCGCCGCCGACTGTTTACGGGAACGCCCGAGGCAGAGCGCGTCGTTTCTCCACACATCTAAAATGAACAGTACTTTTAACCAGATGGACGGAAAAGTGGACGATATCGCAGCCGAAGTAAGTGATGCTTCTTTAATACCAAAAGACCCTTCAGTTTTTACTAATCAGTCACCTCCTGAACATGTCACATTTCGTAAATGCTTGGACTGTAACTCCCAGATAATTATATATATAATATTGCGACCTGTATAGATAACATTTTTACAGATGTTAAGCCCTTGCATAAATCAATTATTCAAAATTTGAGTTCAGATCACTGTGGACAGTTAGTATCACTACCTTACATACACAAAAAACAGAAAAATAAGAAAGTTGTGTTTGTTCCAATAAATGAACATCGCTTGGAGAGGTTTAGAAGTAATATAATAAAAAGACTTCCATCACTTTCGTTTAAAAATTGTGCTAATTATTTGTATGCTACATTATTTGAAATTATACGTTGTGAATTTAGTAGAATATTTACTTCTAAAACTTTCTCTTTTAACAGTCGCAAATCATTTAATGAATGGGCGACAGTAGGAATTTATAAAAGTAGGCGAAGGTTATACGAGCTTTATGATGAAAGATCATATAATAGTAGTGTTATATTTAGAGATTATGTAAAATCATATTCTAAAATATTTAAAAAAGTGTGCTCCACTGCTAAGGCTTTACATTTAAGCAACAAAATTAAAACTGCATCCGACAAAATTAAAATGACCTGGAGAATAATAAATAGTGAAACGGGCAAGGTCAAACCGCGCAACTCGGATTTTCTATTGAATATTAACAATAATTTAACCCGATCTGATAAAGAAGTTGCTATGGCTTTTGAGAAACATTTTACTGATGTTCCTTTTTTGACAACAAAATCATTAAATTCTTCTCCTACTGTCGCCGAATCATTGCTCAAACAAAATGTAAAGGCTTGTTCAAATACTTTTAAATTCTATAGGGTACTGCCAAAAGATATCGTTAAATATTTTAAAACTATTGATGTTAAGAAAACGGCAGACTTATGGGGGATTTCCGTTAAAGTTATTTTATCTATAATAGATACATTAGCACCTTATCTAGCCACTATATTTAATATAAGCGTCGAATCTGGTGTGTTTCCTGATTTAATGAAACATAGTAAAGTCATACCTATATTTAAATCTGGTAGTACATTAGACCCCGCCAATTTTAGACCAATTTCTGTACTACCAACATTAAGTAAAATTTTTGAAAAAATTATTTTAGATCAGATGTTAAGTTTCTTTAATATTAATAAATTGCTACATAATAATCAATTCGGTTTTACAAGGGGTCGCTCGACAACTGACGCTGGAGTTGAGCTTATTAAACATATTTTTTGTGCATGGGAGAATTCAGAGGATACTTTGGGTATATTTTGTGACCTTTCCAAGGCCTTCGACTGTGTACACCATGAGACATTAATCAGGAAGCTACAGTACTATGGTGTCAAGAACACAGCGCTTAAACTTATTATTTCATATTTAAGTAATAGAAAACAGAAGGTTATTATCAATGGTAAAAGTTCTTCCGGGTCACCTGTACTAATGGGTGTACCTCAGGGCTCGATTCTCGGCCCATTCCTGTTTCTGGTGTATATTAATGACTTACCTCACCTTGTAGGGGATAGTCATGATATAGTATTATTTGCTGATGATACTTCCTTGATTTTTAAACTTAAACGTCAATCATTTAAATGTGACGAAGTGAATAATGCTATATCAAAATTAGTGCATTGGTTTAACGTTAATAATCTGCATTTGAACGGAAATAAAACTAATTGTGTTAAATTTACAACAACGAATGTTCAAAATCTGAATACCAATGTGTTTTTAAATGGGGAGGAATTGAGCCCTGTTGTATCCACTGTTTTTCTTGGCATCACTCTTGACGCAAAGCTCCAGTGGGGCCCCCATATATCCAAATTAGCATGCAGACTAAGTTCTGCAGCCTATGCTGTAAAAAAGATTAGAGGTCTCACTAGTGTCGAGACAGCTAGATTAGTTTATTTTAGTTATTTTCATAGCATAATGTCTTATGGGATTTTGCTATGGGGAAATGCGGCTGATTCAGAAACTATTTTTGTTTTACAGAAGAGGGCCATTAGAGCTATTTACAATCTAGAACCGAGAGAGTCTCTTAGAGATAAATTTAAAGAAATTAATATATTAACTTTGGCCTCTCAGTATATTTACGAAAATTTAAAGTATGTTCACAAAAACAAAGATAGTTTTAGTAAAAGAAGCGATATACATTCTGTAAACACTAGGAACAAACACAAGCTAGTGATACCAGTTTCTCGACTCCACAGAGTCAGTAATTCATTCTTGGGGCAATGTATACGCTATTACAACAGGGTCCCGGAAAGTGTACAGGTTCTCTCTATTACCAAGTTTAAATGTTTTATTAAGCTGAAACTGTATAAAAAGGGTTATTATAGTATAAATGAATACATGGTTGATAATAACCCCTGGGAATGAGGTGATCGCTTCCAAGCAGTTTCTAAAATAAATTTTGTAAATAGTTCGTAATCATTTATATTGTAAAATTTATTTAAAAAAAAAAGTCCCGCTGGGTTTCTTGCTGGTTCTTCCCAGGACAGAGGGTTTTTTTCGAACCAGTGGTAAAGTAAAAAATGACTTTCAATAAGAATTACACATGTAATGTATATTGAATAAAAAAATATTCTATTCTATATTCTATTCTATTCTATTAATACAACAGATTTTCTCATGTTCCAAGATAAAATTTTAAGCATAATGGAAAACTGGTTTTCTAGACAAGATGAAAAAATGTCACTTTACATTAAACAGCTGAGTGAGATTAAAGATTCTATCGAATTTATAAGCAGTAAATATGAAGACTTGCACAAGACATCCGAGGCCTTAGAAAAACGTATATCGGATTTAGAATCCAAGACCAACTTGCGTGGTGAAAATGAGAATGAAATAAAAATTGCTGTCTTGGAATCAAAGATTGAAAACATGGAACAACAGTCACGTATTTGTAATGTAGAAATTAACAATTTACCGGAAAAAAGAAATGAAAATTTGATCACCATTATTGAAAGTATTGCGACCGCAGTCAAACATACCACCGTGTCTAATGACATTGTTGCTATTCACCGAGTGCCTCACGCAAACACTGGCAATCCACATCCCAAAAATATTATAGTTAAATTCAGTACGCGTATCATTCGTGACAGTTTTCTAACAGCATATCGCAAAAGCAAAGGTCTGACAACTGATCAAATCGGCATTGCTGGGTCTCCTCGTAAAATATATGTTAATGAGCACCTCACATTACAAAAGAAAAAGTTATTTCAAGAGACACGAGTAGTGGCAAAAAAGAATAACTTTCGCTTCGTATGGATTAAGCACGGTAATATACTTGTCCGAGAAAAGGACACATCTCCAGTGTTTTCCATCCGTTATAGAAACGACTTGTCGAAAATACATATTAAAAACTCCGCATGATTCATATTCTTATAATATTTGTATTATTTTTTTCTATATTAAGATTATCTGTTTTTATTTTTTTGTAGCTAAAGATGTTTTGTATTTTCACCCATTAAGACACATGTTAAATCACAGCATTTTATTGCTTAGATGTTGCCTCTACTGTATGCATTGCACTATGCGTTGTTTACTACATCCCGAGTATTTCTTACTATCAACAACTTGCAACCTTTTATATTTTACCCACTTTTTATATTATAGATGCTCTTTGCTTTTACATTACTTTTCAAATTACCTATACCTTGTTGTACATTATAATTATATGTTATATTATCTACATGAGATATTTAAAAAGAAGTCTAATATTTTTAATGATATAATTGTACTAAGTCTTACTGGAGGAAAGAAAAGCTATTTATGTCTTTTAAAATTAACTAACTATAAGCCCACTAGAAAAGTTTTAAAATAGAAGCAACTGCATATATTAGAAAAAGGATTTATATCGTACCTGATGAGTGTCATTATTTACTAAATTTAACTTATTACTACTCGCGTCTTATAACCCGTGCCTTATTTGTATCCCATTACAATGACTTCACATAATACTGATAAACTCTTATTATATTATCAGAACTGTAGGGGACTCCGGACTAAGTTGAACACTATTTATATGAATATATTATCGGAGTCTTACGATTTGATAGTCTTAACAGAAACTTGGTTAACTCCTTCAATTGCTAATAATGAATTTATAGATTCCCGATACAGTGTGTTTCGTTGTGATCGAGATCGAATTGCCTGTGGGAAACGTGACGGTGGCGGGGTACTAATAGCCGTAAGAAAAGATTTGTGTGCAAATCGTCTTCTTTTAAATACAGCATACTCACGGAACTTAACTAATTCAACTTGCGTTGATTACATTTTGCTGAAGATTCCAGCCAAAAATAACATGAGACATATTGTTGCCGCCTTTTATATTCCTCCGCAACGGCCGTTTGAAGTTTATAAGTCAAACTTGGATGCATTGCAAAACATCCTGTTATCGGGAAATATTGACAAATTCTATATATTAGGCGACTTTAATATTTCTTCTATTAATTGGGCATTGCCTAATGAATGCGAATTAACTTTGATTGGAAAATACATGCTTAATTTTATTAATATAATTGGCGGCTTCCAAAATAATTATTTAAGAAATCACCAAGGAAACTTACTTGATTTATTTATTAGTAACAATAATAATAATAATTTATGTTTAGTACCCTCATTGGAATTAGTCCCCTTAGATCCTTTTCATCCGCCTTTTTACACTAGTATTTATCTATCTTCCTTGTCTCGGGCTATGCCGCGCGGACCTGTTTTGAAATACGCTTTTTTTGAAGCCAAATATGATGAAATTAATAATAGTATTAAGAAAATTGACTGGGTTTCCTTATTTTCTAATAAACAATCTGAATCGTCCGTAAACACATTTTATGAACAGATTTATTTAGTTATTAAAAACCATGTTCCACTTCGACCATTTAAACCCTCAGGCTTTCCCATCTGGTTTTCAAGACCACTAATACATATATACAAAAACAAAAATAGAGCTTGGATAAAATGGAAAAGTATAAGTCGTATTCCGACTACGAATCTTTTTCCATTTATCGTTCCAGATTCAAAGCTGAATGTGTCCTTTGTTTTCGCAAGTACATGAATACCATAGAAGATGGCCTACGAAAAGATGTTAAGAAATTTTGGCAATACATTCATAATCGTAGAGATAGCAATAGTATTCCAGATAATATCAAATACAAACAGGAAGCAACTAACTTACCAGACGAAGCATGTAATCTGTTTTCAAGCTTCTTTAAATCCGTATTTGAACCATCTAACTTAGATTCAGAGAAGTTTACATCTGATAGTAATTTTTTAACAGAACCAAACAATTCTAGTCTAAATGGCTTTATTTCTACTATAAATTTCACTGTTGATATGGTAAAAAAAGAACTTGAAAATTTAGATGTTTGCAAGGGATCTGGACCGGATGGTATTCCTCCTTTCTTCCTTAAATATACAGCGGACACAATCTGTGTTCCTCTGACGATTCTTTACAATAAGTGCATTCAAGATGGTGTCTTTCCTGCTATTTGGAAAACAGCGAATATCACTCCTATTCATAAAGAGGGATCCAAGAACGACGTAGAGAATTATCGGCCAATCTCATTACTATCCGTATTGTCAAAGGTGTTTGAAAGATTAGTACATAATGTTATTTATCCTGTCCTTCACAATATAATCATACCCGAACAACACGGATTTGTTAAAAAACGATCCACAGTAAGTAATCTCCTCGTTTATACTACATACTTATTTGAACATATGGATAAGGGAATACAGGTCGATTCTGTGTATACTGACTTCCGTAAGGCCTTCGATAAAGTAGATCACTATATATTACTCAAGAAAATTGCTTTTAATGGAATTCGTGGTGATTTGCTGAGATGGTTTCATTCTTACATTACAAAAAGAACTCAGAGAGTTGTCGTCAACGGCCATTCATCTAACTTAGTTACTGTCACATCAGGTGTACCACAAGGCTCTATTCTCGGTCCCTTGCTGTTTATCTTATTTATCAATGACATCAACAATTGCTTTCATCACAGCCATTTCCTACTTTACGCTGACGACCTAAAGGTATACCTGCCAATCTTAAGCGCTGATGACAACTTTAAGTTACAAAGTGATCTTTATCGCTTATCTTTGTACTGTACTAAAAATAAACTACAGCTTAATGTTGATAAATGTAAATCAATAACATTTACAAAGAAGCGTAATCTTATAAATAATACATATACAATTAATAATACAGAGTTATGTAAGGTGGATCTAATTAAAGATCTAGGAGTTATACTAGACGCAAAACTTGATTTTAACGATCACATTAACTATATTACCAACAAAGCATTTTGTATATTTGGTTTTATTATTCGCTCTTGTAGTGAATTCGTTCGACCCAATTCATATATCTACTTGTTTAATTCTCTGATCAGACCGATATTGGAGTACGCCTCTATTATTTGGAACCCATTCTATGAGAAATACAATCTTCAGTTAGAGCGTATCCAACGTAAATTCTTAAAAACCGTTAACTATAGATGCTATCACAGATCGTATTCAAGTTATATTAATTTATTAGACAAATTTTCGCTCCTACCTCTTTACAAAAGAAGGATACTTATAAATAATTTATATTTGTATAAACTATGTCATAATGATATCGATTGTATTCAACTCACTAATCAAATATTCTATCGCGTTCCAAGTGGTTCACAACGTATTCGTGAGAAATACTCACATAAACTATTTATGACAAAAATCTGTCGTACTAACGCTGGTCTTCGTTCCCCATTAAGACGCATAGTGCAATCATATAATGATTACTTTAGCGATATTGATATTTTTACTGCCTCAAATATGTGCTTTAAAAAATATATTAAGAATAAATTACAGGTATTACAAATTTAAAATTTTATTTGTGCAAACGTCTCTTATACTGTTTAATACTTATATATTTTTTGTGATAGTAATTTTTTCTCTTCAACTCGTTACTTATTACTTATTGTTTATACTAATATGTGGTATACGGTGTTGAATGTACATATATTATACTCTTTTTTGATAATACTTTTATAAATACCTTTGTACATTTGTTTGTATATCTTAATTAATACAATAAAAAAAAATAAACGTGCCTCTCAAAGAGCATTAACTGCAACGTTAGAAAGGAAGACATCAAGGATATTTACAGAATGCGTGGCAAGAAAAATCCTGATAAAAGCTCACCCGTCGTGGTTGAGCTCTCGTCAACATTACTAAAGTCAGATATCTTAAAGATGTGCAAACTCTTTAACATTAAAAATAAAGAAAAACTACGAGCCAAGCACTTAGGAGCCACCAAAAACGAAGAAACCCCCATCTTTGTGTCAGAACAATTAACTGCTCGAGGTGCTCGTATACATTTCATTGCCCGTGACTTCGCAAGATCCGAAGAATATAAGTTCTGCTGGACCGCCTTTGGACGTGTGTATCTCCGGAAGGATGAAAACTCACCTATCATTCTTGTTAGAAGCGAATCACAGGTACACAACCTAAAATTGGCAAAATGACTAGATCTTATTCCTTATATGTTAGTATATTTTATGTTTTATCACGTGTATCTGTTTTCAGTTAAAAAAAGCATTAATATAAACCTAAATTCTCACACACAACGCACACATCAAACACTCGCATACACATATATAGTTCTAATAATTACAAACAATCACCCTAAAACTTCGTCCATAAATTCACCTTCCAATCGTCTTTTCAACATTAAAACCTGCAATTATTTGCAGTTTACAGAAAAACTTAATCTTATAGCACCATCATCACATTCAAAAGCAACAGATAAAGTAACACGTTTCCTTTTTGTCATGAAACATGAATAATGTTCTTACAAATATGAATGAAATAGACAACACAGAAATAGCCTCTGCCTTTGTTTGTCGTACTGATGATCTGCCTACACTGATGCCAGTTCACATGTCCGACTTTGTTATAGTGTCACAGAACATCCGGAGCATTTACGCTAATTTAGCTGACTTTCAAATAAACCTGTGCGACTTTAAAACAAAAGTAGATTTAATTATTTTTACTGAATGTAGACTCCACACTGACAAGCATATTCCGCAAATTAATTCATTTATTTCATTTAATACAACTAAACACTTAAATCATGCTGATGGAGTGGTTGCTTTTATTAGAGATACAATCGCGGCTTCAATAACTGAAATAAAACTTACCCATGCGTCATGCTTACAAATTACCACGTCTGAACTAATTATTATTGGCATTTATCGTTCCCCATCAATTAAAAACGCTGACGATTTTATAAACTCTTTGAATTCACACTTAAGTACTATTCATAAATGCAGTAATATAATTATTACAGGTGACATAAATATTAACTTAATATTTAAAACGGATGAAACAACACAAGAACGCAATAATAGAACAAATTATCTTAATATGCTTGCCATGCACGGAATGCTACCAGGACATCTCCTACCAACAAGAGGAGAAAATTGTCTTGATCATTTCATAATAAAATTTAGTAAAGGTTATAAAACAGCGTCCATTGCAGTTATTGACTCCAGTATTACAGACCACTTTACAATTTTGGTTAAAATATCAAATATAAATATCAATATTAAAAAGAAAACTAAATTAACTACAAACTTCGAAGAAGCACTTAAAACTCTAAAAACCACAGATTTATCTAACTTATTAACAGTTAACGACCCGAATTTCATAGTAGAGCAGCTCACATTAACTGTGCAGAAGTGCCTTCAATCAAACATGAAACAAATTTCGATTCCTAGAAAAAATAGAATAATCAAACCTTGGATTACCCTGGGAGTTCTCCGCTGCATTAAAAATAGGAACGATATGCAACGTAAGGTAAAATTAAATCCAGAAAACGAGATTTTCAAAATCACATATAAACGTTACCGTAATTTTTGTAATTGCTTGATTAAAAAATTAAAACGTAACTATGACAAAAATCAACTAAAACTAGCTATCAGAAACCCAAAAAAACTATGGCAGACGATCGATAGTCTTACTCAACGCAAACCTGCCAAAGTTCAAAGCCTGGATCTTCTGAAACTAACTTTATCCCCCCAGGAATCTGTTGACACTGTTAACAGCTACTTTGCTACGGTAGGGCAACAGTTAGCAGAAGGAAATATTAAAAACACAACACAACAAGCTACTAATACTAATATCATAACAAATACTCAAGTTACATCTTTTGTTATTTTTGACACCGACCGTGAAGAGATATATAGTCTGCTCATGTCCATGAAATCAGACAGTGCCCCTGGTTATGACAATATACCAGCTCATTTTCTAAAAAGTGCCCATAAAGAGATTATACCAATTCTTGTTCACCTAGCTAACCTTTGTTTTGAACAAGGCGTCTTCCCGTTAGCTCTTAAACAGACTATTATCACACCTGTATATAAAAGTGGTGACAAGTTTAATCCTTCAAACTATAGGCCGATATCGGTGATATCTGTAATAGCAAAGATACTTGAGAAATTAATAAACATTAGATTAATAAAGTTCTTTTCAAAATTTAATATACTTTCAACATCACAATTCGGCTTCCGTCAGAATCTATCTACGGAAGACGCAATTATAGCACTGACTTCCCGTACGGTATACCATGTTGATTACGGAAGAAAATGTCTAGCTGTCTTCTTAGATTTAAAAAAGGCCTTCGACACAGTTTCCGTCCCTATTCTACTACAAAACCTTAACAATCATGCTGTTAGAGGTATTCCGCTAAAACTTATTGGTGACTATCTCAGCAATCGTAAAACTCGTGTCAAAATCAGCTCAATAATTAGTACTGAGGCTACTGTCACATATGGTGTCCCGCAGGGCAGTGTGTTGGGTCCCACTTTGTTCTTGGTCTACATCAATAGTTTGTGTAATATGCAGATAGAGGGTGGTGGCATCTTCTCATATGCGGACGATACAGCTATTGTTTTCTCTGCTAATGATTGGCAGCAACTTAAAAATTGTGTGGAGACTGGCTTAGTAAAATTAGGATCCTGGTTAAACAAAAACCTACTCACTTTAAATTTACTTAAAACTAACTATATATGTTTTACCAAATACAACAACGCGCAGCCCCCAGATTACTTTAATATTAAGCTACATTATTGCAATAATCACTCGGTCTCGGATTGCTCTTGTCCTGAGTTAAAAAAGGTTTCTAATACGAGATACCTTGGTGTAATGTTGGATCAGCGATCGTCCTGGCATCAGCATATAAAGCAACTCACAAGCAGAGTTAGGAAATTAATCTGGTCATTTAAGACTCTGCGACACGTAGCTCGACTGGACCTTCTACGTAAAATCTACCGCGCACTTGCCGAATCAGTTATTACCTACTGCATATTAGTTTGGGGAGGTGCGATAAAAACTAGTTTCTTAAATCTGGAAAGAGCACAAAGAGCTCTTCTGAAAGTAATGTTCTTCTTACCATATAGATCCCCAACTGATAACTTATATCTGAATAGTGGTATCTTATCTGTAAGAAAGTTGTACCTACTACGCATTGTCATTAGAAAGCACAAGTCGATTTCCTATGACCCAAAAAAAAGCAATCGTAGGACGATCGTTAATGTTGTTCCACAGCCTCGGGTTAGATCGGTATTTGCAAAGAGGCAATATAACAGTCAGTCTGCTTACATATATAATAAACTTAATAAAAAACTCAATATTTACCCTCTATCACATATTGAATGTAAAAAGACACTAGAGAAATGGTTAATCACAAAAAACTATGAAGAAATTGAGAGTGTCATTCATCACCCATAAGCGCAACTGAGTGCTATGCAACTTTTGGTGACAGTTAGAGAAAGTTATTCAATGAACAATGATAACTTCTGATCCCAAGACACAGTCGTAGGGCTAACAAACCAACAAACGAATATGTGTAATATTCCACACCATAATATATAATTCACAAAGATACATATTCTATACAAACATGCACCATGCACCATACATGCACCCACATGCACACATATAACATACACGCACGCACAAACACACACATACACACGCACGCACACACACACACACACACACTGGTACGCACGCAAGCACCATATTTATAACCCTAAATTCATTGTTGGTTTTTTTTTTTATACTTTTATAATTTAATAACTAACTTTCTATTAGTCTTTGCCTTAACTTAGTGTTGTATACCCACTGTTTGGAAGAGTGGTGCTTCCTAGTACAAGCAAATCCTTTGCTTAAAAGGAAGCTCCAACCACAATTTGATGTAATAGATTAAGTTATGGAATAAAGAATTTGAATTTGAATTTGAATTATTTAGATTTAGTTTGATAGAGTTTATATACTCACACTACAGTGTGATTTAAGTAAGTATGTTGAAGCCTATCCGCTTAAACATAAGGATACTATTTCAGTGGCATCGTCTTTTATCAATAATTTTATTTTGAGATATGGTATTCCTCGACAAATAATATCTGACCAAGGGACCGAATTTGTTTCAACCGTAATGAAAGATGTGTGCCGTATTCTCAAAATGCAACAGGTAACGTCAACAGCATATCATCACCAATCTATAGGTTCCTTAGAAAACAGCCACAAAAATCTGATGTCATTTCTCAGAATTCAAACAGATAATGAACCACATAACTGGAGCACTTGGTTACCGTATTGATGTTTTGGTTATAATAACACTGTACACACGGAAACCAAGTATACTCCATATGAGCTTGTTTTTGGGAAGCTTTGCCGTTTGCCAACTAATTTAACTTTAGATATAGACCCCTTATATAACCCATATGATTATCCACAACAACTTAGATAAAGACATCAAAAATCGCAATATGATGCAAGAAATAATTTAATTTTAAGCAAACAAAGTAGGAAAACAAAGTATGATTACTATACCAATCCAATTAAATATAATGTCGGTGATATGATACTCCTTAAGAATGAACAATGTGTAAACAAATTTGATCCTCTTTATATAGGACCATTTAAGGTTATCGAAGATTGTAAACCAAATGTAACAATAGATTACAAAGGTAAACATAAGTCAATACATAAAAATCGCACTAGACCATATACATAAAACAATAAAATTGTTATTATTACTATAAATACAAATAAAATTATTTAAAAATTACTGTGTTTACGATTTTTTTTATGATATAAGTATGTTATAGTATAAGAATTTTAATATTTTAAAATAATGTACACCTTTTTTATATTTTTTTTATAAACCAAGTTATGTTACATTAAAAAAAAAATATATATTTTTGTGAATGATTTTTTTTCTTTTTGCCGATGGGCGTGTAGTGTGTGCGTATATATATGTAGGATAGAATAAGAGAGAGTTAGTATTAAGCCTACAGTCTAGACTATTGGACGTTTTATTTATTCCCCGAACCACCCAAAATTACATGACAAATCTCAGAAGACGGTAACCGTGGCGCCGTTACCGTCCTGCCTATTAAAGTCCACTGCTGAACATGGGCTTTCCCCATAGATTGGGGGATATTTGCCATAGTTGGCACACTTTGCACGCGGGTTGGCAACCGCAGTTTTTCTTAGTTTTAGTCGTTATTAGGAAGACGCCGCTTCCCTTCTCCTGATTTGTTTCCCTCTGTCGCCTCTTACGACACCCACGAAATAGTATGGGGTAGCGGGTATTCTTACAACGCGCGTAGTACACGGCAAAGACGTTAAATTGTTAGAAAAGTGTAAAGATTTGTGATATTAAAACAGGTAAAAAGTTCTTACTGTAGATTTACTAATCCCAGCCTTTGTTAGCAGACAATACGTGTCGAGGAGGAACCCCCGGAGGAGAGTTCCAGCGACACGTCGGACGAGAGCGTGCGACTCTCAGCCTCCGCACATTCCGTTCATTCCTCCCGCTCCTCCCGATCCTCCCGTTCCTCCCATTCATCCCGATCGTACGGCTCCTCGTGCTTCAGGCGCTCCAGCGATGACCACTCCGAATCTGGCAGGTGAGACACGACACAGTCTTAATTAATAATGGACATAAGCGCCACGGACAGAAGGAATTTCGGTAAACGCTAACATTTCTGTACGTACACTTGTACCTGTGGTATATTTAGCCGGTATAATTTTAGCCGTCTTCTGTATCGTGGGGGCAGTTGACATACATACATTTCATTAGGATAAACATGTGGACATTTATTCCTATATTATAAATTAAGCTCTAGAGAGATTATAATTACATGCCTCCATGTCATCTAAACATTGGGTGGTTGCTAAAGTTAGTTTTGTAAGTTTGTTCGTGGTACGTGGTAGAGCCATACTGCAGTTATAATAAGGTTGTAGCACGAAAGGGTCGACTCTATCGGGGTAAATAGCAGCTTAATACTGCTGTTTTTCGTATGGTGAGTGTGGAGATCTTTACGACTGGAATCGAGGCATTCTTATTTTTTATATATCCATTTTAGTCCTCAGGGGTGACAACGTATTTGTAGTATAGTTGTAGCACGAATGGGTCGGATCGACTGGGGAAGGACCACGCTCTCACAGAATAGCAGCTTAACGCTGCTGTGTTTCGTATGGTGAGTGTAGAGAATCGGAGACCCTTTTTATGGAAAAGAGGCATTTCATCTTAGTCCTCACGGGTGACAACGCATTTGCATTTTGATTCGCAAATGAAGATAGATGTAAAAGTCTATGGGCCACAGCAACCACTTACCATTAGGTGGACTGTGTGCTTGTTAGTCACCCTATTTTATAAAAAAAAAAGGTGGACTGAGTGTTCGTTTGCCACTCACATTCCAAAAAGCACCAGAGAGAGAGAGTACGATCGCATGCTCTTCCATGCCATCCAAACATTGGGTGGTGGTTAGTATAAGTTTTGTGAGTGTGTTGGGAGTTGTTGAGGTGTGCGGTTGTTGTTTAGCTCGGCGTCGTCGCAGTACTCGGACTGGCAGGGCGGCCAGAGCGGGCCCGCGCTCGCGCCGCCCGTGCGCCTGCGCCGCCGCCCGCAGCCCGTCGCCAGGTGACGCACGCACACGCACACGCACACGCTCGCGTACACGCACCCATTCACGTACACTTTAATGTACACGGACACGTATACGTTCACGTACACGCGCACGTACACGTTCACGTACACGTACAAGCACATGTACACGCACCCGTTCACGTACACGCACACGTACACGCACACGTACACTTACACACACACGTACACTTACACGCACACGTTCACGTACACGTTTACACACATGTACACGTTCAATTACACGTACAAGCATACGTACACGCACACGTACACATAGACGCACACATACACGCACACGTTCACGAACACTACCTGCGTACATTATCCATATACCTTACACCGTACTCAATTTACCCCTGAGTTTTAAAATATAATAAATATAAAAATTAAGATAGATTGCTTAAATTTTTATATTTAATTTAAATGTAAGGAAACGAAACTGTTGCCTGATAAGGACAACTACGAAATAGAAGTTTTGTTCTATATATTGTATATTTCAATGTCAACTCGTACGTGCAGATACAGTCCCAGTACGACACATCACGACACCCCCCACACGACAACATCGAAACGCGGGGTGGTGAGCGCTGCTTCAAGCGGGCCGGGGAGCGAGGCGGCGAGCGTGGCGGCGGGCGGGGAGGCGGGCGGGGAGGGCGGCGAGCCGGCCGAGGCGCTCCGCGTGAGCGAGTGGCTGACGGCCGTGTCGCCGCGCAAGGCGCCCTACCAGCCGCAGATGGGCGACCACGTCATGTACTTTCGCCTGGTCAGCGCCATGTTTCAGCTCTGTTAGCGCTGTTACAAAACGTTTATGTATTTTTTTTATGCTATGGACAACTAACAGCATATAAATCTTACATAAATAACATGTTTAATAACAAGAAGCCAATAACAGGTTTTCACTAATGAATATACAGTACCAATCTTTCGTCGTTTAGAGGACGTAGCGCAAATACGACCATCAAAAATGGAGTTCAATTAAAATTTACGTGTGTTCACGCTCTGAGTTGCCCCGACAAAGGTTGACTGGACTAGGGCCCATGAGTAATCCCATCGACGGGCATCAGACGACGGGGCCCAACGGCCTATGGATAAATGTTCAAAAAACGGCTGACAAATAAGCAAGCACTTACCTATTTCAGGAGGTAGGGTTGACCACAGGGTACCAGTCAGGTGATAAGTGAGGTGCATGTAAATAGTGTGTAGTAGTGTGTATGTGTGACCTGACTTAACCCAGGTGATTGAGCAGCGGACTGGCCCGATGCTGCCCCACGATGTGGTATCACTCCAGCTGACGTCACCCGTTGACAACTTCTGCCTTCATTTCACTATTTCAGTTTATCAACTTTATTGTACACTATTTCAATCTATCCACTTTATTGTACATTTAATTAACTTCAAACTCCAGGATACGGTCGATCAAAGTTCAATATTCAAGGTTCCGGGTTCACTTAGCAACAAATTATTTCTAAAAACCGAACGCGACCTCTCGGGTCATAAAGTTCCGCGTTCCACACAACAACTAAGATTCTTTCGTACGATATTAACAGGCCACTCAAGCAAATTAAAGATTGCAAATGCACTTCAAACCGCAATCACTATAGAAATTGACGTAAATTACTTGCAAACGAAGTTACTTTAATCACTCAAATTCAATACAAGCCTCTTGTCACGAAACGTACAACTTAGACAAACCAATTCGAGGCTGTCTACACGAAACCCAAATATTCAATAGTAAATTAGACGCGCACAATTACTCAAATTCTAGACCACCAAAATCAGAAACTGGCCTAACGCAACCGATCCAGCGGTCGCAAATAATACACTAGTCGACAGAGCCGCTGCGGTCAAGCTACTGTTGCTAGCCCACGAGGCCGAACGCCGGGAAGCGGCATACCGCCGCCCCCCCCCCCTCCCGGCGGCGCGCACGTTACCTCACACCATCGGGCGATGCGCTGAGTCAAACGCGATTGGATGCCGTTCCGGACATAAGGACTTATATCCGCGAGTAAATTGGCAAACGGGATAGGGTCGCGACGGCACGTTGCAAGACCGAATCTACAACCAAAACCTAGACCACCTTAGGCACTCCATCAGATCTTGCAACCTTAACCACCGCCTCAAAAATACCGCCCCAATGTGGGCAAGCCGGAGGGTCGAACCTCCACTGGATGCCCTTCCTGGGCATCGCAGCACCTAAATAAGTCCTGTTGCGGACAGAAATTCGACGACCTCTTTCAAATATCTATCCGTGCCCCTTATAATTCGTTCCGCAGTCAGACCGGATCAGGTCCGCAAACCGCGACGCGATACGAAGCGGCCCAGCATGGCCACAAAGGCTTCAGTGCTAAGGGCACTTACAAGTTCCAAGGGAACGGCCTTAGTGGCGAGGCACACGAAAACGCACAGATAGGTCTTAGTACGATTTTGTTCACGCAAGTAGGCATAATCAAGCCATCTACCATATAAGCATTTACTGATTTCAATCTGATAATCTCCCAACTAGCTAGCCTTTTAGACATGTAGTCCTATGCTTAGATTTCAACCAAGTTTCAAAAGCATCAATACTCAAAACCACTGAATTATTCAAACAAATTAATTTACCGATGCGCATAGATCAAAACAGATGAATTAAGCAAAACGATAAACATAAGAGACAGCCCTATTTCTCTTTCCAAATAAATATCTTCGACAATGCCAATAAAAATGTGAAAACAAAAAGAGGATTGATTTTTATTTCCTTCGGCACAAACAGTGTTACTCAATTTCAATTTTCTTTTCAACAAAGCAAACATAATGATTAAATATATTTCCAAAAACTTTTGAACACGTATTCAAAGAGCACATTAAATTCGCCTTTTTACTCACAACCGCTACAACTATGAAACATTTCGCGGAAAACCCAAAGCATTTTTATTTTTAAATTAAAGCATTATTAATTAAGTGCTCGACCAAACCAAATCTAATACTCTTTGACAGCGTGATTCAACGCTCCAGGGGAGCCCTAGTCTTCCCACCAACCAAGTGGAGGCCACACAGCGTTGTGAACCCGAATCCAATAGAACGCGAACCGCTAAACGGCCGCCACTCGGGTTGTACGCGTTCACTGAGGCCGTCGGCAACAGAACAGTTTGACAAGTGGACTGTTGACGGCTCAAAGGCTCAGTGGAGGTGGCCGTGGTGGGAGCTAGGGCGGCAGCTAGCTAGGGCTGCCTCCATCAAAGGGGGGGGGGGTCGGCGGTACCTCAACCGCGGCCACTCAGCTAACGGGGGTGAGAAGGGTCTAGCTGATTGCTGAGTGGCCGTGAAATTCCTCTCCACACGCTGAGGGGGGGGGGCGACGACACCCCCCCGTTATTAAACTTGGTGGGGAATCTATTAAGACTGTGACTAACGTTAAGGTATTAGGCGTGGTTTTAGATTCGGGACTATCGTTTGTGCAACATGCATCCGATATCTCTGAAAGAGCGACCAAGGGATTCGGCAAGATGTCTCGCGTATCTACATCATCATGGGGTGTACGATATCCGAGTTTAAAATTAATTTATAGAGGAGTGTTTGTGTCCACGCTTACGTATGCGGCAGAGTGCTGGTACGAGCGTGCAAACATGTACACAGTTCGTAGCGTACTACTGAGATCGCAGCGATCCGCTCTTGTATTGTTAACTAAGGCGTACCGATCCACTAGCACGGCGGCCTTACCGGTGCTGGCTGGCGTTCTCCCTGCTGACCTGAGGTCACCCGTGCTGGTAGGATGGGTATAGCACGTTTGACCGCGCCCAAAGAGGAGTTAGCAGACGGAATCGCGATATCTGGACTGAGGTGATAGGCGCCTGGCAGGATAGATGGACGTGTGATACAAAAGGACGTGAGCTACATCGATTTTTCCCGGACGTGGCGTTGAGACTCAGTAATACCTGGGTCTCACCGGACTACCAAACCTCTCAGATTCTCACCGGACATGGATGCTTTCGGAAGAGACTGAGCGACATGAAACTGTGTGAAATTAGTATGTGTGAGTGCGGTATGTCGGAGGAGGATGTTCACCATGTTCTATGGGAATGTCCTCTGTATGATGACCTAAGAGTGAAAATGATGGATGGACTAGTTCGTCCGGTTCAGGGACCAGTTTACTACTCGGATCTCGTCAGCGATGTGGTAAATTACGGACTGTTGCGCGAGTTTGCGCATAGGTGGCACGATCGCAGGACAAGGCAGATGGAAGGCTGGTAGGAGCGCCCGACGACGTAGGCGTCAATGTGTCGTCAGCCCCAGACGAGGGAGAATGACGTTAAACTGGGACAAGGAATAGATTAAATATTTGTAGGGAGTCAAGAAAGTGTGCGCGGGAAAGAGCCACGTGCAAGTACCGCGCGCATCTCCCGAGATTCGGCCCGTATGACCTGAGGGTCGGTGGGGCCATGGGAGGTGGTGGGTTGGTCGGGGGAGGGACCTCTTTCAAACCTAGGGGCTCGGTGGCTGGCAGGCGAGCGCCGAGCGTCGCCCGACAGAGGGCGTGGCTGAGCGCCCCCGCCCGTGGGGGTCGAGGGCCTGGCAGAGCCCCGAGAGGAGACGCCGTTCGCACCCAGGCACAAAACTGCATGGTGATTGCCCTGGCAATGCGGACAGGGCCGCTGGTGCGGGCAGTCTCGCTGGAGGTGCCTTTCTAAACATGAGTAGCACAAGCGGCGCTCCTTGGCGATAGTTCGCCTAGCCGGAACCGGCTTACCTAATAACTTCGGGCACGACGTCACCCGGTGATCGAATGCTCGGCAATAGGGACAGGGGGGCGCCTCCCTGGCCACAAGGCCACTGTAAGATGGTAGGGAGCGGCGTCTTCTCGCGGGAGCTCCGATCGGCCTTAGGGGAGTTGACGACGACTTCACCGGCGGATCCCGCCTCTCACTGGGCACGGCTCGTAAGTCGTCAACGGTGCCCGCCGCGTTCTCAATCTGCCGGCACTGCTCCTCCAAGAACCGCAGCAGATCACTAAAGGGCGGAATATAGGAGGCGCCGTCCCCGCCATATCTCTCCTCAAAATGTATCCTAAAGTCGAGAGGCAGGCGGGACAGCACGATGTGGAGCAACAAGAAGGACCATTCATCCACCGGTAAATCCAGCCGCCTCAACGCATTACAGGCCACCAAGACTGGATTCACGATGTCCGGGCGTAGTCTGGCCCGGTCCCTAAGCAGTGGGAGGCTTAGAAGCTGCCTGACGTATTCGTCCGCAATTCGCCGGACGTTGGCGTATCTTCCGGCGAGGAGGTCCCGAGCAGTCTGGTAGGCGTCGTCCGACAATCTCAAATGGCCGACGACGCCCAGGGCCTCCCCCTCCAGTGAGGCTAGGAGGTACGCCATTTTCTGGCTTGGTGTCAAGTCCCTCCGGGCGTCCTCTAGGCTATCAAAAAGCCCTACAAATGTCATCCAGTCGGGGAGGACTCCGGAGAACCGTGGCAGGTCCAGAGTTGGGAGTCGTCCCAACAGCGCCGGCTGAGTAGGCTGCCTCATCAGAGCTTCACGCGCTTCCTTAGCATACTTGGCCCCGGCCTCGATCAAGTCGTCCGTGAGCGAAAAGAACTGTTCGTAGTCCGCGAGGCAGGAGTCCAGGACTCCCTTTTCCGCATCCTAGGCCTCGAGCTCAGCGTAAGCCTCCTCTACTACGGCCCCCCGGGCCGTGACCTGCTCGAGCCGCTTCTCCAAACTATAGACCCTATCCGGTCGCCCTATCAAAGCATCCGCCTTCAGGCGACGCATCGGTAGCTTGTGCGATGGCATCACTACTAAATACAAATAACTACGCGGCACAAATACAAATCAAATTAACAAATAACAACTACAATTTCTATTTATTAAATTAAATACAAATTACACTACAAATACAAGTACACACTACAGTCAATCAGCAAAGATGCCTCGCTCAGACGACCGACCCTTCGGCAATTAATCTGCTATAATTATACGATAACGATAATTATCCGATTACGTGATAACAATTATCTACCTACTCGACGCGTGGCGGTATCTAACCCTAATCTACACTTCCGCTTGCGCAACCTAACGGGCGTGGTTCCCAAATCTACCCACCTATCCGCTAACAAACAAAGGAAGCAAACAACAAAAGAAAATATTTTTATTATTACGTATTACGGCCGGGCGTGATTGTAGAAACAATCAACCGCGCTTCTGCTACCAAAAATTGTACACGCCCCTAGCTGCCCCGACAAAGGTAGACTATACAGGGGCCCATACAACTGTAGATTCGACGGACAACTAAGGGTGGGGCTCGAAATGCCTATGGATAATCAACATATATAAGGGCTAGGTTGGTAAATAAATAGGACGTACCTGGTTCCGAATCGAGGACCGACCCCAAGGCGCGGTCAGGCGTTAAGTATGGTGCATGTAAGTAGTGTGTAGTAGTGTGTATGTGTGACCTGACTTAACCGAGGTGATCGAGCAGCGGCCGGGCCCGATGCTGCCCCACGATGTGGTATCACTCCAGCGGACGTCACCCGTTGCCAACTTCTGCCTTCATTTCACTATTTCAGTTTATCAACTTTATTGTACACTATTTCAATCTATCCACTTTATTGTACATTTAATTAACTTCAAACTCCAAGATAAGCCTCGTTAATCGTACTCAAACACGTGACACACGGCACAACTAATGAACGGTCGATCAAAGTTCAATATTTAAGGTTCCGGGTTCACTTAGCAACAAATTATTTCTAGAAACCGAACGCGACCTTCTCTCGGGTCACAAAGTTCCGCGTTCCACACAACAACTAAGATTCTTTCGTACGATATTAACAGGCCACTCAAGCAAATTAAAGATTGCAAATGCACTTTAAACCGCAATGACGGCTCCGTGGCGTAGTGGCTTAGCAATGAGTTGCTACGCTGGGGGGCGCGGGTTCGAATCCCGCACGGGTACAAGTATTTGTATGGCCTACAAATGATTGTTCCGGGTCTGGATGTTTGTCCTTGTGAAATTTGTGTTTGTAAACTGCCTCCACGATACAGGAGAAAATCCTAGTGTGGGGGTAACGTTTTTATAAAGAATCACTTTACAAATTGACGTAAATTACTTGCAAACGAAGTTCTTTAATCACTCAAATTCAATATAAGCCTCTTGTCACGAAACGTACAACTTAGACAAAACATCATTGGAGGCGGTCTACATGAAACCCAAATATAGCGGCATACCCCCCCGTCGGTGCGCACGTCACCTCACACCATCGGGCGATGCGCTGAGTCAAACGCGATTGGATGCCGTTTCAAATGCCCATGTTTGGGCCTAAACAACATGGATAAATTGTGAATAAATAAATAAATAAATAAATTTAATAAGTAACTCAGACAATAATAGCCAAATAGAAAAGAAAATTATATTTATACTCACTACATAGTATATTTTTCATTGATTTTGACACAAAAAGTTATGTCTTGTAACGGTGATGAAAGAGAGAGAAGAGAGTTGTTGGCAACTTGGCACTTGGCTGTTGTAAAAGACGATATAAAAAAAAAATAGGAGATAGGCAGCAGCATCTTCCTAATAACAAACCAAAATTATAAAATGTGGTTACTGACCCGCTTGCCATACGCGGCAATTATGGCAAATATCGCCCCTAAGGGGGTAGGTCTATTTTAGCAGTGGAATTTTGTCAGGCTGAATGAAAATGTTTCAATAGTTAAGAGTTAAAGTCAGCCAAACAAATATTGTACTTTTCCCGTGCGAGAAATAAACTCAAAAAAGTTAACGATTTTCAACTGTTTCTAGGGTCACCAGCGCTACTTCGAGGCTGTTGCGGAGAAGGATTTGTACAAAGTAAACCCTAGGGATAAGCCGTGGGAGAGAATGCATATCTACGTAAGTGTAACTAATAACTATGGTCATCGAATAACGTCATACATTAATCTATCTAAATATTTACTTCATGTCTTTTTCTTTCTCTCTGTTACGCTTTCTTTTTCTCTCTTTCGAGAACCAATAAATTGCAATGTGCCAATTTAAAGCCAACATCTAGGAGGTGATGTAGGGGATGTGCTGTGTTCTTATACCCCTTTTTGATCAACACCTATTATTATATAAAATTTCGCCCTTGAGCGAGATAAGTGTACGGACTTCGGAACTAAAAAATCATTGATTCGATTTCGACGTCGGACTATTGTGAATTACTTCTTAACTCGAACATAGTTAGTGGTAGAAGAGAATGTAAGTGGTAGAGTCATCCTGCAGTTATATTAGTAGTATAGTTGTAGCAAGAATGAGTCGGCTCGACCGGGGTAGGACCACGCTCTCATAAAATACCAGCGTAAAATAGCAGCTTAACGCTGCTGTGTTTCGTATGGTGAGTGTAGAGAACCGGAGAACCTTTTTACTGGACAAGAGGCATTCCATTTTAGTCCTCACGACTGACAACGCATCTGCATTTTGATTCGTAATCGAAGATAGATGTAGATGTCTATGGGCCGCAGGAAACACTAACCATCAGGTGGACTGTGTGCGTTCGTTTGTCACCCTTATCCTATAAAAAAGAGTGGTTGAAGAGAATGTAAGTAGGGATACAGCACTTTCGCATTAAAATATTAATCGTGCTCGAAGGACCAGGACGGCCAACATTCCTGCATTGTGTTATGCATGTAGTTACTGACAATTTTACTCTATAAACGTCAATTGTCTTGACACCATCGTGACTTGCTAGTGTTAATATTTTTTTTTTTTTATATAGGATAAGAGTGACAAACGAGCACACAGTCCACCTGATGATAAGTGGTTGCTGCGGCCCATAGACATCTACATCTATCCTCTATTACAAATCAAAATGTAGATGCGTTGTCACCCGTGAGGACTAAGATGGAATGCCTCATTTCCAGTAAAAAGGGCCTCCAGCCACCTGCACTCACCAAGCGAAACGCAGAGGCAACCCTCTACTTCACGCTGGTTTTCTGTGAGGTCGTGGTACCACCCCGGTTCGAGCCGGCCCATCCGTGCGACAGCAAAAGCTGCCGCATGGTTCTACCACTGTTAACAAAACAAACTTTACTGACTACATAAAATGAAATTAAAAATAATTTTATACGTGGTAGAGCCATGCTGCAGCTATATTAGTAGTATAGTTGTAGCATAAATGGGTCGGCTCGACCGGGGAAGGACCACGCTCTCACAGAATACCAGCGTAAAATAGCAGCTTAACACTGCCGTGCTTTGTATGGTGAGTATAGAGAACCAGAAACCCATTTCAATGGAAAAGTTGCATTCTATTTTAGTCCTCACGGGTGATGATGCATCTGCATTTTCATTCTTCATTGAGGATAAATGTAGATGTCTATGGGTCACAGCAACCACTTACCATCAGGTCGACTGTGTGCTTGTTTGTCACCCTATCCTATAAAAAAAAAATTAAAGCGATTTTTATGACGACGTTTAGACTCTGCGTAAAACACTACTCTACCCCACATTTTCTCGTTGGAGTATTTAGAAGTGACAGAGGAAGATTAAAAGGAGATGGGCGGCAGCGTATAACGTCTCAAAATAATAAAGAAAAGCGATTACCAACCTTGTCAAGTGTGACAACTATGATAAATTTCTTCCCTACGTGTTAACCTGAGGGGATTTTTTAATATTTAGAAAGAAAAGTTACTTAACACATCACCGTCGATAATACGAGACGTGTTTTGCCTCTAAACGAGACGTCATCCGGAGAAATAGTTTCGCTCCGACATTGTTATTTCGTAAAATGATAGTTTTGAAATGACTAAACACATCGCCTACAATAACACGACACGTGTTTTGCCTCTAAACAAAGCATTATTAAAAAAATGGCTCCGCCACAAGAATGTTATTTCGTAAAATGATATAATTCTTAAATGACTACACCTAACCGACAATTACACGACACGTGTTTTACTAAACGAGGCATCATCAAGAAATGTTATTTTGTACAATGATACAATTCTTAAATAACTACACATAACCGACAATTACATGACACGTGTTTTGCCTTTAAAGGAGGCATTAGGAGAAGTATCTGATCCAAACGTTTCTCTCCGAGATCCGAAATTGTCACCGCGAATTTTTTTTTATAGATAGTTTTTTTTTAAATGATACAGTTGATGTAAGGCGATGTGTGACGATGTCTATTGAAATGTAATGTAACGTGATGTGATATAATAGAACTTAATGTAATTATTAATGACTAGCTTTTGCCCGCGACTTCGTCCACCTAGATAGTATACTTTAAATTATAGGTGATTTATCTATAATTGCACTTTCATAGTATATTCCATCATCCTCTTTAGGGATGATTTTCGTGATCAAAGCTATCCTATTTCCTTTCTCCGGGACTTAAACTATTTCCATACCAAATTTCATCTAAATCGGTTCAGCGGCTTAAGCGTAAAGGGGTACATTTGCTCACGCGGCGATGAGCGATTTTTTCCCTCGCCCGCAGTACGCCCGAACGCCCTGTGCGCGCCGGACCACAAAATTTTATATCGTCGTTACTTTTAAAATATTTTACCAAATTACGTAGTTTAAAATACAAAAGTTATCTACTTTGAACATCAGAAGCGATTAAAGTATTTATTTTTGATAAAATCCATTTGCTACTGCCAAATGTGCATTGAGAATAACTATTAACTATTTTGGTAATAACTCATAAAAGATGTCGCGGCCTTTTTGTACATTAATTTAGGAGAAACAATTCCACCATACATTATATTTGTGTAACTTTTACAGTTTTTGCAGACCAAAATAGCTCGCAAATGACAAACTTTTTCCGACTTACTTAATACTTGTCGTTATATTTTCACCAATTTACACAATATCTTTATTAGAATAGAATAGAATAGAATAGAATGATTTTTATTCAATATGGATTATTACATAATACTTATTGAAAGTCATTATTTTATTTACCACTGGTTCGGAAAATACCTCTGTCCTGGGAAGAACCAGCAAGAAACCCAGCGGGACTTTTTTTTAAACATAATTTCACTTAACAATAATTTTGTTTATACAATTTTAAATGAATTTTCATAGAACCAGCATGGTGGCGATCACCTTATTCCCAGGGGTTATTTTCATTCATGTATTCCTTGATATTATAATAACCCTTTTTGTACAGTTTTTCTTTAATAAAACTTTTAAACTTGTTTATTGACAAACTTTGAACATGTTCTGGGATTCTGTTGTAAAAGCGTATACATTGCCCCATAAATGAATTACTAATTCTGTGGAGTCTTGTAAGTGGCATTACAAGCTTATGTTTGTTCCTAGTGTTTAAGGTATGAACATCCTTATTCTTATTAAAGCTATTTATGTTTTTATGTACATACATTACATTTTCATAAATATATTGCGATGCCAAAGTTAATATGTTTATTTCTTTAAATTTTTCTCTAAGGGACTCTTTACAATTTAGATTATAAATCGCCCGTACGGCTCTCTTTTGCAAAACAAATATAGCTTCAATATCAGTCGCATTACCCCATAGCAAAATTCCATAAGACATTACGCTATGAAGGTAACTAAAATACACTAACCTAGCTGTCTCAACATCTGTGAGACTTCTAATCTTTCTTACAGCATATGCTGCAGAACTAAGTCTGCTTGCTAATTTAGATATATGGGGACCCCATTGAAGTTTCGCGTCAATAGTAATACCGAGAAAAACAGTGGTATCCACAAGACTCAACTCCTCCCCATTTAAGAGCACATTGGTTTTCGAATGTTTTACATTAGGTATTGTAAATTTAATACATTTTGTCTTATTGCTGTTTAAGAGCAAATTGTTGGCGTTAAACCAATGTACTAGTTTCGATAGAGCATTATTTACATCGTCATATTTAATTGACTGCCGTTTCAGTTTGAAAATTAAAGAGGTATCGTCAGCAAATAATACTATATCGTGATTGTCCCCTACAAGATAAGGTAAGTCATTAATATAGATTAAGAACAGGAATGGGCCAAGAATCGAGCCCTGAGGAACGCCCATTGATACTACCGATCCGGAGGAACATTTACCATTAATGACGACTTTTTGAGTTCTGTTACTTAAATATGAAGTAATAAGTTTAAGCGCAAATTTTTTTTTTATAGCCTATGTATTATTCTGATGTATCATCATCATCATCATTACAGCCATTCACAAGTCCACTGCTGAACATAGGCCTCCCCCAAAGAATGCCACAAAGCACGGTCCTGAGCCACCTGCATCCATCGACTTCCTGCATGTCTTACCAGGTCGTCACTCCATCTCGTGGGGGGACGCCCTACACTTCGCCTACCGGTACGAGGTTGCCACTCGAGAACCTTTCTTCCCCATCGGTTGTCGGTTCTTCGAGCTATATGGCCGGCCCACTGCCACTTCAGCTTACTTATTCGTTGGGCTATGTCGGTTATTCTGGTTCTACTGCGGATATCCTCATTCCTAAGTTTATCACGCAGAGAAACTCCGAGCATAGCCCTCTCCATAGCTCGCTGAGCGACCTTGAGCTTCCTCATACGGCCAGCAGTGAAGGACCACGTCTCAGTTCCGTAAGTCATCACTGGCAACACGCACTGGTTGTACAATTTCGTTTTAAGGTTTTGAGGTATGTCTGACGAGAAGATGTGTCGTAGCTTCCCGAACGCTGCCCAGCCGAGTTGAATCCGTCGATTGACCTCTCGGTCGAAGTTGGACTTACCTAGTCGGACTATTTGTCCCAGGTAAACATACTCGTCAACAACTTCGAGCTTAGTGCTCCCAACAACTACCGGCATAGGTGTGACATGGACATTAAACATAATCTTTGTTTTATCTATGTTCATCTTAAGACCTATCCGTTGGGAAACACTATTGAGGTCATTGAGCATAGTGCTTAGGCCCTCCAGCGATTCTGCCATAAGGACTATATCGTCGGCAAATCGAAGGTGAGTGATGTACTCGCCATTGATGTTGATACCGTATCCTTTCCAGTCCAGAAGCTTGAAAACGTCTTCCAATGCAGCGGTGAAGAGTTTCGGGGATATGACGTCACCCTGTCTTACACCTCTCTGCAATTGGATAGGTTTCGTACTCTGGTTCTGTACTCGGATAGCCATCGTAGCCCTACTGTACAAGCACTTCAACACTTCGATATACCGACAGTCAATTTGGCACTGCTGAAGGGACTGCAGCACCGCCCAAATTTCGACGGAATCAAAGGCTTTCTCATAGTCCACATACGCCAGACATAGTGGCAAATTGTACTCTTCGGACTTCTGTACAACTTGCCGAAGGGTATGTATGTGGTCTATGGTACTAAAGCCCTTTCGGAAACCGGCTTGTTCGGGAGGCTGGAAGTCGTCAAGTCTGCGCGCGAGACGATTCGTAATGACTCTCGAAAAAAGTCAGTCTCCCAACCAAATTTACCTATATCCCTTAAAGTTCACTCTTGCCACAGACATACTCAGGTCTCTTGTCAATGTCCAACCATATCCTCTGTTGACAATATTAAATACCTAGGTATAATCTTAGATAAAAACCTAAATTTTAAAAGCCACATTAATCTTCTCACTGGCAGAGTCCGTAAATTAATTTACATATTTAAACCCTAAGAAGTATTGCTAACCCTACTGTTTTACGTAAAGTTTATTTTGCCCTATGCTTATCCATTATTACATACTGTATTTCCTGCTGGGGTGGTGCTGCTAAAACTAACCTAATGAAGCTGGAGGTGGCACACAGAGCCATTTTGAAAGTGGCTACTTTCCGGCCTATCATTTTTCCAACTAATCAGTTATACAATGACTGGAACGTCCTTAATGTTCGGCAACATTTTATTCTGCAAACAGTTCTAATGCAGCACCGCAAAACCCCTTACAGGGAAACAAGTAAACGTCGAAAGGACAAAATTTGTTCTCTACCACAAGTTCGCTTATCATTCACTAAAAGATTCTTTTATTTCCTGGGTCCGTCTCTTTACAATAAAATAAGCGAAAAATGTCCTATATATGGGTTATCATTATATAACTGCAAGAAAGCTGTCCGCTCATACCTTCAAAACACATCTTATGACGAAACAGAAAAATACCTGAACTGACTGATTATAAAATAACTAACCTGATTTATCTACTCTCTCACACAAACACACACATGCACACGCAAACACACACGCACACCCACGCATACGCACGCACACACACTCAAACACACGCACACACATACACACGCATTCATTTCTCAACTTTATAATTATAATTTGAATAACTAGAAATTGATATAATTGTAGCACTTTTAAATGTATGCATGTAAATATTATATACATAATGTTATGGGGATTGAGACTGTTACTCCTTAATACAGGTTATTCTGTAACCTAGCTAGGAGTGCAGAGCTACATCCACTAGATTTAAGGACATATTTTATAGATAGTACAAACAATGTAATGTCACACCAATGTACTACAATCACTGTATAAATTAAAAAAATAAAATAAAAAAAATAAAGTAATTAAACTACTCTCGAAAACAGCACGTAGACGCGGCTCAGAAGGGAAATCGGTCTGTAGTTCTTCAAGAGAGCGTTGTCACCTTTCTTGAAGAACAAGACCACCGCACTTCTGCTCCACGCCTCCGGTGTAATGCCACCATGGAGGACGGAATTAAAGAGCTTCTGAAGGACTTCAAGTACCGGTCTTCCACCCGCTTTCAGAAGCTCCGCTGTAATTCCATCCTCGCCTGGGGCCTTACCGTTTTTAAGGTGCTGGAGAGCCATTCTAATCTCGCTCAGACTGACGTCCGGGATATCTTCGGAATAGTGTCGGATGAGACTCGCTCTTGGATCGTTACTCACACTTGCGTGTGGCTCCAACGATGACGTGTACAGCTGCCCATAGAACCTCTCAATCTCACTCAAAATCTCAGGTGTCCCGGAAACGATGCTGCCACATTCCGTCTTCAGCTTTGACAGTTGGCTCTTTCTGGCAGACAGATCTCTGGCAAAGACTTTGGAGCCTTGGTTCCGCTCTATCGCTTCTTCAATACGAGCTGTATTGAAGTTGCGTAAGTCCCGCCGCATGCATTTGGAGATCTGTCTGTTCAGATGCCTGTATGCTGTCAAGTCTGTTGAAGAATGTAGCTTCATCTCCCGTCTAACAGCCATGAGATTAAGAGTGTGATCGGAGAGTTTTTGTGTTCTTCTGCGGCGGGTCTTGCAGAACTTAGCTCCGACCGCATGGACAGTTTCCGCGAGCTTGTCATTTATATCGTCTACTTCATTGCAGTCTTCTAGGCACTGAAATCGGTTTTGTAACTCGAGCTGAAAGGTTTCGGGACTTTGGAACAGAGCACGAGGGGGACGGAGCGTTGACTTCATTAGACGAGACCTCTCCAACTTAACGTTTAGGTTCAGTGTGCCTCTAACCATTCGGTGATCGCTACCAGTTTTCACCCTCGCGATCACGGAGACATCACTGAACAGTTGTCGTCTGGTCGTCATAATGAAGTCAATCTCATTTTTTGTCGAACCGTCGGGGCTCGACCAGGTCCACTTCCTGTGGGGCCGCTTCTGGAAGAAAGAGTTCATCATAAAGAGTCCCTCTTTCTCCATGAAGTCGGCCAGCTGCTGGCCCCTTCTGATGTAGGAGCTATATAATTGTAAAGTTTCATTAAAATCCATTAGTAGTTTTTACGTGAAAGAATAACAAATATCCATACGTCCTCACAAACTTTCACGTTTATAATATTAGTAGGAAGTAAGATATGACATTTTGATTATTTGTGTATGAAATTTTTAGATATACAGAAGAATTTAATATAATTTAATACTTGTATTCGCAAATAAAGAATTGATTGATTGTGGTGTGGTGTGTGCAGGAGTGTGAGTCGGCGAAGGTGGTGGGGATGCGGTACGCGGTGCGGGGGGTGCGGGGGGCGCGGGTCGCCAGCCTGCGCCTGTGCGGAGCTCCTCCCGGGGCTCGAACCCGCTGCTTCACCGTGCGCTACCACGACATGCCCGACGTGATCGACTTCCTGGTGCTGCGCGCGCAGTACCACGCCGCCGTCGAGCGCCGCTGGGGGCCCGGCGACCGGTGCGTACACACTAGCGAGCTCACCCACTCACCCACTCACCCACTCACTTCACCGTGCGCTACCACGACATGCCCGACGTGATCGACTTCCTGGTGCTGCGCGCGCAGTACCACGCCGCCGTCGAGCGCCGCTGGGGGCCCGGCGACCGGTGCGTACACACTAGCGAGCTCACCCACTCACCCACTCACCCACTCACTTCACCGTGCGCTACCACGACATGCCCGACGTGATCGACTTCCTGGTGCTGCGCGCGCAGTACCACGCCGCCGTCGAGCGCCGCTGGGGGCCCGGCGACCGGTGCGTACACACTAGCGAGCTCACCCACTCACCCACTCACCCACTCACTTCACCGTGCGCTACCACGACATGCCCGACGTGATCGACTTCCTGGTGCTGCGCGCGCAGTACCACGCCGCCGTCGAGCGCCGCTGGGGGCCCGGCGACCGGTGCGTACACACTAGCGAGCTCACCCACTCACCCACTCACCCACTCACTTCACCGTGCGCTACCACGACATGCCCGACGTGATCGACTTCCTGGTGCTGCGCGCGCAGTACCACGCCGCCGTCGAGCGCCGCTGGGGGCCCGGCGACCGGTGCGTACACACTAGCGAGCTCACCCACTCACCCACTCACCCACTCACTTCACCGTGCGCTACCACGACATTCCCGACGTGATCGACTTCCTGGTGCTGCGTGCGCAGTACCACGCCGCCGTCGAGCGTCGCTGGGGGCCCGGCGACCGGTGCGTTCACACTAGCGAGCTCACCCACTCACCCACTCACTTCACCGTGCGCTACCACGACATGCCAACTATTAAGTATTAAAAATAATTATTTTGTGTGTAAGAATAAATATAAAAATAATTTGTAACAAACTGACACAGCTTCGTTCCGCCAGTTCGAGTTGCGTAACACGAGTACTATTCGAGTTACATGAATTTCTACTTACGTTTACTCGAGTCGAGTTTCTTCCCACTTGTCACATCTCTACTACATTTTTTTTGTTATCTGAACCAATGACATGAACTTCAATACAAAACTTTTTTCAGATTTCTTGATTCCGTTTAGATATTTATAAAATTTTTATGCTATTTACAATAATAAATTGTTATCTTTTTTTTTTTTTGTATATAATATTATTGCGGGTCATGAAAATTTTTAGTGGGCCCAAAAACGATTGATCACCTTTGAAGACGTATTTACGTCAAAATAAAATAAAGAGCGACTGTTGGTTGTGGCGACAGGTTCCGGTGCATGATCGACGACTCGTGGTGGACGGGCATGGTGGTGGAGCGCACGGGCGGCGCCGAGGTGGAGACGGAAGCGGAGGCGGAGGCGGGGGCGGGGGAGGGGGCGGGGAACGGACCGGCGGCGGCCCGGCGCTGGGCGCGAGAGGCCGCCTCGCACTTCCTTTCGCTGAAGGTGCGCTGGGACAACGGCGAGATGGAGCGCCTCTCGCCCTGGGATCTCGAGCCTATCGATCCCAACAGGTCAGACCTTAGACCACTTCGAAAAATTAAAGCTTAGTATGTATATTATGCGATATCTTCGCCAGTAGAGTACCGTTATTTTTTAATTTAAAATAATACTTTATTATATTTCTTAAATAAATTTTGTGTAATTTATATTTTGTAATTAAAGTTAACATTTTACAGGTGGTACCATATTCGTTAAGAGAAATAAATACTACTGCCGTGAACCACTCCTAACACAAGCATTTTAGCTTACCAGTAGTGATCAAAGGGAATATTACAAATGTTAATAGCATACCCTAGTGTATAAAAGAAATTAGTGCAGTCTGATATCTGTGGTCCAGATTGCCGCAGGAGCCCGGTGGCGCGGTACCCGTGGTGGCGGGCGAGCTGGCGGCGTTGCTGCGGCGGGACGAGACGCACGAGTGGGAGCCCGGAGCGTGCACCACACTCGCGTCCCACGTGACCCAGCTGATGTCGCTCGCGGTCGCCGAGCCGTTCGTGGCGCCCGTGGACCTGCAGCTGTACCCGTCGTACGCGCTCGTCGTCGCGTACCCCGTCGACCTGTCCACTGTGCGGGCGCGCTTCGAGAACCTGGTGGGTGGGTCACTACTGCACTCGTCACTACACCACGTCACGTGACCCAGCTGATGTCGCTCGCGGTCGCCGAGCCGTTCGTGGCGCCCGTGGACCTGCAGCTGTACCCGTCGTACGCGCTCGTCGTCGCGTACCCCGTCGACCTGTCCACTGTGCGGGCGCGCTTCGAGAACCTGGTGGGTGGGTCACTACTGCACTCGTCACTACACCACGTCACGTGACCCAGCTGATGTCGCTCGCGGTCGCCGAGCCGTTCGTGGCGCCCGTGGACCTGCAGCTGTACCCGTCGTACGCGCTCGTCGTCGCGTACCCCGTCGACCTGTCCACTGTGCGGGCGCGCTTCGAGAACCTGGTGGGTGGGTCACTACTGCACTCGTCACTACACCACGTCACGTGACCCAGCTGATGTCGCTCGCGGTCGCCGAGCCGTTCGTGGCGCCCGTGGACCTGCAGCTGTACCCGTCGTACGCGCTCGTCGTCGCGTACCCCGTCGACCTGTCCACTGTGCGGGCGCGCTTCGAGAACCTGGTGGGTGGGTCACTACTGCACTCGTCACTACACCACGTCACGTGACCCAGCTGATGTCGCTCGCGGTCGCCGAGCCGTTCGTGGCGCCCGTGGACCTGCAGCTGTACCCGTCGTACGCGCTCGTCGTCGCGTACCCCGTCGACCTGTCCACTGTGCGGGCGCGCTTCGAGAACCTGGTGGGTGGGTCACTACTGCACTCGTCACTACACCACGTCACGTGACCCAGCTGATGTCGCTCGCGGTCGCCGAGCCGTTCGTGGCGCCCGTGGACCTGCAGCTGTACCCGTCGTACGCGCTCGTCGTCGCGTACCCCGTCGACCTGTCCACTGTGCGGGCGCGCTTCGAGAACCTGGTGGGTGGGTCACTACTGCACTCGTCACTACACCACGTCACGTGACCCAGCTGATGTCGCTCGCGGTCGCCGAGCCGTTCGTGGCGCCCGTGGACCTGCAGCTGTACCCGTCGTACGCGCTCGTCGTCGCGTACCCCGTCGACCTGTCCACTGTGCGGGCGCGCTTCGAGAACCTGGTGGGTGGGTCACTACTGCACTCGTCACTACACCACGTCACGTGACCCAGCTGATGTCGCTCGCGGTCGCCGAGCCGTTCGTGGCGCCCGTGGACCTGCAGCTGTACCCGTCGTACGCGCTCGTCGTCGCGTACCCCGTCGACCTGTCCACTGTGCGGGCGCGCTTCGAGAACCTGGTGGGTGGGTCACTACTGCACTCGTCACTACACCACGTCACGTGACCCAGCTGATGTCGCTCGCGGTCGCCGAGCCGTTCGTGGCGCCCGTGGACCTGCAGCTGTACCCGTCGTACGCGCTCGTCGTCGCGTACCCCGTCGACCTGTCCACTGTGCGGGCGCGCTTCGAGAACCTGGTGGGTGGGTCACTACTGCACTCGTCACTACACCACGTCACGTGACCCAGCTGATGTCGCTCGCGGTCGCCGAGCCGTTCGTGGCGCCCGTGGACCTGCAGCTGTACCCGTCGTACGCGCTCGTCGTCGCGTACCCCGTCGACCTGTCCACTGTGCGGGCGCGCTTCGAGAACCTGGTGGGTGGGTCACTACTGCACTCGTCACTACACCACGTCACGTGACCCAGCTGATGTCGCTCGCGGTCGCCGAGCCGTTCGTGGCGCCCGTGGACCTGCAGCTGTACCCGTCGTACGCGCTCGTCGTCGCGTACCCCGTCGACCTGTCCACTGTGCGGGCGCGCTTCGAGAACCTGGTGGGTGGGTCACTACTGCACTCGTCACTACACCACGTCACGTGACCCAGCTGATGTCGCTCGCGGTCGCCGAGCCGTTCGTGGCGCCCGTGGACCTGCAGCTGTACCCGTCGTACGCGCTCGTCGTCGCGTACCCCGTCGACCTGTCCACTGTGCGGGCGCGCTTCGAGAACCTGGTGGGTGGGTCACTACTGCACTCGTCACTACACCACGTCACGTGACCCAGCTGATGTCGCTCGCGGTCGCCGAGCCGTTCGTGGCGCCCGTGGACCTGCAGCTGTACCCGTCGTACGCGCTCGTCGTCGCGTACCCCGTCGACCTGTCCACTGTGCGGGCGCGCTTCGAGAACCTGGTGGGTGGGTCACTACTGCACTCGTCACTACACCACGTCACGTGACCCAGCTGATGTCGCTCGCGGTCGCCGAGCCGTTCGTGGCGCCCGTGGACCTGCAGCTGTACCCGTCGTACGCGCTCGTCGTCGCGTACCCCGTCGACCTGTCCACTGTGCGGGCGCGCTTCGAGAACCTGGTGGGTGGGTCACTACTGCACTCGTCACTACACCACGTCACGTGACCCAGCTGATGTCGCTCGCGGTCGCCGAGCCGTTCGTGGCGCCCGTGGACCTGCAGCTGTACCCGTCGTACGCGCTCGTCGTCGCGTACCCCGTCGACCTGTCCACTGTGCGGGCGCGCTTCGAGAACCTGGTGGGTGGGTCACTACTGCACTCGTCACTACACCACGTCACGTGACCCAGCTGATGTCGCTCGCGGTCGCCGAGCCGTTCGTGGCGCCCGTGGACCTGCAGCTGTACCCGTCGTACGCGCTCGTCGTCGCGTACCCCGTCGACCTGTCCACTGTGCGGGCGCGCTTCGAGAACCTGGTGGGTGGGTCACTACTGCACTCGTCACTACACCACGTCACGTGACCCAGCTGATGTCGCTCGCGGTCGCCGAGCCGTTCGTGGCGCCCGTGGACCTGCAGCTGTACCCGTCGTACGCGCTCGTCGTCGCGTACCCCGTCGACCTGTCCACTGTGCGGGCGCGCTTCGAGAACCTGGTGGGTGGGTCACTACTGCACTCGTCACTACACCACGTCACGTGACCCAGCTGATGTCGCTCGCGGTCGCCGAGCCGTTCGTGGCGCCCGTGGACCTGCAGCTGTACCCGTCGTACGCGCTCGTCGTCGCGTACCCCGTCGACCTGTCCACTGTGCGGGCGCGCTTCGAGAACCTGGTGGGTGGGTCACTACTGCACTCGTCACTACACCACGTCACGTGACCCAGCTGATGTCGCTCGCGGTCGCCGAGCCGTTCGTGGCGCCCGTGGACCTGCAGCTGTACCCGTCGTACGCGCTCGTCGTCGCGTACCCCGTCGACCTGTCCACTGTGCGGGCGCGCTTCGAGAACCTGGTGGGTGGGTCACTACTGCACTCGTCACTACACCACGTCACGTGACCCAGCTGATGTCGCTCGCGGTCGCCGAGCCGTTCGTGGCGCCCGTGGACCTGCAGCTGTACCCGTCGTACGCGCTCGTCGTCGCGTACCCCGTCGACCTGTCCACTGTGCGGGCGCGCTTCGAGAACCTGGTGGGTGGGTCACTACTGCACTCGTCACTACACCACGTCACGTGACCCAGCTGATGTCGCTCGCGGTCGCCGAGCCGTTCGTGGCGCCCGTGGACCTGCAGCTGTACCCGTCGTACGCGCTCGTCGTCGCGTACCCCGTCGACCTGTCCACTGTGCGGGCGCGCTTCGAGAACCTGGTGGGTGGGTCACTACTGCACTCGTCACTACACCACGTCACGTGACCCAGCTGATGTCGCTCGCGGTCGCCGAGCCGTTCGTGGCGCCCGTGGACCTGCAGCTGTACCCGTCGTACGCGCTCGTCGTCGCGTACCCCGTCGACCTGTCCACTGTGCGGGCGCGCTTCGAGAACCTGGTGGGTGGGTCACTACTGCACTCGTCACTACACCACGTCACGTGACCCAGCTGATGTCGCTCGCGGTCGCCGAGCCGTTCGTGGCGCCCGTGGACCTGCAGCTGTACCCGTCGTACGCGCTCGTCGTCGCGTACCCCGTCGACCTGTCCACTGTGCGGGCGCGCTTCGAGAACCTGGTGGGTGGGTCACTACTGCACTCGTCACTACACCACGTCACGTGACCCAGCTGATGTCGCTCGCGGTCGCCGAGCCGTTCGTGGCGCCCGTGGACCTGCAGCTGTACCCGTCGTACGCGCTCGTCGTCGCGTACCCCGTCGACCTGTCCACTGTGCGGGCGCGCTTCGAGAACCTGGTGGGTGGGTGGGATACATTGATACATTGAGTGAGCACTGCAGTGTAGCAGCATATTTCACATAGATGATGTGATCACCACATTAAGTAGTATATTTCACATTGATACATGAAGTGAGCACTGTAGTGTAACAGCATATTTCACATAGATGATGTGATCACCACATTAAGTAGTATATATCACATTGATACATGGAGTGAGCACTGCAGTCTAGCAGCATATTTCACATAGATGATGTAATCACCACATTAAGTAGTATATTTCATATTGGTAAGTGGAGTAAGCACCCCCTAAGTAATATATATATATATATATATATTGTTACAGTAAATACACTTTTCCACATTAAACTCACAAATTAATGGATATTAAAGGGTACTTAGAGTCACAAATAAACAATTTGATAACAGATTTTCTCTTATTATTTCAAGAAGTAATTGAAATGTTTAGTACTTACAACTAGTTTATTCCAATCGAAATCAGTGTGAATCTTTGCAGCTGACAAAGTGCATAACTGATCTTGTTAACCTGAAATAATTGTAGCTTGGATCGGGATATTGTATGAAGGGATTTTCTGGCAATTAATTGGAAGAAGAATTATAAGGAATTGATTATAGGTCTAATTATTGACAGATTGAGTACTGTTCTCGCTAGAGTCATTAGAATTCATTTAGCACCATGATCACTGCTATCAGCAGTAAAAGTGATCCACTTCTTCAACGCGTTTGCGGCATAAACGCTTTTATATTTGCGTTTGGAATATCCATCTATGCTAATAATCTCGTACCGGTCATTGTCAAGTACAGCATTAATCCTGAAAGGTCCTCTAAATTTTGGGTGTAACTTCTTACTTTTACCATCCGCAGGAATGTGATAGTTTGGAATCATTACAAGGTCACCTACTGAAAAGAATTGAGTTGGTGCCTTTTTTGTATCGTAATATTTCTTCATGGCATGCTGATTAGATTTCGTTCTTTCTACAACTAGGTTACGAATGGTGTCTCTAGTATTATTTAGTTCATTTTCTGACTGATTATTATGAGTGTTTGAGTTCACATCCTGAACGGCATTTAGAATAGGTCCTTCACTTGGGTTCATGGTGTTCCGCCCGAAAACTACCTAGGACCTGCAACCGCATTTAGAACGTGTCTTGCACCAATGGAATTCACGAAATTTTTAAATGTTGTCGATGTGAAGCTAGTCCCTCTGTCCGAAATTATTACTTTTGGACTACCTATAACGCCAAATATATCGGTCAAGATCTTAACCGTCGTCATTTTTAGGTTTTTAACGGCTCTAATGAAAATAAATTTACTAAATCCATCGATAATACCCAGTAAATACGTATTTCCGCATTTACTTCTAACAAATGGTCCCAAGTGGTCCATGTGTAATGTTTGAAATGAAACATTACCTTTGGGTATGGGATGCAAAAAACCGCTTCGTTTTGAAGTCGACGCCTTATTATATTGACAATTAAGACATGCTGCAACATATTTCCGGACAAATCGGTTCATTTCAGGGAACCAGTAATCATGCTTTATTTTATGCAAAGTCTTATCAAAGGAGAAATGACCTGCTTCGTCATGGTTAAGTTGGCAAATACGCCATCTGGCGTTATTTGGCACTACCCATTTTAATGCATCGCCTACCTTCCTGTAGATTTTACCATCCTTTACTACGTAATTATCTATTATGTCTTTGATATCTTTGCTGTGACTATCTAGAATTGCTTTCACTAATTTTAGTTTTGGGTCTGTCATTTGAACTGATTGTAGCCATTCCGTAGTTGTAATATTCATAACTTCAAAAGCACAAATATCATCCCAATCATTCACATTTGTTCCTTGGATAGGGTTTCGGCTTAGAGCATCGACGTGTCTCATGCTTTCACCTGGTCTATACTCAATACTAAAATTATATTCCTGTAACAACAACCACCACCTGGCTATACGAGGAATTAAGTCCCTTTTTGTCAACGTTGTCCTTAGAGCATTACAATCTGTATACACCTTAAAAGGAATCCCTATTAAATATGTACGAAATTTCTTTAATGACAAAACAACGGCGAGTGTTTCTAACTCGTAAGAGTGTAAATGCTCCTCGTCCTTGGTGGTCTGTTTGCTAAAATATGCGACCGGCTTGAGTGGTAGTTTCTCGTTCTGCTTCTGCAATATAATGCCACCAACGCCTAACTTACTTGCATCGCAATGTACCTCTGTTAAATATGCAGGGTTATACAGTGCCAATATTGGTCTCTCAACTAATTTGGATTTGATAATTTGAACAGCTGTCTCTTGCTCTTCTCCCCATTTCCATGCAACATTAGTTTTGGTAAGGGTTGTTAATGGTTTAACAATACTTGCGAATCCGATAATAAACCTTCGAAAAAAACTAGCTAGTCCTACAAATTGCCTGACTTGATGTACATTTGTAGGAGTAGGGAAAGAAGCTACAGCTTCAGTTTTCTTACTACCTGGTCGCAGGCCTTCGCAAGATACCTCGTATCCTAAATAATCTAGTTCTCTTTTGAAGAAATAACATTTTTTATATTCAAAGTCAAGCCAGCACTACGTAACGATATCAAAATTTTGCGCACTTTTGCTAACACTTCGTCAATGGTTGTTGCAGGAGAGAGCAAGTTATCCATATTAGGGTTAGCCAAGTCGTATCTATCTTTTCCGAGTGCTTTGTTAACCATGTGTTGAAATACGGCATGTGCATTGACGAGACCAAACGGCATACGTGTATATTCGTAATGCCCGTCTCGAGTTACAAATACCGTTAAGTGTCTAGACCCCTCGGCCATCGGTATTTGGTAGTACCCCGACTTAAGATCGAGACTTGTAAAATACACTTTACCGCAAAGACGGTCTAATTGATCGTCAATAACTGGCATTGGATATGAGTCTTTTATGGTCTTCTTATTGAGCGCTCGATAGTCGACGCACAAACGGTGTTCTCCATTTTTTTTCTTAACAAGTATTATCGGGCTGGCATAGGATGAGTTGGAATCACGGATTATTTTGGCGTCTAATAATTCGTTTACTATGTCGCGTACAACTAATCTTTCACTATAAGGTAATCTGTAGGGTTTATATGATACTGGTGTATCGTCATGTAATTGTATGTGCATTTCGGTTATGTCCGTCATCCCTAGTTCATGCAAGTGTAACGCAAAACAGTCTCGAAATTCGTTTACCATAGTCATAAGTTCATCTTCCTCCATGTTTGTTAAATCACTGCCAATGTTTAACATTTCGATAGTTATCACATCATCGCCTGAGGTTTTTAACCGGTGAATAGAGTTCATTTAATTTATCTGCAGTTCAGTTAGTGGCTCTGTAGGTAATGCATCGGGCTGTCCGTGAAGTATGTGAACCCGTGTGAGAAGTCTACCTTTCTTTAGTAAGACATCTTTATTGGTGAGGCATATGACGGGAATATAACCCAGATTTTCTCTTACGGCATACACTCCTGGTAGAGTAATTATTTCTTCTCCATCCTTAAAGCAGGTATTACCAGGTAAATATATGTGCCCCGTGTATTTTATATCGCAACATACTTTGACTATATGCATACCCCTAACAATAGTATCTTCTAGAATAAATAGCTTTATTTTATCTGCCTCTGCTTTATATGAATAAAGTATTAAACTTGAAATAGTCTTAAAGACAACAACATCAGACATCTCTGTGACATTTTGTCCCAGTAACATATCGGTGTACAAAAACTCATCTGGCACCACAAAAGCTTCAATATTTGCATCAACAAAGTCTATACAAATATTTATTTTTACTCTTCCTATAGGTGTTAATGTACCAAATGCAAATCCTCTTATAAGTGGCAAAGTATCACAATTTATAAGTAAGTAAATTCAGTTCTTTAGCTATACTATTTTTAATGATTGTACACTGGCTTCCAAAATCTACAAATGCAGTTATTGGTGTATTGTTTACTTTCACAATTTTATGATATATATTATTTTCTCGTGTTTCGTCCTGAGCTGTAATACATTGCACCTTGTTTACATTACCATCTGCATTTACATTTAATCTCTTGTTCTCTATGTTGAAGTCACGTCTACATTATTCAGTCTTATGTCCTAAGCGATTACATTTTAAGCATTTTTAAATTTCCTTGTGGCATTTAGGTGCAGTGTGTCCTAGCTCTGAGCAATTATAGCAAGTGCGAGTCATAGCTGTTGCATTAGATAGTCTATTATCTTTACTGCTTTCAGTTCTTTTTATAGAACTTGAGGGAGCTCGTAATGTAAAAGTGGGCTTCGTGAAGTCTTTGCTGAAGTTTTTAATTGAAATACTGCGCAAATATTTAAGGAGTTTGTCTGGAGTTTTAAAATTAGCACCTTGGGCATTTAGTTTTACATTATGATCAAAAATGCCATGTATTATACAGTCAACTGCCGATTTTCCCTTTATTTTGCAATTACTGACTAATTTAGCTTTGTCATAAAAATACTCTTCCAGTGATTCTTCCCTACGACTTCTTCGAGACAGCATTTCCGTTAATCTGTCAGCATAATTACGGTCATCTGGAAAAGTTTCCAACAGCTGCTTCTGCCATTGTTTCCATGACAGATCAATTGAAGACAACCCTTCATACCAATGTCGTGCCAAACCAGATAGTTTCGGTAAAACATGAAAAATAGTCTGCTTGTCACTCCATCCGTATATAGCTGCAGTTTCATTCACTTTTTTAAGCCAAGATTTTGTCAATTGAGTTCTCTGACTAGGATCGAAAATTGGTATGACATCCTGGGCACCTACAAACGTATTCCGACCATGATTGCTGATTGCATCAATAAAACGTTCCATTACTCCACCGCCTGTCTTGCTTCGTCTACGCTGAGCATGATAAGTGTGGCGCTTAATTCTATGGCGTCTTACTTTTTTCCGAGAGTCATTTGACGAAGAGGGCTCAGAGCTACTAAGCACCTTTGATGATACCGCACTTGAGTTAATGCTATTCCATGTACTATTCGTACTAGTATTTGAAGAGCGTGCAGAGTAGAATTGCAACCCTTTTCAGGGCTGCAATTCTACTCTGCTGCGCACCCATGACAACGAGGGTTAGGGCGTCCCCCCAAGGCGACGCACACCAGCTCGTCCCCGTTGGTGTGGAATGCAGCGCGCAAAGCGGCGATGGGGACCGCCACCCGTCACGCACAGCCCGACACGGCGGAAGGTGGAGGACAGAGTGCAGAGTTGGCACGTGGAATGTTAGAGGAGGCATGAGAGATAAGACGAATGAGTTGATCGAAATAATGAAAGAAAGAGAATTAGATGTCGTGTGTATGTCGGAGACCAAACGGAAGGGCAGTGGTACTGAAGAGCTCCCTGGCGGGGCGTTAGCTCTATGGTCCGGAGTCCCGGAGAGCGAGAACGCCTGCCAGGGAGTGGGGGTACTGCTGTCTTCTCGGTTGGTCGATGTTATGACTGAATATAAGGTTGTGAACTCAAGACTTCTCTGGGTTCGCTTTAAATTGGGACTGACGAAGTTATTCCTTTTGGCTGTTTATGCGCCGGTAGCTTCGTCGTCCAGGGCTGAGCTGGAGGAGTTTTGGGAGAATGTAAGAGAAGTTCTAGATTTGGCTAGGGGAAACGAAAGAATTGTTGTATGTGGTGATTTGAATGGATGGGTTGGTACCGCTCGACCAGGGTACGAGTCGGTACTTGGAAAGTTTGGCGATAAAAGGGTTAATGATGCTGGCAAGCTTATACTCGCGGTGTGCAAGGAAAAGGGTCTTCTTGTGACAAACACTATGTTTAATCACAAGAAAATCCATATGTATGCTAGAGAACGAAAGAATGAGAGAAGTATGATCGATTTGTTCCTGGTGGATGTCCGACTGCGAAAACAGGTGATGGATACGCGAGTGTTCAGGGGTGCTGACCTGGGAACGGATCACTATCTAGTGATTACTAGATTTAGGGGTCTGTTCGCGGGTTGGCGCTACCGGACGGCAGTAACAGAACCACAGTCGGTCTGTCGCATCCGAAGCTGGAAGCTTCAGGAAGCGGATACTAGGGACAAATATCATGCGAGGGTAGCCGAAAAGCTTGACACCATCGATGGCAGAAAAGAATGTGTAGAAAGAACATGGCAGAACCTTAGGGATGGAATGGTAAGTGCAGCGGTAGAAGTGTGTGGAACAATAAAAAGAGGCAGTAGTAAAAGAAGAGATGCATGGTGGAATGATGAAGTGAAAGAAGCTGTAAAGAAGAAGAAGAAAGCATGGTTAGACTACTTGGCCTCTAGTAATGATAAGGATATGAGAGAGAAGATGAAAGAAAGATATAGGCTGCAGAAAGTTCACACGAAAGCACTGATTGAGGAAGTGCGTGAAAGGTGTAGAATGGAAGCAGACGAAAGGTTGTCGCACAACTTTAAGGAGAACTCCAAACTCTTCTGGAAAGAGGTTGGAAGGACCCGAAGTGGTGCGACGGCCTTAAGAATGAACAAAGTGCTTTCGAGAACTAATGACGTCCTCTCAGAAAAATCGGACGTCATGCAGCGATGGAGCGCATTTTATAGAGAAATGTATGCGTGTGATGATCTTAGTGAGGGATCCCGGGATGACGCCGTGACTGGTATGCCAGACCCAGACCTCGATGACACTGAGGTCATCAGTATGAAAGAGATTGAACGTGCGATTCGAAGTTTGAAATGTGGTAAAGCTGCGGGACTAGACAGAGTTACTGCTGAAATGGTCAAGTATGGTGGGCCTCGCGTCTGGGACAGCTTTCATCTGCTATGCAATTTGTGCTGGCGGACGGGGGATGTCCCGGATGATTGGCGATCCGCAGTCATTGTGCCTTTATATAAAGGTAAAGGTTCACATTTTGACTGCGGGTGCTATCGGGCGATCAGCTTGACCAGTTTAGCAAGTAAAGTTTACTCGAAGGTTTTGACACGTAGGATGCAAGAGAAATCGGAAAGATTTCTATGGGAGGCACAATGCAATTGTTAACGGTGGTAGAGCCACGCAGCAGTTTTTGCTGTTGCATGTATGGGCCGGCTCGAGCCGGGTTGGTACCACGACCTCACAGAATACCGGCGTGAAGTAGAAGCTTTGCTTCTGCGTTTGGTCTGGTGAGTGCAGGTGACCGGAGGCCCAATTTCCCCCCCCCCCCCCATCAACATGGTAGCGGAATTACACGAAGAACTACCCCAGGAGGGTACCAGCACCCCTGGAGAATCCCTCGCTGAGCATCCACGACCATGTTATTCCGATCCTGAGCGTGGGTACTCAGGCTGCCCCGCGTATTCTGGGGGGGGCAAAATTCCGCTCAAAAGCATTACTGCTAGGGGCAAACTGAGCAAGAACACCAAGGCGACCCCTGCCACGCTATCCGTGAATTTCTGCAACATCAGGGGACTTCACTCTAACCTAAACGCCGTCCACTACCATCTCGAGACGGCGAAGCCGGCCTTGCTCTTTCTGACCGAGACGCAGGTTTCCTCTCCGGCTAATATTTCGTATCTCTCCTACCCGGGGTACAAATTGGAGCATTCCTTTGTGCCTCGGGCTGGAGTTTGCGTGTATGTCAGAGAGGACATCTGTTCTCGACGCCTCGGCAGTCTTGAAGGTTCGGACCTGTCCATCCTTTGGCTACACGTAGACAGCGACGACCATCCGCGTGTCTACGGGTGCCTCTATAGGTCCCATAGCGGTAATGCCGAAACAGACCGACTCATCGACCACGTCCAAATGGCTACAGATTTCTTGCTACAACAGGTCCCATCCGCAGAGATCGTGATCCTTGGCGATTTTAACGCCCACCATGCCGAATGGCTCGGTTCACGTCTAACCGATCATGCGGGGAGATCTGTTTATGACTTTGCCTTGGCATATGGTCTGACACAACTGGTTACTTCGCCTACGCGGATTCCAGATGTGGAGGATCATACACCTTCCCTGTTGGACCTTCTGCTGACCTCTCATCCGGACGGATATCAGGTTTCCATCGATGCCCCTCTCGGCTCTTCGGACCATTGTCTGATCCGGAGTGTGGTGCCACTCACGCTCCCTTCGCGGTTGCGTTCTGCAGGTTGCCGCCGTGTTTGGCATTACAGGTCGGCGGATTGGGACGGAATACGGTCCTTCTTTGCATCCTACCCATGGGGGTTTGTTTCTCGCCGGATGATCCCAGCGCTGTTGCTGACTCTGTCACTGATGTGGTGCTACAGGGAATGGAACTATTTATTCCATCATCTGTGGTACCCATCGGAGGCAGATCTCAGCCTTGGTTTGGTCGCTCCTGTAAGACTGCATTACGCAGTAAGCAGGAGTGTTATCAAGCCTGGGCTGCGGCTTCGGCGACTCGGGATGTAAATACCAGCACACTTAAAAAGAAGTATAACTTCGCCTCCAGGTCCTTCAAAAGAGTTATTGCCAAGGCAAAGTCAGAGCACATAGGCAGAATTGGCGAGAAACTAGTTCGCCTTCCTTCGGGAACCCGTGCATTCTGGTCTCTCGCCAAGGCTGTCCAAGGGAATTTCTGTAAGCCATCACTACCATCTCTGCACAGGGAGGATGACTCACTGGCCCATGACGCAAAAGACAAAGCCGACCTTTTAGGCTCCCTTTTTGCGTCCAACTCGACTCTTGATGACGGGGGGAAAACACCGCCGACCATCCCGCGGTGTGAGTGCTCCATGCCGGATGTGCTGTTCTCACAGCGCTCGGTTCGCAAAGCACTGCTCTCCCTGGACATCCAGAAGTCGAGTGGGCCTGTCGGAATCCCCCCAATTGTGCTGAGGACGTGTGCTCCGGAGTTGGCACCGGTCCTAACGCGTCTTTTCCGGTACTCCTACTCCCAAGGCGTAGTCCCGAATTCATGGAAGACAGCTTTTGTCCACCCGATCCCTAAAAAAGGCGACCGCTTAGACCCATCCAACTATAGGCCTATCGCGATCACCTCCTTGTTCTCCAAAATAATGGAATCCATTATTAACTGCCAGCTCATCCGGTACCTTGAGGATCACCAGCTGATTAGTGACCGCCAATACGGTTTTCATCGGGGTCGATCAGCTGGTGATCTTCTGGTCTACCTGACCCATAGATGGGCGGAGGCAGTAGAGTCCAAGGGGGAGGCGTTGGCCGTTAGTCTGGACATTGCGAAGGCCTTCGATCGGGTTTGGCACAAAGCGCTTCTTTCGAAGCTCCCTTCCTATGGGCTTCCCGAGAAATTGTGCAATTGGATCACCAGCTTCCTTGCAGATCGGAGCATCAAGGTCGTTGTAGACGGTGCATGCTCTGACTACAAGCCTATTAACGCTGGTGTTCCACAAGGCTGTGTGCTATCACCAACGCTGTTTCTTCTGCATATCAATGATATGTTGCTAACTGGTAACATTCATTGCTTTGCGGATGACAGCACTGGTGATGCTCTATACACCGGCCGTGCCAATATTTCTCGGGAAAACGTCGCTGAGTACCGGAACAAACTTGTGTCTGAAGTCGAGTCTTTGCTGAACAAAGTCTCGGATTGGGGGCGACTAAATCTAGTCCAATTTAATCCTCAGAAGACACAAGTTTGCGCGTTTACCGCTAAAAAGAACCCCTTTGTCGTATCTCCTCAGTTTCAAGGCACTCCCCTTCTTGCCTCAGCCAGTATCGGTATCCTTGGAGTCGACATATCGAGTGACGTGCAGTTTCGTGGTCACTTGGAAGGGAAGGCCAAATTGGCCTCTAAAAAGCTTGGCGTGCTCAGCAGAGCGGGACAGTATTTCATGCCGGCACACCGCCTGCTACTTTACAAGGCGCAAGTTCGGCCTCACATGGAATACTGTTCCCATCTCTGGGCAGGGACTCCCCAGTGCCAGCTCCTTCCACTTGACCGCATCCAACGCAGAGCGACTCGAATTGTCGACGACCGAGCCCTTTCCGATCGGCTCGATTCATTGGCACTGCGAAGAGATGTTGCATCCCTTTGCATTTTCTTTCGCATCTACCATGGGGAGTGCTCTGAGGAATTGTTCGGATTAATCCCAGCCACCAAATTTAACGAACGCACATCGCGGCAGAACTCCCGATACCATCCACACCATCTGGATGATTGGCGGTCCACCACTGTGCGATTTAGAAGATGTTTTCTTCCTCGCACGACCTCCTTGTGGAATCGATTACCATCAGCGATTTTTCCGGACCGATACGACTTAGGGACCTTCAAGAAAAGAGCGTACTCCTTTTTAAAAGGCCGGCAACGCATCTGCGATTCCCCTGGTGTTGCAGTTGTTCATGGGCGGCGGTAGTCACTTACCATCAGGTGAGCCGCATGCTCGTTTGCCCCCTCTCCTATAAAAAAAAAAAAATGCGGATTTAAACCTGGAAGAGGATGCACGGATCAAATGTTTTCTCTCCGCGTGATCACGGAAAAGCTTCTGGCTGCTAACCAGAAGATTTTCTGTGCTTTTGTGGATCTTGAGAAAGCATTTGATAAGGTTGTAAGGAAGAAAATGTGGGAACTGTTGCCGGGGTATGGTGTGGATGATCGATTGCTAAGGGCTGTGCAGTCTCTTTACTGTGACTGTAAAGCCTGTGTGCGGGTAGGGCATGACCTGTCACCCATGTTTAACGTCCAAATGGGCGTAAAGCAGGGTTGTGTCATGTCTTCCTGGCTGTTCATACTGTATCTCGACAGCTGTTTACAGAAGCTGAAAGATAGCTGTTTGGGTGTGAAATTGGGTGACATTAAAGTAAATTGTCTGTTGTATGCTGATGATGCAGTGCTTATTGCACCATCAGAGGCAGAACTGCAGGCATTAGTCACGTGTATGAAAGAGGAATGTGAAATTAAAGGTCTCCGTTTGAATGCTAATAAAACTAAGGTTCTGGTATTTGAAAGGGACGAAGAGAGAACGAAGTGTGAAATATGGATAAATCAGGAATGTCTAGAACAGGTAAATGAAATTGTATACTTGGGGAGTGCTTTTAGCCGTGATGGAAGATGTGATTTAGATGTGGACAGGCGTGTCGCTGCCGGGAACAAAGTCAATGGTGCCCTGACTGCGTTAGTGAAAAGGCAAGCGAAGAGTGCACGCCTTGCAATACATAACGCAGTGTTGGTACCGACTTTGTTATATGGCAGCGAAACCTGGGTATGCCAGAAGAAGCATAAAAGTAAGTTGAATGCAGTGGAGATGCGATCTCTTCGTAAAATGTGCGGCGTTACCATGGCCGACCGAAAGCGAAACGAAGAGATTCGCAATATGGCAGGTTTGAAAGATGACCTTATCACAAAAATTGATAAGGGCGTGCTTCGGTGGTTTGGGCACGTTGAGCGAATGAGTGAAGACCGAATGGTGAAGAAAATATATAGCGCGAAAGTTAATATTAAAAGGTGTCGAGGTAGACCGAGACTAACTTTCGAAGACCATGTGAGCAAATTGCTCGAAGAGGGTAGGGTCAAGAGTACTCGGATACCTAGACGTGCATGCATGAAGAAGATAATGAATCTGAAAGAAGCGAAAGAGGTTTGTAAGGATCGTGACACTTGGCGATCTGTTCTCTCTGGCTACCCCGTCAGGGATTGTGCGTGAAGATAAGTAAGCAGATTTGTTGCGTTCTCTTTGGAAACTACGAGGGCGCTTAACATGTGAGCGCCTTCTATTTTGGCGTTTGTTCCTACTACATATGCCGTGTGAACTCTTCCGACTGTTGCCACCTGTCATTCGACGGTTTCGTGACCTGCACCTAGACCTAGATCGTACCTGAAATTCTTGTGATTGATTTCGCTGACTTCTACTTGCAGTTGAAACTATGCTTTTATTAAATTGTTTTCTCTTTTGTACCATATCACTATTAAGTGCTGGGGTATGCGCACTCTGGTCTGAGTCTAACATAATGAATCAATAATATACTAGAATCTGGTCAAAGGATAAAAAGTCTATAGTATTTTAAGGTCAAAGGATAAAGTGATATAGATAAGGGAGTGGGGAAAATGAATTCAGCAATTAGTATGAGCTTTTCATAAAATAGAAAGTCTTATATGTATTATAATTAAATTCCCATAAGTTATATAAAATATGGCTTTATATTACAAGTAATATTAAAAGAAAAAATACTGTTGTCATTACATTTAATAAGCAAATAAATTTGCATCAAGCATCATTATAGCAACGAATCCACCGCTGACTACAGATATTCCTTGCATAATAATCACACAATTATTTAAAACAACTGTTAAATTGAACTACATAAAAGTAAATAGATAATGTAATGCTTTTTTTTTGTTGTTGCTTCTTCTGGCTTATGAGAAGTATTTCCACATCATTTTAGAAGTTAGTGTGACATCAAATATATTATTTATTAACAATTACACTCCAAACATTTATAAATATTTCAGTTTCTTTGTAACTTTGTAATATGCCACATTATCAGTATATTAGTAGGAGTTATGCTTGTTTTATACTATCAAAATGGGTCATAAATGAAAATATGTTCTGAATAAAAGGTATAATATAGGGTTTTGTTTAGAGTGTTGTTGAATAATTATAGCTTATCATGATTCTCATTCAGTTTTAATGCAGTTAAGTCCATAGTTTTGGATTACCATTACAAATTATGTAGCAATGACAATTTAAAAAATTATGACAATAGTGCATAGGAGCTCTATTTTTGCTTATTATACAACTTTTAATTATTTCATGTTCATGAGTAGTCACATAACATCACCCATTATAAGTGCTTAATTACTACCTAATTATTATCATGATGTATAAACAAATATATTATATTAGATAGGGTGTACCCTTGATATTTATTAAAAACTCTCTAACTCATAACATGTAGGTACAATATACTATTTAAAACCCATTTTTTTTATCGCCCAAATCAGATTTTTGATTTTATATTTATTTTAATTTAGTTAATGGATATTACGCAGTTAACTTATCAAATTGAAAACAATAGAACATACCTGAGGGCAGGCTCGTTTATCCCACTTCAGAATTATTAGCTGAATCACTTAGAAATAAAAGAATAAATTATGATTTGGATCCAATACACTTTAATTACATTATTATTATAAGTTTTATGTTTAATTCCTATACCTATATTCTGTTAACAAGTATTTTCGACAAAAATATTCTAGTAGCTCACCCTTCTTAACAAAGCCCCCTTTTCCTCTTCCTGTCTCCTATAATGTTGCCATATTAAATACTTCCACATTTACTATTTTACAAATATTAAAACGGAAACATTTTAAACATTAAAAGAAATAGATACTTATTATAAAATAATTCGAAAATCAAGACAATTTTTAAAAAAAAATGTAATATAAATGTGTTAGTATTGCTAACAAGTGTTACACACAGTCTTAATTTCTTTTAAATGTAAAACTCAGACTAAATGTAATTAGTGTCATATATAGCCTAAATATTTTACTAGTGTTACGCACAGTCAAAATATTTTACTAGTGTTACGCACAGTCAAAATATTTTACTAGTGTTACGTAGTCTAAATCTAACTAGTGTTACACACAGACTAAATATCTTACTAGTGTGAAACACTAAGCTTTGTGTTACACATAGCTTAAATTTTATATAAATGAAAAATTTACTCACCACTTGTAGCTAGTGTTACGTTACGCATAGTCTAAACATTTTACTAATGTTACATACAGTCTAAATGTCATATAAATAAAAAACTGAGACTATTTAAAACTATTTACGTAGTCTAAATATTTTACTATTTTTACGCAAAATCTAAACATTTTACTAGTGCTACAGCACATTTAAATAACTTATTAGTGTTACACACAGTTTATATTTCTTATAAATGAATAATTCTGATTGGAGAGAATAGGTATAAAGGGAGCATATTCGACGACTGGCCGACGTCCAGATGGTTGACCCAAGTATTGCTAAAGCTCTTCTCTTTCGTAACCCTTTTCTGCCTGGAGAACACAGGTTCTTTCTTCCCGTTATTCAATATTCCGCACATATTTGTAGTTCCGGGTGGTGACAAGGTGTTGTGTTGGTTACAGTTCTATCGGAGACCTGCAGCGGCTCAGTTTGACGCACGCTATTTGGCCAGCAACGCCGAGCGCTTCAACAAACCGCACTCGCCCATCGTGCGCCAGGCGCGCCTCGTCACCGACCTGTTGCTGTACATCATCAGGTACCCTCAGCCGCAGAGCAGCAACATGCAGCAACTGCTCGACAAATGCTCTGTTGTTGTGAACAACCATTTCGACTGCCATCTAAAACCGGACGTTTTTATCAATAGGTCGCTTGTCTAAATCCGGCTTGAAGGACAAGACCAAAAAGGATGTAAGAACCACAGTATGCAGTTACTATACCTTCAATTAGTGGTGGGGATACTTAATTTATTAAAGCCACTTAACTTCAGTGCATTCAAAAACATATTTACTCAGACCAGTCGCGCGTGTTGTTTAAAAAGTTTTGTTGTACACTAATAAAGTAACAAAAAATTATGTGTTGTGAGCTGAAAGTATGTTTGCTAAGGAGAGACAGCATACGTTCCCACAATATGCGATTCGTACAATTATTGTATGTGCACTTGTACACCGCCATCCATTGGCAGCGTTTTTCAACTAGAATATTAAATTTTTGGTATGTGGTTGCAGCAACTGGCAAAATGTGGACGTGGTGGTGAAGTACCACGAGCTGGCGGCTTCCTACCACTCTTCGGATGATGAGCCGCTCGCCACCACATTGCACAAGGTATCGTGAGATTACCTCAATTCCAGACATCTCTCCTGGTTTCTTTTCTTTAACTTCTTATCTTTGTTTTTCTCTTATTTCTATAAAAAAAAAAAACGTTACCCTCACGTTAGGATTTTCTCCTGTATCATGGAGGCAGTTTACAAACATAAATTGCACGAGGACAAACATCCAGACCTGGAACAATTATTTGTAGGCCATACAAATACTTGTTCCGTGCGGGATTCGAACCCGCGGCCCCCAGCGCAACAACTCATTGCTAAGCCACTGCACTACGGAGCCGTCAATATTTATCTCTTAAGCATCTACATACAACTTTTAATGGTTCTTCATAATTATTGTCGTTATTATTGTAACTTGCTAAATTAAGTTTTTGGTATTACTATCGCTTGTTGTTCTACACTACTGGTTACACCTACTGTTGGCAACATTGCCTCACTTGCAGGTGGGTTGGCAGTCGGAGATTATTTTGATTATCCATCGGGATATTATTTTGAGTTGTTAACTAAAACAAGAAACGAGCAACAGCATCTTCCTCATGGAAGATGCTGTTGCTTATTTCTTGATTTCGTTTCTCTCTGTTGTGATTCACGACACATCCGAAATAATATGGGGTAGTTGATATCATTCGAGATGATATGGAAATAATTTTAATCAAGCTTTTATATATAATTTTTTTTAATTAATTGAGTTGTTTTACATGAAAAAGAATGATTGTTATCTATACAGTATAAACAAATTGATAAATATATATATCAATTTTTTTAACTTAATCAATTGGATTTCCAACATTTTATCAATTGTATGTGTTCGCGCCAAACGCTAATTTCAGGAACTAACACGAGAGGGCGCGTGGCTCGGTGCCATACCGGTTTTGACGTCGGCTGAGCGGTGGGTTGAGAAAGGAGAAAGGAGAAAGTCGTTTGCCAGCTGTGCTTGGGACAGCACGCTGCCATTTTTTGTCACGCCCTCTGCCGGGCGACTCTCGGCGCCCGCCGGCCAGCCACCGGGCCCCTAGGTTTGGAAGGGGTCCCTCCCCCGACCAGTCGGGGGTTAATTCCCCCAGGGGCGGGGGTGTCATCACCCCCCCTCAGCGTGTGGAGAAGAACTTCACGGCCACTCATCTGTCCGCTGGACCCTTCTCACTCCCGTTAGCTGAGTGGCCGCGACTGGTGTACCACTGTTCCCCATTTGATGGAGGCGGCCGTGGCTAGCTGCCGCCTTAGCTCCCACCACGGCCGCCTCCACTGAGCCTTAAGCCGTCAACAGTCCACTTGTCAAAATGTTCTGTTGCCGACGGCCTCAGTGAAGGCTCGAGTGGCGACTGTTAGCGGTTCGCGCTTTATTGGTCTCGGGTTCACGCCGTGTGGCTCCACTTGGTGGTGGGAAGATTAGGGCCCCCCTGGAGCGTGGAATCACGCTGTCAAGGGGTATTAGATTGTTTTGGTCGAGCACTTAGTTAAAAATTCTTTGGGCTTTCCGCGAAATTTTCCTATTTGTAGCGGTTGTGATTAAAAGAATTGAATTTAATCTACTCCTTTAAATGCTGCTGCAAATGTTTTGTAAATATATTTAATCACTGCATTTGATTGTTGCGCCTGGTTGCTGAAAAGAAAATTTGAATTCATTTGAAATTGAATGTCGCGCTATTTGGAAAAATTTTTTACGTGGTAGAGCCATGCTGCAACTATATTAGTAGTATAGTTGTAGCACGAATGGGTCGGCTCGACCGGGGAAGGACCACGCTCTCACAGAATACCAGCGTCAAATAGCAGCTTAACACTGCCGTGTTTCGTATGGTGAGTGTAGAGAACCGGAGACCCTTTTTACTGGAAAAGAGGCATTCCATCTTAGTCCTCACGGGTGACAACGCATTTGCATTTTGATTCGCAAACGAGGATAAATGTAGATGTCTATGGGTCACAGCAACCACTTATCATCAGGTGGACTGTGTGCTCGTTTGTCACCCTATCCTATAAAAAAAAAAAAATTACGAGTATGTATATGTTTTGTGATAGTGTTTAATCATTTTGCTTTGTGAAAAAGAAGGCTGAAATTAGATAACCCTATTTGTGCCGAGGTAAATAAAAGTCAATTCTCCTTTGGTTTACATTTTGTTGGCACTGTCTAAGTTACGTAAATGAGAAATAGGGCTGTCTCTTACGTTATTTTTTTGTTTAATTTGTCAAGTTGACCTATTGGCATCGGTGATTAATTTGGTTTAATTGATTCTGTTGTTGAACATTGATGCTTTGAAAAATTAGTTGAAATATGAGCTTGTCTAACAGGCTAGCTAGTTTTGGAGATTATCAGATTGAAATCAGCTGCCGCACTATTTTAGTAAATGATAATATGGTGGGTGGCCTGGCTAGGCCTACTTGTTGAAAATTCATACTAGGGACTATCTGTGCGTTCGTTCGGCTCTCCACAGACGACGTTCATGGGGAATTTGGGGGTGCTCTCTGCACTGAAGCTTAGGAGGTCACTCTGGGCCGCTTCGTGTCGCGTCGCTGTTTGCAGACCTGATCCGGTCGGATTGCGGAACTAATCATAGGAGCACAGATAGGTGTTTGAAGGAGGTTGTCGGACTTCTGTCTAGGAATAGGACTTATTTATGGGCTGCGATGTCCAGGAAGGGCATCCAGTTCAACCTTCCGGCTTGCCCACGTTGGGGCTGTAATTTTGAGGCGTTGGTTAGGGTTGCAAGATCTGATGGAGTGCCTAAGGTGGCCTAGTTTTGGTGTAGATTCGGTCTTGCAACGTGCCGTCGCGACACTGTCCCACTTGCCGGTTTGTTCGCGGACATAGGTCCTTATGTCCGGGACGGGGGTTTGTTCGCGCCAAACGCTAATTTCAGGAACTAACGCGAGAGGGCGCGCGGCTCGGTGCCATACCGGTTTTGACGTCGGCCGAGCGGTGGGTTGAGAACGGGTAAAGGCGAAAGAATCGTCTCCCAGCTGTGCTTGGGACAGCACGCTGCCATTTTTTGTCGGGAACTCGGAATAATTAGGCGCGGCCAGTAAATATACGGTCTAGGGTTTGTGACGCGTATTCCTTGCTGTAGAGCTTCCCCGGGACTTATTGGGTCCGACTCAGAATCTGTATAAGTGCATTCGACAATATCAGCTAGTGCGGCCTTTGATATTCTAGAAATAACTGTTGCTACGCGAAACGGTAGTGACCTTTGATCCGGACACTCCGTGTTCGTTTTGTGCGTTAACCTTATAACAAACGAGAGTTAGTGGCTTCTGTAAGTTAGTTAATCGTACGATAGAGTTAATGGACTGTCATCGTGACGAACGAGGAAAGTGACCGGGCGAAGAAGTGGTCCGGCGCCGAAGCAGTCTGAAGCGGTGCAGCATTTTGGAGCAGCCTGGACCTCGGCTGCTGCTGGTCGCCTATGCTTGCCAAGGCCCCATACCTTCACACCTCACTATACACTACTCGCCATCCACTATTACACGCACTCACGGCCTGCACAAGCCTTGGTGCGAAGTTAGCGTCGGATAATGGTAAGTACTACGTGTTTCTAGCTTTCTCCCATATTGTTTATTGTAATTAGGAAATTCCACGCGGCCATATTATGGCCCCGTCCCTCTGCTGCTCGTCGATGGGATTACTCATGGGCCCTAATCCCGTCATCCTTGATTGGGGCAGCTAGGGGCGTGTACAATTCTGGTAGCAGAGCGTGGTTCCGGGTTCGATTCCCCGGTCGATCCCGGCCATAGTGTTTGATAAAAATTAAGCAATTCTGGTGGCAGGGAGCGTTGGTTTGATTGGGTTAATTTTGTGTCTACAGTCACGCCCGTCCGTAATACGTAAAAATATTTTTTTTTGTACGTAATAATAAAATTATTTTCCTTTGTTGCTTGCCTTTTTTTGGTTAGTGGGTAGATTGAAAAGCCGCGCCCTAGGTTGCGCAAGCGGGAGTTTTTCTAGAGGTATACGTCATGTAGGTAGATGGTTATTTTTACGTAATCGGTTAATTATCGTTGTCGGATAGTTGTAGTGGATTACTTATCGAAGGGTCGATTTCCGAGCTAGGCATTTTTTGTTGATCGACCGTGATGTGTATCTTCGTTTGTATTGTAATTTGTATTTGAACTAAAGAGTAGTAATTGTATTTGCGCAATTTGAATTTAACTTGATTTGATCGCACTAGTATTTGTTATTTGATTTGTGTCTTTTCTTTTGTGCTAACTTGTATTTGGTTGATACGTAGTAATTCGTATTTGTGTAATTTCTATTCAACTCGATTTGATAGGAACTGCATTTATTAACTGTTAATTTTTTGTTGTATTTTTTATTTTATTATCTTTGTAAGTTGTGCTCGAGCCGCGTCGTAATTTGTATTTAGTAGTGATGTCATCGCTCAAGCTACTAATCCGTTGCCTGCGGACTGAGTTACGCTAGGCCACAAGCGCCCATGCTTTGATAGGTCGACCGGATAGGGTCCATAACTTGATGAAGCGGTTCGAGCAGGTGGATGCTCGAAGGGCCGCAGTGGAGGAGGCTTACCCTGAGCTCGAGGATTCGGATGTGGAGAAGGGAGTCCTGGACTCCTGCTTCGCAGACTATGAGCAGTTCTTGTGGCTCACGGACGAGTTGATCGAGGCTGAAGGCAGGTATGCCGAGGAGGCGCGTGAAGCTCGGATGAGTGGCCTGCCCGAGTCCTCTCGGAAGCAGCTTCAGCCGGAGCTGTTGGGACGACTCCCAACTCTGGACCTGCCAAAGTTCTTCAGCCTTTCCGAATGGCTGACCTTCGTTGGTCTTTTCGACAGCCTAGTGGACGCCCGGAGCGACTTGACCCCGAGCCAAAAGATGGCGTACCTCCTGGCCTCACTGGAGGGGGAGGCCCTGGGCGTCGTCGGCCACTTGAGATTGTCGGACGACGCCTACCAGACTGCTCGGGACCTCCTAGCCAGAAGATACGCCAACGTCCGGCGAATTGCGGACGAACATGTTAAGCAGCTTCTAAGCCTCCCGCTGCTTAGTGACCGGGCCAGACTACGTCCGGACCTGTTAGATCCAGTCTTGGTGGCCTGTAATACGTTGAGGCGGCTGGATTTACCAATGGGCGAATGGGCTTTTTTGTTGCTCCGCATCGTGCTGTCCCGTCTACCTCTCGACCTTCGAATCCATTTTGAGGAGAGGTACGGCGGGGACGAGGCCTCCTATATTCCTCCCTTCTATGACCTGCTGCGGTCTTTGGAGGAGCAGTGCCGGCAGATCGAGAACGCGACGGGCGCCGTTGACGACTTACGAGCCGTGCCCACTGAGAGGCTGAATCCGCCAGGCAAGTCGTCGTCAACCCCCCCCCCCCCTACTCCCATTGTCGAGCATCTGATCACCGGGTAACGTCGTGCCCGAAATTATTTGGTAAGCCGGTTCCGGCGAGGCGAACTATCGCCAAGGAGCGCCGCTGGTGCTGCTCATGTTAGGAAGGGCACCTCCAGTGAGACTGTCCGCATCGGCGGCCCTGTCTGCATTGCCAGGGCAATCACCATGCAGTTTTGTGCCTGGGTGCGAACGGCGTCTCCTCTCGGGGCTCTGCCAGGCCCTCGACCCCCACGGGCGGGGGCGCTCAGCCACGCCCTCTGCCGGGCGACTCGGCGCCCGCCGGCCAGCCACCGGGCCCCTAGGTTTGGAAGGGGTCCCTCCCCCAACCAGTCGGGGGGTAATTCCCCCAGGGGCGGGGGTGTCATCACCCCCCCTCAGCGTGTGGAGAGGAATATCACGGCCACTCATCTGTCCGCTGGACCCTTCTCACTCCCGTTAGCTGAGTGGCCGCGGCTGGTGTACCACTATTCCCCATTTGATGGAGGCGGCCCTGGCTAGCTGCCGCTTTAGCTCCCACCACGGCCGCCTCCACTGAGCTTTAAGCCGTCAACAGTCCACTTGTTAAAATGTTCTGTTGCCGACGGCCTCAGTGAAGGCTCGAGTGGCGACTGTTAGCGGTTCGCGCTTTATTGATCTCGGGTTCACGCCGTGTGGCCTCCACTTGGTGGTGGGAAGATTAGCGACCCCCTGGAGCGTGGAATGACGCTGTCAAGGGGATATTATATTGTTTTGATCGAGCACTTAGTTAAAAATTCTTTGGGCTTTCCGCGAAATTTTCCTATTTGTAGCGGTTGTGATTAAAAGAATTGAATTTAATCTACTCCTTTAAATGCTGCTGCAAATGTTTTGTAAATATATTTAATCACTGCATTTGATTGTTGCGCCTGGTTGCTGAAAAGAAAATTTGAATTCATTTGAAATTGAATGTCGCGCTATTTGGAAAATTATGTATATGTTTTGTGATAGTGTTTAATCATTTTGCTTTGTGAAAAAGAAGGCTGAAATTAGATAACCCTATTTGTGCCGAGGTAAATAAAAGTCAATTCTCCTTTGGTTTACATTTTGTTGGCACTGTCTAAGTTACGTAAATGAGAAATAGGGCTGTCTCTTACGTTATTGTTTTGTTTAATTTGTCAAGTTGACCTATTGGCATCGGTGATTAATTTGGTTTAATTGATTCTGTAGTTGAACATTGATGCTTTGAAAAATTAGTTGAAATATGAGCATAAGACTGCTTGTCTAACAGGCTAGCTAGTTTTGGAGATTATCAGATTGAAATCAGCTGCCGCACTATTTTAGTAAATGATAATATGGTGGGTGGCCTGGCTAGGCCTACTTGTTGAAAATTCATACTAGGGACTATCTGTGCGTTCGTTCGGCTCTCCACAGACGACGTTCATGGGGAATTTGGGGGTGCTCTCTGCACTGAAGCTTAGGAGGTCACTCTGGGCCGCTTCGTGTCGCGTCGCTGTTTGCAGACCTGATCCGGTCGGATTGCGGAACTAATCATAGGAGCACAGATAGGTGTTTGAAGGAGGTCGTCGGACTTCTGTCTAGGAATAGGACTTATTTATGGGCTGCGATGTCCAGGAAGGGCATCCAGTACAACCTTCCGGCTTGCCCACGTTGAGGCTGTAATTTTGAGGCGTTGGTTAGGGTTGCAAGATCTGATGGGGTGCCTAAGGTGGCCTAGTTTTGGTGTAGATTCGGTCTTGCAACGTGCCGTCGCGACCCTGTCCCGCTTGCTGGTTTGCTCGCGGACATAGGTCCTTATGTCCGGGACGGGGGTTTGTTCGCGCCAAACGCTAATTTCAGGAACTAACGCGAAAGGGCGCGCGGCTCGGTGCCATACCGGTTTTGACGTCGGCCGAGTGGTGGGTTGAGAACGGGTAAAGGCGAAAGAGTCGTCTGCCAGCTGTGCTTGGGACAGCACGCTGCCATTTTTTGTCGGGAACTCGGAATAATTAGGCGCGGCCAGTAAATATACGGTCTAGGGTTTGTGAACCGTATTCCTTGCTGTAGAGCTTCCCCGGGACTTATTGCGTCCGACTTAGAATCTGTATAAGTGCATTCGACAATATTAGCTAGTGCGGCCTTTGATATTCTAGAAATAACTGTTGCTACGCGAAACGGTAGTGACCTTTGATCCGGACACTCCGTGTTCGTTTTGTGCGTTAACCTTATAACAAACGAGAGTTAGTGGCTTCTGTAAGTTAGTTAATCGTATGATAGAGTTAATGGACTGTCATCGTGACGAACGAGGAAAGTGACCGGGCGAAGAAGTGGTCCGGCGCCGAAGCAGTCTGAAGCGGTGCAGCATTTTGGAGCAGCCTGGAACTCGGCCGCTGCTGGTCGCCTATGCTTGTCAAGGCCCCACACCTTCACACCTCACTGTACACTACTCGCCATCCATTATTACACACACCGCCTGCCCAAGCCTTGGTGCGAAGTTAGCGTCGGATAATGGTAAGTACTACGTGTTTCTAGCTTTCTCCCATATTGTTTATTGTAATTAGGAAATTCCACGCGGCCATATTCTGGCCCCGTCCCTCTGCTGCTCGTCGATGGGATTACTCGTGGGCCCTACTCCCGTCATCCTTGATTGGGGCAGCTAGGGGCGTGTACAGTATGTGTTTAGGCAAAATATTAACCATTTGGAAATTGAATAATTAACGCACGCTCGAAGAGCCTAGCATCGTATCGAGGTCACACCGCCCCCCGCCCGGCACATTCCATTCGAGCGGTGTCGACGGGACACGTCGAGGTAATTCATTGTAAATTCTGCCGATCGTAGCGGACGTTTGGTTTTTTTTTGCTTAATTTGCCGCGTCGCGAACGGAGGTGAACTTTGTACCACTGTCGTCGGCCGCGCCACGTGTTGGTTCTTGACTGTGATCAACGGATTTAGTTCTTTTTTTGTGAAGTTAGTTGAATGTACAATACGTGAATAGACTGACCTAGTGCCTGGAAGAAGGAAATTGCCACCGGGGACGCCGCAGGAGGATACTGCATCCGGTTCAGCATCGTGTCATCTGGTTCAGGCCACCTAAGACACTCACAAACACCACTTACATGCACTACACCTTCAGCCTGACAGATCCTGGTGACCAGTCTTCGCTCCCGAAGCAGGTAAGTTCCTTAGTAGTTAAATACTCTCTATTCGACTAGCCTTCCCTTTGAAGCTTAGTAGGATAGAACATTCCACCAGGCCATTCGGCCCCGTCCTTAATTGTTCATCGAGCCTACAGCCCCTGTGGGATCGAACTTTGTCGGGACAGTTAGGGGCGTGTACAGTATGTATTTGAGCGAGACGGTCACGCGACTTTTTACCCATGATAAAATTGTCCAACGTGCCTAAAAAAGGTTTCACTTTAAAACACTGTTGTATAGAAGTTGTCGAGTGGTCGTGATGTGTCGTTGAATACCGGGTGCTAGTGAAACGCTACCGAAAACGAAGACAGACGATAGTACTAACGATACCTTTGATGATGCGTTAGAAAGAAATCGATCCCGAGGGGAAAAAAATCATCTTTCACAACATTTTATTAGCTTTATTCACGGTCCGTCATGTTAGTACAGCTAAATGAAACGATAATTTCATTAAAAAATCCTGAAATTACTTAAATATAAAACCATCAGTGGAATTGCAATCAGCTGACTAGGGGTCAATGTACGCGTGAACGCCGAATTCGCGCGGCCTGTAGCTAGCAGTGGTACCAAAATACCTAATAATTTACAACACAGGTCAGGTCGCATGTGGTTGTGTGGTGCAAGGGAAGTAAGGTGCTGTGATGTGTATCTGGGTGTGACTGGTGGTGATTGACCTTATTAGACCGTTGCCGTCGGCAGCAGCCCGGACGTCAGCACCGCTCCAAATTGAGGTAACCTTCCGCGGCGCCGTCCACAGTCACTTTATTCGTTCGTCACGATGACAGTCCATTAACACTATCGTACTATTAACTAACTTAAAGAAGCCACGTTTCGCGTGGCAACCGTTATTTCTAGAATATCAAATGCCGCACTAGCTAATATTGTCGAATTCACTTATACAGATTCTGAGTCAGACTCAATGAGTCCCGGGTGAAGCTCTCAAGCAAGGAATGCGCGTTGCAAATCCCAGACAGTATATTTACTAGACGCGCCTAAATTATTCCGAGTTCCCGACAAAAACGACAGCGTGCTGTCCCAAGCACAGCTGGCAGACGACTTCCTTTTTCGCCCTTGCGCGTTCTCAACACCCACCGTTCGACCGACGTCAAAACCGGTTTCGCGCCGAGCCGAGTGCCATCTGGCGTCGATTCTTGACATAAGCGCTTGGCGCGAACAGGGATATATAAGAGCTATTTACAACCTTAAACCGAGACAGTATCTTAGAAAAAAAATTAAAGAAATAAATATATTAACTTTGGCCTCTCAGTATATTGACGAAAATTTAATATATGTTCACAAAAACAAAGGTAGTTTTAGTAAAAGAAGTGATATACACTCTGTAAACACTAGGAACAAACACAACACAAGCTAGTGATACTAGTTTCTCAACTCCACAGTGTCAGTAATTCATTTATGGGGCAATGTATACGCTATTACAACAGTCCCAGAAAATATACAAGGTCTCTCTATTACAAAGTTAAAATATTTAATTAAACAAAAACTTTATAAAAAGGGTTATTATAATATAAATGAATACATGGTTGATGATAACCCCTGGGAATGAGGTGGTCGCTTCCAAGCTGTTTCTAAAATAAATTTTGTAAATAGTTTGTAATCATTTATATTGTAAAATTATTTAAAAAAAATTCCCGCTGGGTTTCTTGCTGGTTCTTCCCAGGACAGAGGATTTTTTTCGAACCAGTGGTAATGTAAAAAAAATGACTTTCAATAACAATTACTTGTAATCAATATTGAATAAAAATTATTCTATTCTATTCTATTCTGTGCTTGTCTCCACCTATTTTTTTTATAGGATTGGGTGACAAACGAGCACACAGTCCACCTGATGGTATGTGGTTGCTGTGACCCATTAACATCTTTATTTATGCTCAATAAAGAATCAAACTGCAGATGCGTTGTCACCCGTGAAGACTAAGATGGAATGCCTCTTCCAGTAAAATGGGTTTACGGTTCTCTACACTCACCATACGAAACACAGTAGTATCAAGCTCCCTTTTACGCTGGTATTCTGTGAAAACGTGGTCGTTCCCCGGTCGAGCCGACCTATTCGTGCTGCAAATATACTACTAATTCAGCTGCAGCATAGCTCTACCACGTATAAAACCCACTTTAATTCGAATTCACAGGTTAAATAAACATAATACCTGGTTCCATTCCCCGCTAATGAAAAAATTACTTAAATGAAATGTTAACAAGGTTACAGTCATGTTTTTTTATCCATCGTGTAGGTATATTAATTATTCTGATGTATTCAGTTTTGTACCTATTCAGATGAGTTCAGTACTAAGTTATTTAATAATAATTAGGTATGAAACAGCTTACCGATCTAAATCCTCCGTGGCCTTGTGAGATTCTCCAAGACACATTAACATGTTGCCATATTCACGAGCACTATAAACGTACCTACGCGTTAGGCATTATTAAAACAAAACAAGAAACACAAAACGTAAAAACAAGAATAACAACAACAAGTAATAACAACAAGAATTTAATAAACAAAACCATTGAACTGTCGCTCACGCGCACGTGTTAGTCAACACGGAACTGTTTCTAAAACTAAAATTAATAATCAACCCCGCCAAAACAAATGTCTCGTAACGTCCTTGAAGCACTTTGATCGTTTCCACAGACCGTTAAACCGTTAAGACATTGCAAACGTTTATTTTCTTTATAAGTTTAGCTATCCCTACGACGAGTCTTCATATGTCAACGGATGACGAGATAAAGGAAGCAAGAACGAAGTATGAAAGATTGAAATCAGCAGCGAAAGAAGTTGTGTCTAGAAAGAAAGAAGAACGAAAGGATTATTTCGATAGGAGGCTCACTGAAGATTTCCAGTCAAACATTAAGTTTTTCTGGAAATCCATCAAAACAGCCAGAGGAAAAACTTCTACCTCGGAGCTGAATACAATCAGGAATCAATATGGGAGCATTATAAAAGGAGAACAATGTGTGTTAAAGAGATGGAAAGAGTATTTTGAAAGTTTGTTTGAAAGAGAGGAAGTGCAGGTACAGAATCCGGCACCTTCCACGGAAACTAATATAAATGTTGATGAAAGTGAGATAAGCATGGATGAAATTGTGAAAGCGTTGAAAACTATGAGATTAGGTAACGCTACAGGGTATGACAGGATTACCGTCGAGACGCCTTTTCAATCTGTGCTGGCGAAATGGGCAAGTACTCGTGCCATTGTATAAGGGAAAAGGGTCACGGCAGGACTGCATAAATTACCGCGGTATAAGCCTTATAAAAAAAAAGCCTTCTTGCCGTGCAGTGGCGGTTAAGAATATCCACTACCCCATATCTTCCCGTGGGAGTCGTAAAAGGCGACAAACGGAAACAGGCAGGAGATGGGCAGCAGCATCTTCCTGATAACAGAAAATTATAATAAAAAAAACTGCGGTTTTGGCAATATAAACATTATACGTGGTAGAGCCATGTTTGTACGTGTTGCATGTACGCCATGCTGCAGCAATATTATTGTTGTAGCACGAATGGGTCGGCTCGACCGGGGAAGGACCACGCTCTCACAGAATACCAGCGTAAAATAGCAGCTTAACGCTGCTGTGTTTCGTATGGTGAGTGTAGAGAACCGGAGACCCTTTTTACTGGAAACGAGGCATTCCATCTTAGTCCTCACGGGTGACAACGCATCTGCATTTTAATTCGTAATCGAAGATAGATGTAGATGTCTATGGGCCGCAGCAACAACTTACCATCAGGTGAACTGTGTGCTCGTTTGTCACCCTTATCCTATAAAAAAATAAGAACAGGCAAATACAACCCCATGACAAAAGTTACAAAAAGACGGCCCCCAGTCCCCGGCGGCCCCGCTATTCCTGGCTACGGTGGCGACAATGGTAACGGCGGGGCAGGGGGTGCTAAGAATCTCCGGTGGAGGTTCGTTTGCCACCTAAAACGACTCGACCTGGTAATATACAACGCACGCACCCTGAGGACTGACGAGAAGATCGTGGAGCTGGAAGAAGAGATAGACAAGTTACGCTGGCATATTATAGGATTATCCGAGGTCCGAAGGGAGGGGTAGTACACGGTAATCCTCGAATCCGGCAACTTGCTCTATCACCGGGAGGGAGGAACACTGCAATGAAGTGGACGATATGAATGACAAGCTCGTGGAAACTGTCCATGCGGTCGGAGCTAAGTTCTGCAAGACCCGCCGCAGAAGAACACAAAAACTCTCCGATCACACTCTTAATCTCATGGCGGTTAGACGGGAGATGAAGCTACATTCTTCAACAGATTTGACAGCATACAGGCAACTGAACAGACAGATCTCCAAATGCATGTGGCGGGACTTACGCAACTTCAATACAGCTCGTATTGAAGAAGAGATCGAGCGGAACCAAGGCTCCAAAATCTTTGCCAGAGATCTATCTGCCAGAAAGAGCCAACTGTCAAAGCTGAAGACAGAATGTAGCAGCATCGTTTCCGGGGCACCTGAGATTTTGAGTGAGATTGAGAGGTTCTATGGGCAGCTATACGTCATCGTTGGAGCCACACGCAAGTGTGAGTAACGATCCAAGAGCGAGTCTTATCCGACACTATTCCGAAAATCAGTCAGTCAAGTCAGTCTGAGCGAGATTAGAATGGCTCTCCAGCACCTTAAAAACGGCAAGGCCCCAGGCGAAGATGGAATTACAGCGGAGCTTCTGAAAGCGGGTGGAAAACCGGTACTTGAAGTCCTTCAGAAGCTCTTAAATTCCGTCCTCCATGGTAGCATTACACCGGAGGCGTGTAGCAGAAGTGCGGTGGTCTTGTTCTTCAAGAAAGGCGACAACGCTCTCTTGAAGAACTACAGACCGATTTCCCTTCTGAGCCGCGTCTACGTGCTGTTTTCGAGAGTCATTACGAATCGTCTCGCACGCAGACTTGACGACTTCCAGCCTCCCGAACAAGCCGGTTTCCGAAAAGGCTTTAGCACCATAGACCACATACAGAACCTACGGTAGCGGTTAGCCACCGTAGAGTCTATATCACCTGAGGATGCCTCGTGTAGAGGCGAAACACGTGTCGTATTATCGTCAGTGGTGTGTCTTGCCTAGTGTAGTGGTGTTGGAAGTAGCGGTGCTGGGATTAGTGGTGACGGGGATAGTGCACGCAATTGAGGGAGGGCGGAAGGTGCTTCTTCATACTAGGTAGGACACATCATTTTATTTTATAACGCGGATATTTGCGAAGTAAATTTTTGTAAAAGCTTTTGACCTCAATAGTGTTTCCCAACGGATAGGTCTTAAGATGAACATGGACAAAACAGAGATCATGTTTAATGTCCATGTCACACCAATGCCGGTAGTTGTTGGGAGCACTAAGCTCGAAGTTGTTGACGAGTATGTTTACCTGGGAAACATAGTCCGACTAGGTAAGTCCAACTTCGACCGAGAGGTCAATCGACGGATTCAACTCGGTTGGGCAGCGTTCGGGAAATTACGGCACATCTTCTCGTCAGGTATACCTCAAAACTTGAAAACGAGACTGTACAACCAGTGCGTGTTGCCAGTGATGACATACGGAACTGAGACGTGGTCCTTCACTGCTGGCCGTATGAGGAAGCTCAAGGTCACTTAGCGAGCTATGGCGAGGGCTATGCTTGCAGTTTCTCTGCGTGATAAACTCAGAAATGAGGATATCCGCAGTAGAACCAGAGTGACCGACATAGCCCAACGGATTAGTAAGCTGAAGTGGCAATGGGCCGGCTATATAGCTCGAAGAACCGACAACCGATGGGGAAAAAAGGTTCTCGAGTGGCAGCCTCGTACCGGCAGGCGACGTGTTGGGCGTCCCCCCACTAGATGGAGTGACGACCTGGTAAGATATGCAGGAAGTCGATGGATGCAGGTGGCTCAGGACCGTGCTTTGTGGCATTCCTTGGGGGAGGCCTATGTTCAGCAGTGGACTTGTGAAGGGCTGTAATGATGATGATGATGATGATTTACTTGGTCATATTTTAGCAATTGTCGACTTAATTTGAAAATTAAAGAAGTGTCATCTGCAAATAATACTATATCATGGTTATCTCGTACTATGTAAGGTAAGTCATTAATGTATACAAGAAACAGAAAAGGGCCGAGAATTGAGCCGTGAAGCACACCCATTTATTTTACATTTGAAATTTAACATTTGATCAAGAACAATTTTTTCAAAAATCTTACTAAGTGTTGGTAGTACAGAAATAGGTCTAAAATTGGCGGGGTCTAATGTACTACCAGATTTAAATAAAGGTATTACTTTACTATACTTTATTAAATCAGGAAACATACCAGATTCGATACTAGCATTAAAAAAAATGAGGCGCGATTGTATCTATTATAGACGCAATAACTAAAAAAGTGAGAAGAAAGTGAGAGAAGTGTAGGGCGACCCCCACTAGATGGAATGACGACCTGGTAAGACATGCAGGAAGTCGATGGATGCAGGTGGCTCAGGACCATTTTATACGTGGCAGAGCCATGCTGCAGCTACATTAGTAGTATAGTTGTAGCACGAATGGGTCGGCTCGACCGGGGAAGGACCACGCTCTCACAGAATACTAGCGTCAAATGGCAGCTTGATACTGCTGTGTTTCGTACGGTGAATGTAGAGAACCGGAGATCCATTTTACTGGAAAAGAGGCATTCCATCTTAGTCCTCACGGGTGACGACGCATCTGCATTTTTATTCTTCATTGAGGGTAAATGTAGATGTCTATGGGTCACAGCAACCACTTACTATCAGGTGGACTGTGTGCTCGTTTGTTACCCTATCCTATAAAAAAAAACCGTGCTTAGTGACATTCCTTGGGGAGGCCTATTTTCAGCATTGGATTTGTGAAAGGCTGTAATGATGATGAAGATGATGATGCCTTCTCAGCGTCGTCGGTAAATTGTACGAGGGCGACACTGAAAACTTCGGGAATCAAGGAAGTGACACAACATTACTATTTAAAAATGTATTTATTGCTTTTCGAAGTATTCTCCGCGAAATTTGACACATTTTTCCATACGATGGAACCAATCATTGAAGCAACCATTCCATTCGGAAGTTGGGGTCTCCAAAATGGCCGTTTTGTAGGCGTCCACAGCATCTTCAGGTGATGAAAATCTCTGTCCACGCAATTTATTCTTTATTTTAGGGAAAGTATTGAAATCATTAGGGCTTAGGTCGGGGCTGTACGGCGGATGGTCTAATAATTCTGTTTTCTTGCTCTTTTTGGTTCGTATGCGTATATCCAGGATTCGTCACTTGATACGATGTTGTATACAGCATTTGAGGATCCTGCGTGGAATCTTTCGAGAGTTCTGACGCACCAAGTAACGCGAACCGCTTTTTGCTCTTAACAGAGCGAATGCGGTATCCATCGGGAAAGCAACTTTTTTACACCTAATTGTTCATGCAAGATTATTTGTATTTGACTCATGCCAATGTCTAAAGTTGCCTGAATTTTGCGGTATGTCACATGTCGATCTTCCTCAATCAGCTTACGCACAGCATCAACGTTTTCTTGGGTGACTGCAGTTTTTGGACGACCTTGACGGGGATCATCACTGAGCTTGACACGTCCAAGTTGAAATTCAGCAAACCAGCGATAAATTGTGGTTTTGGATGGGGCTTCATCACCAAATGCAGAAATCATCCGTTCAACACACTGTTTTTGTGTTAAAACACTTCGAAAGTCATATTAAATCATCGCTCTTGAATTTTCTCGAGTCAATTCCATTTTCTCAACGACTAAATAAGTTTGACAAAACCTTGTGACAAGACCGAGAATCTTTTTTTAAATAAATAAATGGTATTCGATTTTTAAAACCAAGGAGTTTTCAATTAAAAATATTTTAATATGACAGGAACAGTGGAAATATTCCATTCCCGATACTTTTAGTGCAGCCTATGTATGCGAAAGTGTTGATTGAAAGGGTTGTGAATGAAACAGACGAAAAAGTATGGAATGCACAAGCGGGATTTAGAAAGGGAATGGGATGTATGGATCAGGTTTTTTCCTTGCGGTGCATAGCCGTAAAGTGTTTGGCTAAAAACAAAAAGGCCTATTGCACATTCGTGGATCTAGAAAAGGCCTATGATAGAGTGGTGAGGAATCAATTGTGGTCAGCACTGTCCGTGAACAGTGTGAGCAGTATCCTCAAGTTTGATAGGAGTTAAACTGAGTGACAGAATTAGAAATAGTGAGATAAGGAAACGTTGTGGTCTGAAAGAAGATGTAGTGACAAAAATTGAGAAAGGTATGCTGAGATGGTTTGGCCATGTCGAGAGAATGAATGTAGAACGATTGACGAATAAGGTGTATAAGGCGAGTGTGAATGAAAGTGTTGGAAGGGGTAGACTTAGGCGGACGTTTTTAGACCAAATCAGGGACGTCTTGAAAAAAGGTCAGGTCATGAGTACCCTAAACCGAAGAGCATGTATGAAGGGAATAATGAAAGTGGACGAAGCGAAACAAATATGTAAGGATCGTAGCAAGTGGAAAGAAGTGGTCTCTGCCTACCCCTACGGGAAAGAGGCGTGATTATAATTATGTATGTATGTAATAATTTGAATTTAAGAAGAGGTACGTCAAACTTATTAAAAATTACTTGCAAGTTTTATAGCGATTGTCGCCTCTAATTCTTATGTTGCCGGCAAATAAATCTTAGTAGGTAAATTTCGGTGCAATACGGCAGCGTTGCCAACACCAATTTGTCTAATTCCCCAAAAATTCATTTCAAATTTCCCAATTTCAGGACAAAACTTCAACAGATTCCCCATAAATTCCCCTCAATTTTATTGTAAGAAATGAAACCATTTTCAACTAATTTTATAAGATTTACCTTTTAACTAAGCTTTTTTTTATAAAAAAATAATAAATGAAAAGCATTAAATGTGGTTCAATGAAGATAATTAAAAAAAGGGAGCCATGCGATATTAATAAGTAACCTAACAAAATGTTAAGATAAGTGTGGCGGCGCTGTCGTCGTGCCACAAGCGAAACACATCGAAGCCTAAATCGCGCTAACAAAGTACCGAAATTAAAGCAGTATATATAGAATAGCTCCGAACTACCACTCGGAGCGCTGGCCGCTGATCAAATTAGGCAATAAGATTTCTTGAAAAAAGATTCTGACTTGGCCCTGGCTATCGATTTTCAAAATCCCCGTATTTTCCCCCCATAATACCAATCCCCATAAAATCCCCAACCAATTTTAAATTCCCCGCGTTTTTGGGAATTCCCCACATGTTGGCAAAGCGAGACATGTGTAAATTCCACAGCGCAAGGCGACACGAGTCGGCCGGGCGGTGGTAGCACGCGTGTGAAAGGGAAGGGTAGAGTTAGTAGGCATTGTTTCGCACCGAGCTAGATAAGAGTGGCGTCCGCGAGAATACTGACCATATTGTCAGCTGATTTTATTTTAAGTGTGACTTCTGGTTTTGTGTTTAAGTATTTTTATGATATGTTTTTTATGAAATTATCGTTTCATTTAGATGTACTAACTAGATGGAGCGTGAATAAAGCTTATAAAAAGTTGAGAAAAGGTGATTTTTTCCCTCGGGATCGATTTTATTTTTTACCCATCATCAGAGGTATCGTTAGTACTATCGTCTGTCTTCGTTTTCGTTAGCGTTTCATTAACACCCGGTATATAATTTTTTTTTTAAATTTAATCAATTGGATTTCCAACATTACTTTTATCAATTTTATGCATTTGAGCGAGATGGTTACGCGACTTCCGTGTTTTTTATCCATGCCAAAAGTGCCCAACGTGTCTGAAGAAATGTTCACTTTAAAACACTGTTGTATAGATATTGTCGAGTGGTGGTTATATGTCGTTGAATATAACAGTATTTGGTGGTTTTGTGTGTTTATTATTAGTATAACTTATCAAATTCCCCTGCTGAATTATAGACCTCCCGTATGTATTTTTTAAAGATGTATGTAATTAGTATTTAGATGTTCAAGTTGGTGAGTTTGATTTGTTCTTGTTGAGAAGTGTGAACTTGAACAGAAGCTGTCGGGCGGCGGCGGTGGGAGTGGGGGCGGTGCGCGCTGGGTGTCGCGGTGCGGCACGCTGCTGGCGGAGCTGAGCGCGTCGGCGGACGCGCAGCCGTTCCGCCGGCCCGTGTCCCCGCTGCAGGCGCCAGGTCCGTGCACCTCCTGCACCTCCTGCACTCCTGCACCTCCTGCACCTCCTGCACCTCCTGCACCTCCTGCACCTCCTGCACCTCCTGCACCTCCTGCACTCCTGCACTCCTGCACTCCTGCACTCCTGCACCTCCTGCATAGCCCACAAGTGTCGCGGCGCGGCACGCTGCTGGCGGAGCTGAGCGCGTCGGCGGACGCGCAGCCGTTCCGCCGGCCCGTGTCCCCGCTGCAGGCGCCAGGTCCGTGCACCTCCTGCACCTCCTGCACTCCTGCACCTCCTGCACTCCTGCACTCCTGCACTCCTGCACTCCTGCACTCCTGCACTCCTGCACCTCCTGCATAGCCCACAAGTGTCGCGGTGCGGCACGCTGCTGGCGGAGCTGAGCGCGTCGGCGGACGCGCAGCCGTTCCGCCGGCCCGTGTCCCCGCTGCAGGCGCCAGGTCCGTGCACCTCCTGCACCTCCTGCACCTCCTGCACCTCCTGCACCTCCTGCACCTCCTGCACCTCCTGCACTCCTGCACCTCCTGCACTCCTGCACTCCTGTACCTCCTGCACCTCCTGCACCTCCTGCACTCCTGCACTCCTGCACTCCTGCACTCCTGCACCTCCTGCATAACCCACAAGTGTCGCGGTGCGGCGCGCTGCTGGCGGAGCTGAGCGCGTCGGCGGATGGAGAGCCTAATGTGTTTCGTATGTTGAGTGTAGAGACATTCACCATACGAAACATATTAAGCTGCTATTTCACGCTGGTATTTTTTGAGAACGCGGTCCTTCCCCATTCGTACGCATGATATAGCTGCAGCGTGGCTCCAACAAATGTGAAAGGGGATGATAATGGGCGCGGGTGTGTACAGACTACGCGCGAGTGGTGGCCACTCCGATGGACCTGGGCACGGTGCGGGCGCGGCTCACGGGTGGCGTCTACACGCGGCCGGAGCAGTTCGCGCGCGACGTGCGGCTCGTCTTCTCCAACAGCCGCCTCTACAACACCGACAAGCGCAGCCGAGTGAGTACACACCACTCCTATCTCTCTCACACACACACCACATTAACAATCCGCGAGTAAGTACACACACTCGTTCTGTCTCTCACACACACACACACACACACACACACACACTCATTAATCATCCGTCTCAGTTACCGTTACATCCTATTAAAGTCTACTGCAAGCGGGTTGTTAACCCAGTTATTTGAGTTAGAAACAGAAACTTTTTTATTCAATATAGATTATAAATAATACTTATTGAACGTCACTCTTTTGTTTTATTACCACTGTTACTGTTACATTTTTTTGTCGTTATTAGGAAGGCGTTACTGCCATCTCATGATTTGTTTCCTTCTGTCGCCTCTTACGACACCCACGGGATAATATTGGGTAGTGGATATTCTTACTCCACCACAACACGGAATATCATCTCTTTCATATGCGTTAAATTAACTATTGCAGCAGTCATTACGGTAAAAGTACTACTGACGCAAGCATTGCACTTCTCAAACACATATTTGAATCTTGGGAGTGTAAACAGGATGCTGTAGGTGTTTTTGAGACCTATCTAAGGCATTCGATTGCGTAAATCATGATATACTGTTAAACAAATTATGCCTTTAAAAAACCCGGTTAACCTTGTAAAGTCATACTTATCTGGCCGGCTGCAAAAAGGAGTTATTAATAGAACTGGGTCTTTTTGAAGCAATTAGCAAAAATCAATTAGCCCTTAATTATGGGCGTGCCCCAAGGATCATAATTGGGACCATTACTCTTTTTAATATTTATAAACATATAGATGATTTTTTTTGTATAGCAAAAACTTATGTGAAACAGTAGTATTTGCTGATCTCTTTGTATTTAAAATTGAAAGAGGTGAAAACTCATTTGACGATGTAAATGATGCTGTATCTCAGTAAAAAGGATCTCCGATTCTCTACGCTCACCATACGAAAAACAGCTGCTATTTTACGCTGGTATTCTGTGAGAGCGTTTTCCTTCCCCGGTCGAACCGACCCATTTGTGTTTTAATTATACTACTAATATAGTAGACAAATTAAACGAAGTAACACAAACTAAATTCCTAGGAGTAATAATCGATCAAGATTTAAGCTGGAAAGGTCACATACATCACCTATGCAGTAGAATTAACCAATTTGTTTATGCACTTAATAAAGTAAAAAATGTTACAGACAAAAAAACTGCTGTTCTAACGTATCACGCTTACATAGAATCTTTACTACGTTATGGTGTTGTAATATGGGGCAATGGTACAGATAAACAGAGATTATTTACTGCACAAAAGAAATGCATTAGAGCTATTGCTGGAATCGCACCGGATAAATCATGCAAACCAATATTTAGGAGCCTAGGTTTGTTGCCACTACCATCTCTGTATATCTACGAAGTTTGTAATTTCGTACATAAACATAATAATCTGTTTACAAAGGCATATGATATGAATATAAGACTAAAAAGAAATGCAAATAGACTTGTATTAGATGATGTACCGCGATCAAACAAATATAGTAAAAGCTGTTTAACCATGTGTATTCAAATTTATAATAAAATACCACATGAAATCAAATCGAATAATAATAATTTATTTAAAAAAAAATTATTGACTTATCTCAATGAAAATAATTTTTATGACATCAGAGACCTATTTGTTAAAAATGTAAATATATATATTTTTTTAATGAATTGATAATCTTTGTTTATGATTTTATATGTTTTAGGCTAATTGTTTTGTATTATGATTAGAAAATTTCATTTGTATATGTGCTATTTATGTAAATTTGCATGCTATCACAATCACATAGCAAAATATGTTGTGCTTTAAGAATTGTACTATTCTTATCTGTCCATGTTTTATGCAAATATATGAAATAAATAAATAAATAAATAAATAGCTGCAGCATGGCTCTACCAGGATGAAAATTGAAAAGTGTATGTATATTATATATTATAAGAATATATAGTAACTATTAGGACAAAAATAGTCTACTATTGAGTTTGTCGCCGCTTCTTCTTACAAGTTTATCCCGCAAGAGGGATTTGTTGAAAAGATGGCGTAACATTTGACTTTCGAAAGGTGGTTTGTAAAATCCAATCTTGAATTAAAATATTTGACTTTCACTTTGACGTTGTCACGTGATCCCTTGTTTTAATTTTGTTTTTAATAAAACTAGCAATGCTGTTAACATCACTAATATTCCCTTTAATCACTCCTAGTTCGCTTGAAATATTTGGTATAAGAGTGGTACAATATTCGTTTATTGAGTAGAGTAAATTCCATCGATGTGCGTGTGTTCTATTTACAATTTACGATATTTTTGAACTCGAACAGATATACTCGATGACGGTGCGTCTGTCGTCGCTGTTCGAGGCGCTGTGGGCGCGCGTGGAGGGCTCGCGGTCGGGCGGCCGCTCGGGCGAACGCCCCGCTGCACGCTCCGCCGGCCGCTCCGCCGCACGCTCGTCCCGCGCGCCTCGCTCCCGCAGTGCACGCCGCACTCGTCGCGCCGCTCGACGCACTAGACGAGCAGCGCGAGCCGCAAGGAATGGTCAGTGTTGCCTTACTTTGCAGTCACGCAATTATTGAATAGAGTGGAATAATTTTTATTCATAATAAAGTTCAAGCATACTTATTCAGAGTTGATTAAATGTTACCATTGCTTCGGAAGAAACCTTTGTCCTGGGAAAAAAGCCTGCAGGACTGGTTTTTTAATCCTGGCAATTCATTTTGTACAGAGTATTACAATTAAAACATGACTGGCGTAGTATGTATGTTAAATAAAATTAATTTACAGTATAATCTTGTACGTGGTACAGCCATGCTACAGCTATATTAGAAGTATAGTTGTAACACGAATGGGTCGGCTCGACCGGAGAAGGACCACGCTCTCACAGAATACCAGCGTCAAATAGCAGCTTAACACTACTGTGTTTCGTATAGTGAGTGTAGAGAACCGGAGACCCTTTTTACTGGAAAAGAAGCATTCCATCTTAGTCCTCACGGGTGAAAACGCATCTGCATTTTAAATCGCAAACGAAGATAGATGTAGATGTCCTTGGGCCACAGCAACCACTGACCATCAAGTGGACTGTGTGCTCGTTTGTCACCCTATCTTATAAAAAAAAAATATTTTATTAAATTAGTATGAAAATATTTGATTGACAAGTAATGGAATTTGTAATAAGTAGTGTCTTTGTTTATGTGTTTTTATCACTATTTTCCAATCAAAGTGTGTGTATTCATAAACTATTAAATAAATATATATATTCTGATGTTTCTACATACATAAACATACATAACATAAACACTCACGCCCGTCACCCAGAGGGGTAGGCAGAGACTACGGACTTCCATTTGGCGCGATCCTGACACACCTCTCTCGCCTCTTTTACATCCATATATTTACGCATACACGCTCGTCGGTTATGGGTACTCCTAATCTGGCCCATTTTTAATGTATCGCCGATTTGGTCGATAAACCTTCGTCTAGGGCGTCCCTTCCCGACCCTGCCGTTCACTATTCTATGTTTCTATTAAATAAATATATATATTCTGGCCGTGTAGTGGCGGTTAAGAATATCCACTACCCCATATCTTCCCGTGGGTGTCATAAAAGGCGACAAAGGGAAACAGACAGGAGATGGGCAGCAGCATCTTCCTGGTAACGGCAAAAGTACAATAAAAACTGCGGTTGCCAACACGCTCGCCAAGCGTAGCAACTATGGCAATATACCCCCCTTTATGAAAGTTACGAAGAGACGGTCCCCAGTCCTCGACGGCCCCGCTATTCCTGGCTACGGTGGCGACCATGGTAACGGCGGGGCAGGGGGTGCTAAGAATCTCCGGTGGAGGTTCGGTTGCCACCTACGACGACTCGACCTGGCAACTTACAACGCACGCACCCTGAGGACTGACGAGAAGATTGTGGAGCTGGAAGAAGAGATAGACAAGTTACGCTGGCATATTATAGGATTATCCGAAGTCCGAAGAGAGGGAGAGGACTCGGTAATCCTCGAATCCGGCAACTTGCTCTATTACCGGGAGGGCGACCATCTGTCCCAAGGAGGTGTCGGATTTATCGTCCACAAGTCTCTCGTTAACAACGTTGTAAAGATTGAGTGTGTATCGACGAGGGTTGCGTACTGTGCCGGACGGGCGTAACTCTCCGGAGTAAATGTTGTCGAAGATACACCGCGAGCCGCTCACGTCCTACACCTATAGGTTCCGGAGGATACTTTCACTGCCGCCTTTGTGTATGCTGCTGGAGAACTGTGGACTGAGGTTCAAAATTAAAATGCACGATTTATAAATTAAAATAGCAAGGGAGTGGCCAGCGGTTCGACTGATTAATTAGTCGCGAAATTTTATAACTATTTATTTATTGACCACGGTTGTTGAACACGGTTGTTCAACTACGGTTGTTCACTATAAGTTGGTCACTATATATTTCAAAAGATTCAATTAAAAATTCGCGGTAATATTAAAATTTCTATTGGTATTAAAATTTCTATTGGTATTTTCAAAATATCTATTGGTAATATCAAATATCTATTGGAAGTAACAAATATGTAGTGGTAGTATCAAAATATTTATTGGTAGTAGCTGGTTTTCTAACACTACTTCTTTCTAATCAAATAAAATTAGTTGAATTTAACACTTGTGTAACTGCGAATATCAGTTACCACCTTTTCCGTCTAGCTAACACTTTTCACTATATGTACGGCGAATTTTCCGTTACCACTTTTTTCGGCTAGCTAACACTTTTTTACTATATGTAACTGCGAATTTTCAGTTACCACTTTTTTCGGCTAGCTAACACTATTTTACTATATGCAACTGAGAATTTTCAGTTGCCACTTTTTTCGACTATGTGTAACTGCGATTTTCAGTTACGACCTTTTTCGGCTAGCTAAACTTTTTCTATTTCACTATAATTGTTCACTGTGTTCTGCTACAAGTCACTTCAGCTACAACCGGATACTACTGCTTGTTACTGGTAGTTCTTCCTACTACAACGTTACTGTGATTTGCCCCCATAAGGTAGACTTCGGCTATACTGTATACAGAGCCGCTTGCCATTTTCCGTTTTGCCTCTTTATTTTTAAACATTTTCATTATGTAATTAGCACAAATCGCAATATTTTCTATACAAGGCTAATTTTTACACTAACACGCTATACACTATTAAATAGGCATTTTGGTCCTTTATCAGTATGTGATAAAGGTTATTCAATATATTTACATTTAAAAAAGTTATTAAACAAAATGTACCAAATTTTCATAACAAATGTGTATGTAGGAAGTATAATGGGTAGGGTACAGAGACTGATTTTGTAGTTAGGAATAGTAATTAATTCGTTTACACGAATTAATTATCCAACGAGTCGAGGATAAACTAGTAACGGAATACGACAAGCGCACCGTTCCACGTCAGAGCCAAGACGTGTCTTAACGGCGGCCGCTCCGTCCGTTTTATACAAGCAAAACGGGCGTCACCGCAGGTGCAACGGTGCAGGTGTGCGGAACACGTGTTATTTATAAGAACTCTGTATAGCTACACCAACGGCGCCGCACGTGCAATGGTGCACGTGCCGTCACGGCCATACTGACATGCGTGCGTCCTCGCACGCGCTTCATCACAATTTTAGTTATCTGCAGACAAAAAAACATCGTTCGACTATCCTGACATAACAGCGTCTGGTCCGGTCTATATTGACCCTTCAGACTTAGGCGACAATCAGTTTTGTTCCGGCAGTAAGCCCTACAAAACTTTAATCTACTTTATGCTTGATCGGAATGATTAGTCTGTAGCTTTTTCTATTTTCTCTTTTTTTTTTTCAAGTACTGTTTTCGCTAGTCCGGAATAACTATTCCCTATAGCCATATCATTGGACCGGCACAAAGCCCTGCAATGATACTAAGAACTATTTTTTTTCTTACGCTTTTTTTTTTCAAGTACTATTTATGCTAGTCCGGAATCACTATTCCCTGTAGCTATATCATTGGACCGGCAAACACCCTGCAATGATAGTAAGAACCACATTTTTTTCTCACTCTCTTTTTTTTTCAATTCAGTATAGAACAGTTACAGACCAACCATACCGCAAACATGTCCCCGTCACAATCACTCAAGTGTATCGTTAAGGACGTAGTGATCACCTAAGTATGTAAACCAACAGCAACACGACCCATATCCCAGTGCAGCACAGACCAGCCTCCCTGCAACTTCATGTCCCTTTCCTGCACTAGAATAATTACTTCGCTAGCGTGTTGCAACGTCTCTAGTATTTTCTAGATGCACAGACACGGCTCTGACTGTCGCACGTCCTCGTGCGGTTGACAGTGAACAGCATACGGTCTATCAGTTATCACCACCTGCTAACAGATATTAATTCTTGTTAAATATTACAACGGTCGACCATCCCAGACTTCATTTAAGTCTAGAACGCACCGATATGGCTACCTCCAGGCAAACGCACGACAGCTTTTTGTTCTGCTGCGTTCGTGCCACATTCGCGCCAGCAAGCCGTCGCGCCGTACTAGCGCTAGTGAATCGTCGCACTGCTTTGCAAAATTAAAAGAAATCGAGATAAATGTATTGCAAACCATGGAATTCCGAGTTTCCAAAATTCAACACATTCTCTTAAGAAACGGCAACTGTATGACATTTGAAAACATTGCAATAAACGGAAACTATGTGTAGAGACGGATACCATCACATATTTCAAAGGTAAGGAGGCAACTGCGCAAAATCTACGAAAGCCGACCAAGCCTCAGACGTTCATTTACAGCACCAAAGGACCATGTGTTCGGCAGCCGCTTGAATTGCCTTGCCGTAAGATCTGCCGATAAGTTACAGACTGTAGCGGTGTAGGCTCAATCTTACTAGCGCTCGGCCGTACCTGTCCATGTTCGATTAGCCGTCACAACATCTTCCTCATTGATCATTGTTGTAGAGACTTCTACGAATCTCTCCACATCAAACGCCAATCTTGTCGACCACACAGTATTCGGAGCAAACTGCAACACTGATCAACACATTAGAACACAAAAATGTCACTTATTATTTTCAATTCCTAGCATGTTAAAGTTAATCCTTTATTTTGGTACATCGCTTAAACGTTTTGAATTTCAAAATATAACAGATGATAATCATGTTTCGCTGTTATAATCATGTTGGCTGTTAGACGGGAGATGAAGCTACATTCTTCAACAGACTTGACAGCATACAGGCATTTGAACAGACAGATCTCCAAATGCATGTGGCGGGACTTACGCAACTTCAATACAGCTCGTATTGAAGAAGCGATCGAGCGGAACCAAGGCTCCAAAGTCTTTGCCAGAGATCTGTCTGCCATAAAGAGCCAACTGTCAAGGCTGAGGACCGAGTGTGGCAGCATCGTTTCCGGGGCACCTGAGATTTTGAGTGAGATTGAGAGGTTCTATGGGCAGTTGTACACGTCATCGTTGGAGCCACACGCAAGTGTGAGTAACGATCCAAGAGCGAGTCTCATCCGACACTATTCCGAAGATATCCCGGACGTCAGTCTGAGCGAGATTAGAATGACTCTCCAGCACCTTAAAAACGGTAAGGCCTCAGACGAGGATGGAATTACAGCGGAGCTTCTGAAAGTGGGTGGAAGACCGGTACTTGAAGTCCTTCAGAAGCTCTTTAATTCCGTCCTCCATGGTGGCATTACACCGGAGGCGTGGAGCAGAAGTGCGGTGGTCTTGTTCTTCAAGAAAGGTGACAACGCTCTCTTGAAGAACTACAGACCGATTTCCCTTCTAAGCCGCGTCTACGTGCTGTTTTCGAGAGTCATTACGAATCGTCTCGCACGCAGACTTGACGACTTCCAGCCTCCCGAACAAGCCGGTTTCCGAAAGGGCTTTAGCACCATAGACCACATACATACCCTTCGGCAAATTGTACAGAAGTCCGAAGAGTACAATTTGCCACTATGTCTGGCGAATGTGGACTATGAGAAAGCCTTTGATTCCGTATCCCGGACGTCAGTCTGAGCGAGATTAGAATGGCTCTCCAGCACCTTAAAAACGGTAAGGCCTCAGGCGAGGATGGAATTACAGCGGAGCTTCTGAAAGTGGGTGGAAGACCGGTACTTGAAGTCCTTCAGAAGCTCTTTAATTCCGTCCTCCATGGTGGCATTACACCGGAGGCGTGGAGCAGAAGTGCGGTGGTCTTGTTCTTCAAGAAAGGTGACAACGCTCTCTTGAAGAACTACAGACCGATTTCCCTTCTGAGCCGCGTCTACGTGCTGTTTTCGAGAGTCATTACGAATCGTCTCGCGCGCAGACTTGACGACTTCCAGCCTCCCGAACAAGCCGGTTTCCGAAAGGGCTTTAGCACCATAGACCACATACATACCCTTCGGCAAATTGTACAGAAGTCCGAAGAGTACAATTTGCCACTATGTCTGGCGTATGTGGATTATGAGAAAGCCTTTGATTCCGTCGAAATTTGGGCGGTGCTGCAGTCCCTTCAGCGGTGCCAAGTAGACTGTCGGTATATCGAAGTGTTGAAGTGCTTGTACAGTAGGGCTACGATGGCTATCCGAGTACAGAACCAGAGTACGAAACCTATCCAATTGCAGAGAGGTGTAAGACAGGGTGACGTCATATCCCCGAAACTCTTTACCGCTGCATTGGAAGATGTTTTCAAGCTTCTGGACTGGAAAGGATACGGTATCAACATCAATGGCGAATACATCAGTCACCTTCGATTTGCCGACGATATAGTCCTTATGGCAGAATCGCTGGAGGACCTAAGCACTATGCTCAATGACCTCAATAGTGTTTCCCAACGGATAGGTCTGAAGATGAAAATGGACAAAACAAAGATCATGTTTAATGTCCATGTCACACCTATGCCGGTAGTTGTTGGGAACACTAAACTCGAAGTTGTTGACGAGTATGTTTACCTGGAACAAATAGTCCGACTAGGTAAGTCCAACTTCGACCGAGAGGTCAATCGACGGATTCAACTCGGCTGGGCAGCGTTCGGGAAGCTAAGACACATCTTCTCGTCAGACATACCTCAAAACCTTAAAACGAAATTGTACAACCAGTGCGTGTTGCCAGTGATGACTTACGGAACTGAGACGTGGTCCTTCACTGCTGGCCGGATGAGAAAGCTCAAGGTCGCTCAGCGAGCTATGGAGAGGGCTATGCTCGGAGTTTCTCTGCGTGATAAACTTAGGAATGAGGATATCCGCAGTAGAACCAGAGTAACCGACATAGCCCAACGGATTAGTAAGCTGAAGTGGCAGTGGGCCGGCCATATAGCTCGAAGAACCGACAACCGATGGGGAAGAAAGGTTCTCGAGTGGCGGCCTCGTACCGGTAGGCGAAGTGTAGGGCGTCCCCCCACGAGATGGAGTGACGACCTGGTAAGACATGCAGGAAGTCGATGGATGCAGGTGGCTCAGGACCGTACTTTGTGGCATACTTTGGGGGAGGCCTATGTTCAGCAGTGGACTTGTGAAGGGCTGTAATGATGATGATGAATCATGTTTCGCATGAACTATCAAATTACAACAAAACTTGAACAAGTTAATTTTTCATTCAATGCAAACGATGACTCGTCTAAAAGCCTCCGATATTTCTTCCATTTGTTAACATATTTAGGTACGTCAGAAATAATGAAAATACTTGAGGGTACTTTTAATACAAATCGAACAAAAGGATTTATCTTTTGGCTTAAATAATTGCACTTTATCTTTTCTCTACACTTTAATGATACGACAATATCGTAAGTAGGACAGCAAATTTTATTACGGTATTTAACATAAAAAGAGATCCATCAATGTGAAATGCATTATAGTCTTTACAAATGTAATAATTCTCATACTATTCGAAGATTATATGTGGGCAATAAGAGGGACTTTATACCACTTCTGATGTAGGAAGTATAATGGGTAGGGTACAGAGACTGATTTTGTAGTTAGGAATAGTAATTAATTCGTTTACACGAATTAATTATTCAACGAGTCGAGGATAAACTAGTAACGGAATACGACAAGCGCACCGTTCCACATCAGAGCCAAGACTGTCTTAACGGCGGCCGCTCCGTCCGTTTTATACAAGCAAAACGGGCGTCACCGCAGGTGCAACGGTGCAGGTGTGCGGAACACGTGTTATTTATAAGAACTCTGTATAGCTACACCAACGGCGCCGCACGTGCAATGGTGCTGGTGCCGTCATGTACATTAAATCTTTAATTTTACTATATTTATCAAATGCGTCTATTTACACAAATTATTTCTTTATTATTGCAATCTATACATCATATGCTAACTAAATATCATATTTACAACCCTTTTAGAACACAAAAATATTCTTATTATTTTCATACAAACTATTGCGCAGTTAATTAAACTTCCAGAAAGTTCCACGATATGATGCGCTGTGATTGGTCGAATTTTTATTAAATGCTTAAAGTTGTTTATATCAACTATTATTAAAACGACATTCTATACAAGTATATTAAGAGTTGGAAACACATTGTAAACTCATATTACTACACAATTTGCTCGATTTTGTTAGTAATTTCACTTTTTAAACAAATTAATATTCTTTCATCATTTTTTGCTTAGTCTTTAAACCGTCGCGAACACGTACCTTATACTCAGAATCACCAAACGGTATTCGCTGAAGGTCATACAGGTTTACGCACCAACCTCGGCACACCCCGATCAAGAGGTGGAGGAAATGTATGAGGATATCTCTAGAGCCATGCATTCCTCCAAAACCCAATATACGGTGTTAATGGGAGACTTCAATGCAAAACTAGGCACAAGAGAGAACGGTGAGCTAAAAGTGGGGAAATTTGGAATGGGGCAACGGAACCCAAGGGGCCAGCAGCTGGCCGACTTCATGGAGAAAGAGGGACTCTTTATGATGAACTCTTTCTTCCAGAAGCGGTCCCCACAGGAAGTGGACCTCGTCGAGCCCCGACGGTCCGACAAAAAATGAGATTGACTTCATTATGACGACCAGACGACAAATGTTCAATGATGTCTCAGTGATCGCGAGGGTGAAAATCGGCAGCGATCACCGAATGGTTAGAGGCACACTGAACCTAAACGTTAAGTTGGAGAGGTCTCGTCTAATGAAGTCAACGCTCCGTCCCCCTCGTGCTCTAATCCAAAGTCCCGAAACCTTTCAGCTCGAGTTACAAAACCGTTTTCAGTGCCTAGAAGACTGCAATGAAGTGGACCATTTGAATGACAAGCTCGTGGAAACTGTCCATGCGGTCGGAGCTAAGTTCTGCAAGACCCGCCGCAGAAGAACACAAAAACTCTCCGATCACACTCTTAATCTCATGGCTGTTAGACGGGAGATAAAGCTACATTCTTCAACAGATTTAACAGCATACAGGCAACTGAACAGACAGATCTCCAAATGCATGCGGCGGGACTTACGCAACTTCAATACAGCTCGTATTGAAGAAGCGATCGAGCGGAACTAAGGCTCCAAAGTCTTTGCCAGAGATCTGTCTGCCAGAAAGAGCCAACTGTCAAAGCTGAAGACCGAATGTGGCAGCATCGTTTCCGGGGCACCTGAGATTTTGAGTGAGATTGAGAGGTTCTATGGGCAGCTGTACACGTCATCGTTGGAGCCGCACGCAAGTGTGAGTAACGATCCAAGAGCAAATCTTATCCGACATTATTCCGATGATATCCCGGACGTCAGTCTGAGCGAGATTAGAATGGCTCTCCAGCACCTTATAAACGGCAAGGCCCCAGGCGAGGATGGAATTACAGCGGAGCTTCTGAAAGCGGGTGGAAAACCGGTACTTGAAGTCCTTCAGAAGCTCTTTAATTCCGTCCTCCACGGTGGCATTACACCGGAGGCGTGGAGCAGAAGTGCGGTGGTCTTGTTCTTCAAGAAAGGCGACAACGCTCTCTTGAAGAACTACAGACCGATTTTCCTTCTGAGCCGCGTCTACGTGCTATTTTCGAGAGTCATTACGAATCGTCTCGCGCGCAGACTTGACGACTTCCAGCCTCCCGAACAAGCCGGTTTCCGAAAAGGCTTTAGCACCATAGACCACATACATACCCTTCGGCAAATTGTACAAAAGTCCGAGGAGTACAATTTGCCACTATGTCTGGCGTATGTGGACTATGAGAAAGCCTTTGATTCCGTTGAAATTTGGGCGGTGCTGCAGTCCCTTCAGCGGTTTCAGCGGTGCGGTGACTGTCGGTATATCGAAGTGTTGAAGTGCTTGTACAGTAGGGCTACGATGGCTATCCGAGTACAGAACCAGAGTACGAAACCTATCCAATTGCAGAGAGGTGTAAGACAGGGTGACGTCATATCCCCGAAACTCTTTACCGCTGCATTGGAAGATGTTTTCAAGCTTCTGGACTGGAAAGGATACGGTATCAACATCAATGGCGAATACATCAGTCACCTTCGATTTGCCGACGATATAGTCCTTATGGCAGAATCGCTGGAGGACCTAAGCACTATGCTCAATGACCTCAATAGTGTTTCCCAACGGATAGGTCTGAAGATGAACATGGACAAAACAAAGATCATGTTTAATGTCCATGTCACATCTATGCCGGTAGTTGTTGGGAGCACTAAGCTCGAAGTTGTTGACGAGTATGTTTACCTGGGACAAATAGTCCGACTAGGTAAGTCCAACTTCGACCGAGAGGTCAATCGACGGATTCAACTCGGTTGGGCAGCGTTCGGGAAATTACGGCACATCTTTTCGTCAGGTATACCTCAAAACTTGAAAACGAGACTGTACACCCAGTGCGTGTTGCCAGTGATGACATACGGAACTGAGACGTGGTCCTCTTCTGCTGGCCGGATGAGGAAGCTCAAGGTCGCTCAGCGAGCTATGGAGAGAGCTATGCTCGGAGTTTCTCTGCGTGATAAACTCAGAAATGAGGATATCCGCAATAGAACCAGAGTGACCGACATATCCCAACGGATTAGTAAGCTGAAGTGGCAATGGGCCGGCCATATAGCTCGAAGAACCGACAACTGATGGGGAAGAAAGGTTCTCGAGTGGCAGCCTCGTACCGGCAGGTGAAGTGTAGGGCGCCCCCCACTAGATGGAGTGACGACCTGGTAAGATATGCAGGAAGTCGATGGATGTAGGTGGCTCAGGACCGTGTTTTGTGGCATTCTTTGGGGGAGGCCTATGTTCAGCAGTGGACTTGTGAAGGGCTGTAATGATGATAATGATGATGATGATTCTGATGTATATCAATGGTCCTTCGAGCCGGACTATCAACGTTAATTTGTTTATTTTATCTCGTCCAGATCATTGCGTATGTCTTGAAATAAACATTGCTTAGTTTAGTTTTAGCATTTATGCAACCGTTTGTCGGTTGGTCTGCCAAGTGTGGCAACTATACTATTTACATACTAGTACATATCCTCTTAAAAGGTGATTTATGAGGGAGGCTTATATTTAATACTAAACTTTTGATAGGCTGTAATATATAAAGAATAAATGAAGAAAAAAATTAAGTTGATTAGCATAGAATGTTTTAGATTTCTTTTTTGTTCTTATACATTGGAGTGATAATACTAAAGCAACTTAGTCAAGTTAACGGGAGCGGTGGAGGCGTTTTTAAAAACTAAAATAAAACTAAGAGATGTCCGTACAGAAGCTCATGTACTTCAACAATGGCAAACTTATTCTAATACATCTTTCATGCAGACTCTATTACAATTTGCTTACTCAAGTGACACGATATAGGCCACACACTGGGTGCAAAGTCAGCAATAGTATTTATGAATGTACTTGTATCACTCTGTGTGGGGTCGAATCCATGACTCTTCCCTCCTCAAGAGCGAAATTATCGACATTTTCAGGAATCCGATGATTTCGCTTAATTACACACAGTTTATGTATAATTATAATAAAAATACAGAAAATAATTGGTAGAATTACATACAAAATTATCGTTCCTAAACTCACACTTTTAACATTAATAGCACTTGCATTTTCACTGAGAGTAGTAAGACGGACTTACGATCACATCATCTCCATTTTTAAATAAGTTTTAAAAATATAAATAATTAATAATTTTGTGATTGTGCTATAATGAACTATTCAAAGAGTGACAACAATTTGTGAAAATGTTATCTACAAAAAAATAAAGTGTTTGTTTTGCTCAAAGTGCTAAGTTTATTAGAACTTTTCAACTGAACTCACTAAAATATTAAAAGTTAAGTGAAACAATCAGGGACAGAGAATACATAATATTTAAAATAGTTTAAATAACTTAATAAGCCTACAAAATATCAATATTCCGTTTTTTAATATTCAGTGAAAGAGCACAAGAACTATTTGAAAATTAAGTTAAAGTAACGGCTGTTCATATTTGAAAATAAAACTGTGACAAGGGAACTTTATCAATAATTTTATGTTTTGAATGTAAGTCATTGATACTTTAGCAAATGTATTATTTCAAGCTCCAAGTTTTTCAAATAAAAAGAGATAAAATCTTCCTTCTTACTCAAAATTAAATTATTATATACATACTCAATATTATTTTTAAAACATATTTTATAATTTTTGACATATTATGATTACATATTAAATACATATATTACATATATTAACAACGGAGAAAAAAAAAGAAAAATAAAGATTCAGAATAAAATCTTTGATTAGAAAAATTAATCCATTGACAAGTATCTAACGGGATCTACTAAAACTACTTTCAATAGCTCTTATACCACTAAGATCCTTGAGCTTTGAACACACTATAATAGTTAGATATACGCACTATTGTTGTTACAACGCAAAAGAGGGCGCATCTACTACGCCGAATAATTTATATATTAGCTATACACGTAACAACAGAAATTGATAATGGAAAATAACAATATAACTTTTAGAAGGACAATGCTTTGCAGACGAAAATCGGACATGGACATATCGAATTTAAATTTAAATGACACCTTCATTAGCTCCACTCCTTCTGAAGATTTAGATTTGTCATCAAAAAGTGTTCCCGAATTATTAGAAAATGAATTGTCAGAGATATTTGAATTAAATCAGAAAATAAAAATTTTACAAACTGAGAATGCAAGCGCTCACCAAGAAATAATAAATCTAAATACCGAATGCACTCATTTAAGGAAAATATTATCAGAAAAAAATAAGCAAATACAGTTCCTTAAAAATATATCCAGCAGCTCAATATCAACCACTCCACTTGCAACGACATCCTGCCGAAATTCACCAACGATAAAGAGGCTTACAAATATTCGAATGAAAATACCTCGCTTGTCACCTGTCAACAACTCAGGAAACGGATATCATCTCAATGAGACCCTTAAAAGTCGCTGTAAACCGCCTCTACTATTACAAAGCTTAATTTCGCCCCTTAAACGTTTTTCCATGGCATGTTCACAAAAGGATAAGGAGTCCGAGGAAATAGCAACAAAATTTGACCTTAACATAACAACTTCGGAAAATTCCACACCTCTAGATGGCGCCACCAGTATTCCAAAGAAGAAAATATACATAATAGGTGATGAACAAGCTCGTGGATTAGCTTCTCAAATATATTATGACAGGCGAAGAAAAAATAACAACGATATGTACGATGTTCTAGGCATAATTAAACCATCAGCAAAAAGTTGTGAAATATTGAAATCTTGTATAAGTATAATGCCATCGCTGAAGAGTGAAGACATTGTGATTTTAGCATTTGGATCAATTGACAAGAATCCCTACAAAATACTTTCAGACCTAAGTAATATGCTATACCTTTTGCGAAATCACAATGTTTTCGTTATAGATGTACAGTACAATCCCTTTCTAAATGAAAATTTGTTAAATAGTAATATAAAATTAATAGCTAATATTTATTGTAATTGTCGATATGTAAAACTAAAATATAATAACTTTTTTCATAATAATTCAAAACGGTTTATTAGAATGTTAAGTTTTAAATTGCACGTGGAAATCGAGTTCCTGGCATATAATAAGCAGTTTAAAAAATTAAAGGCATCTACTATTTCTAGTAATATCACGGGTAATATCCGAAATAATGAGTCACAGCAATTTCAACCTGGTCTGAACAAGATAAGCGAGAAAATTGATAACAAAGGTTTGACCTATAAAAAAGGTACAATACCTTACTACTTTTTAAAAAACAAAATGAATAAGATTAGTAACAATGAAAATAAAACGTTTTTTCGCCAATAAAAATAAATTTTATAACTTAACCATATTTCATCAAAACATTGCTGGTGCCATAAATAAGTCCCAAGAAATTATATCTGCACTTTCAGAATTTTCACAAAAAAATAAAGAAATAGACATAGTATGTTTGACTGAAACGTTTATAAAAAAAGGAATGGAGCAGCTTCTTAAGATACCAGGGTATAGAGTCGTCTCAACGTACTCCCGTAACTCTAAAAGAGGGGGTTCATGTATCCTAGCTAAAAGTAGTATAGAATGCAAAACCCTTAGCATTGTTAGTGATTTGGCATGCAATTTTAATTTTGAAGGTGCTGGTGTAGAGCTCACGTCACAAAAAATCTTCATAATATGTATATATAGAACCCCAAACAGTAATCCTCAAATTTTTATTGACAAACTGGAACAACTTTTGTTGAGAATTTGTAATAGATCCAAAAAAATAATATTATGTGGAGATTGGAACTTTGACACTCTAAGACCTAATAAAAACTGTCAATACCTGATAAATTTATTAAAAAACTTTAATATGGAAATGCATATTAGGTCACCTACTCGACAAACAAAATGTATCGATCAATTTGCAAGCAATATAAGGCAAATACGAGCTGAGGTCCACTACTTAGGCTTATCAGACCACGAGACGGGTCAAACTCTTACAATAAAGGCGAATAAAAAACGAGATTTGATCAAGTGGTTAGAGCGAGCTCGAGATTTTAATGAAAATAATATTAATAAATTTTGTAGCTGCATTTCTTTAATCACTTTTTCTGATGTTTACTAACAATCATGTTTACATGACGCTTTTCGAGAGTTTCATCAACTATTCGAACTATTTTTTAATCTGTGCTTTCTTGTAATCGTAGTAAAAAAAACTAACAAAATTAGTAAAAACTCTTGGTTAACAAAACGATTAAAAAAGTCTTGTGTAATAAAAAGAAAACTATACTTAAAATACATACGAACAGGTGCTAACAAAAAGAAAAATTATAAAAACTATAAAAAATATCACAATATTCTCAAAAACTGTATATATAAATCGTTGCAATTACAAAATAAAAAGTATATAGATAGGAACAAAAATAAATGTAAAGCAGTTTGGGAAGTTATAAATGCGAATATTGGTGAAATCAATGTACATTTCAAAATAGATACTATTCTAAATAATAACGAGATATATTCTGAACCAAGTGATATTAGTGAAGCTTTTAATAATTTTTATATAGACATGACCAATACAAATGATTTTAATTTTAAAATAGATGACATCAATAAAACTATGAATATCAATTATTTAAACACAATATTTTTAAAACCGACACATGAAATTGAAATAATTAATATAATTAAAAGACTTAATAATACTAATTCAGTAGGATTAGATAATATAAATACAAAAATAATCAAAGCCTGTGCTAAGTACATATGTGGACCTTTGAGCTACATTATAAACATGTCGCTTGAGGAAGGAACTTTCCCTGAAATTTTAAAAAAATCAATCGTTAAGCCCTTATATAAGAAGGGAGAGGCTACCGACATGAATAATTATCGTCCAATCACTTTAATACCAGTTTTATCTAAAATATTTGAAAAGGTAATGATGAAAAGACTTTACGACTATGTTACAGATCAAAAAATTATTAAACATGAGCAATTTGGGTTTAGAAAGAATAGTAACACAACACTAGCATGCTTTTATTTAATAAAATATATTACGGAGGCCATTAATGAAAGGGCTCCGGTAAGTGCGATCTTTCTTGATATGACTAAAGCTTTCGATTTCGTAGACCATAAATTATTACTATATAAGCTTGAAAAATACGGAATCCGGGGAAAAGCACATGACTGGCTGGAGAGTTATCTGACTGGCCGTGAACAGTGCGTAGAGGTTGCAAAAATTCAAAAGGGCAATAAAATTACAAGCAGATCTCGGTTGCAAAATAATAAATACGGTGTCCCACAGGGAAGTGTGTTAGGTCCCTTTTTATTTCTTATATATATTAATGATCTTCCAAACGTCACTGACCACGAAACTGTTCTGTTTGCGGATGATACTACTGTAATTATTAAGTGTAAGGATAGAAACAACTATGAAAATGAAATATCTATTGTACTCGACAAAATCTTTAGATGGCTTAAAAGTAACAATTTGAAAATAAACTTAAATAAAACTAAGATGATACAATTTAGAGATTTTAGAACTCCACCTATTGAACTTACCATCTGTTTCGATAGTACAAAAATAGAAGAAGTCAACTGTACTAAATTTTTAGGATTAATGGTTGACAGACACTGTGACTGGAAGAATCATATAGAGTACGTATGCGATAAACTGGAGAAATTTGTTTATGCTATAAAACAGCTGCGGTTGACAGTGTCGAATGAAGCGGCATTGAGCGCATACCATGGCTATGTCTCCTCAGTGCTTTCATACGGTCTCTTGTTGTGGGGCAACTCGGTTGAGGTTGGCAAGGCCTTTCGTGTTCAAAAGAAGTGTGTTAGGGCTATTTGTGGAGCTTGGTCTTTAGATAGTTGCAAACCTTTATTTCACAAATTTCACATACTGCCTTTAGTTTGTATGTACATACGGGAACTTTGTCTTTTTGTCAAACAGCATCCACAATATTTCACCATTAACTCAAGTTTAATCAGTAGGAGTGCCATGCCAAGAAATAAATTTAAGCTCCATCTGCCTCTATGCAAGCTTGACATATATAAAAGAAATGTATTTATAAATGCTATTAGAGTTTACAATAAATTGCCTAACACTTTTAAAGACCTCCCTTTCGTAATTTTTAAAAGGAAACTCACAGAATGGCTGGCAACAAAATGTTTTTATAGGTTAGACGAATATATGAATTATAAAGAAATGTAAAATAATGGTGAAGTAAATAGAAACTTATAATTTTTTTTTAACATTTAATATTTATTTTATTTTATTTTTATTTTTTGACATTTTTTAATTTTTTTTAAATACTATACATTTATATATAATCAAATACCTAATTAATTCAATTTTTGACATATATTTATTGTAACTTAAAAACTTGACGCTAAAATATTTTTAAACAACTACATAATTATTTTTCCTAAATATTTTACCTCGTTAAAATGTAATAATAATTTTCTTTGTATATTGTAGATATTGCACACCATTATCATGGTAGAATGTAAGGTCTCATTAATAAATTACAACATCATAATATTATGTACTACATTCTGGCAATAAATGAATTTGAATTTGAATTTGAATTTGAGATTTATTTTGCTAAGTTTTACTAGTTGAAGTAATTGTTTAGTTTCGTCTAGATTTATACCTTTTAAACTCACTTCACTGACAATGGGAGGCTTCGAAATCTTCAGTTCTGGCAAGTTAGTCATTGGGTAAATTCGGTAATTTAGGTCATCTGAAGAAGATTGGTGGTATTTAAAATGAATATTTCCAATTTCGGCTTCACAGAAATCGTCTACGGTGATTATGTAAGTACCACATAAAAGTTCATGAGTGACGTCATTGTCGCACTTTCTGGTAAGTATTCTATGATTTCTCACGTACAGTATCCAGCTTTCGTGGCTTATTCGTTGAATTTTGGGATCTTCAATGTCCACAGTATGCTGTTCACAGGCATCGAGGTTTGATTGAAACTCCATGAGCTGTTCCACGCAGCTTTGTTCTGTATGCAGCAGCACATCGTCGGTATTGCACAGGAATTGATTATCCAAAGCAATTTGTTTGCAGGCTCTCGGGACTGGCAAGTATTCCTTTTCTTTCACCAATAGGTATGGGTATTTGGGAATAACTATAATAGTTTTGTTTGCAATAGCAATTGGCAATGAATACATTTTGAAGTAACTATATGTTTTATTCCCTACTAAAGGGACCTCTAAGATAAACCTGATCTGGTTTCCTTTTATAAAAGCCTTAACCTTAATACAATTTTCTAGTTTAACTAAGTTATTTTCATTTACAGGATATAATAGATTTTCAGTTATCGCGATTGATTGTAATAAATTTAACAATTCCGTAGAGTTAAAAATTGCTTGATGCAGAACAGATACCTTACTGAATGCTAGTGCAGTTTCGATTTCTCCTAGTATTACGTTAATAGTTCTAAAATAACTCAAAAACATGTCAAACATACCTAGGACATAGGTAGAATAAATGGAGTTTTCTTCTTTTGTAATTAGGAATTTAACAATTCTTTCAATTCTCTTCAAGCGTTCATCTAATATTAAAGTATTGTTATGTAAGGTCTCTGTACTGTTGATGAAACTATCCAAGATTTTGGAGATTAATGTAATTCTCTTATCCGACATTATCTGATTATCGTTTAGTTTAGAAATCAATGAGTCATATCGGACGGCATCATCATGATCCAAATTTCTAGTTACTATTTTGATCATAGACCCAAGCGGGTCAATAATGCCTGTTTTAAATCTTTTCGATGGCACAAGTTGCCGAAATTTTTCTATAGTTGCATCTCTTAAATACCCTACATGTGTTCGAATAGCTAAAAATTCATGAATATATGGTTTATTAACATCTATCAACGCAACGAATTCGTCATACTTTATCATCCTAAAATACCGTCATACTAAAATCTAAATCACTACCTATACCTTCTAAGTTTAAAGTTTTAATAATAAGCCAATTATCTATTTGCAATGAGGCACTACCCAGTTTGACAGGCAGGATTCCTGGGTTTTTTTCAAGTTTTCGAAGTTGAAGGGCCCATCCTTTCTGAACCATCGTCAGAATTATTATACACCACCTGTGGAGGACGTTTAATATTTTTAATTGGCACTGAAGTATTTCTATTACCAATCCTAACAGGAACTATATTTCTTTCTATATTACCACTAACGACAGCTTTCCTATATCGCGGTTTGTCTTTACTTCTTCTTATGTTAGATTCCTTGGCGTATATAACATCTCCTATTCTAAAATTTCTATCTGTTTCACCGCCCTTTTGTTCCCTTACATTTTCCTTTTTCTCTAAGATTTTATCTGATATGTAATTATATAGATATCTAATACGTTTAGCATGATCTTTTAATAGTTGTTGGGTGTAACATTTCTCGAAATTCGCGGTGAACGTTGAATTCGAGTCGGTGTGACCGAAAACGATTTCGAAAGGAGTAAGGCCGGTTATAAGCCATAATTGAGTAACTCATTACAGTAGCTGCATCTGTACACTTTCGTTCGTATTTCGCCAATCTGTATATCTCTATAATTGTGGAGTGGAATCTCTCTATTATGCCTGTTGAATTCGGGTTATTAGGAGTGGTAATGTGTAGTAGTATGTTATACATAGTCATAAGTACCTTAATGAGATCATTATTCGGGAGATCGAAAGTGCACGTTATTGTGTACAGACGTGTCATATAGTAATTAAAATAATTAAATAAGTATGTGCTTAGCCGTGACCTCGTTATAACAATACCGGTAGTAACTGTGACATACTTTAGTTATATTTGTGTTAGTGATATTGTTGAAATGTTTTAGCTTAATCTAGTATAGGTACTAAAATGGAGAACAGTCTTTTCAACCGGAGTGCCAGAACCACTCGCACCCCGCCTCCATCAACCCCACCCACTGTCATGCAGATACCCACCTCAAGCGAACCAATCAAAACAATTCCAACTCCTGAGTTGCAGCAGTGGATGACAAGCATTGACCTGTGCCTTAACGAGGTGTGCTCCATCGCTACAGAAGGAAAACTAAACTCGGATCAAAAAATGCGCATCAGCTCGCTTTGTCGAAAAGTAGGCCAAAGTACATCACAATTGGTAGTCCAGTACATGTCCCTCAAAATGGATGCCACTAAAGCCCAGACATCCATCGTTTCTCTACAGAACCAACTTGACCTGTCCCAAAAGGTGCAGGAACTCAAGAATAGTATCGAAGAGTCATCAAAACCGGACTCTGGAACCTCTTTTGCGGACATGGTCAAAAAAGGTGGCCAAACCCTCATTCGCCCAAACAATCTTAGTACCCTAGCAATTTATCCGAGGGACAAGTCCAAATCCAGTGATGACACGAAGTGCCTCTTACAAAAAATAATATCCCCAGAAGAACTCAAACTACATGTCCGGGGCATGAGGAAGGTCAAAAATGGGGGAGTTATAATTAGCGCTGAGACAAAAGGGGATATCGACAAATTAAAGAACTCCGAGAAGCTTGTATCTTCTGGCCTTACCATGGAAGAGCCGACTAAACGACGTCCGAGGATTGCAATTGTTGGTGTCCCTTTAGCCCTCACGGATAAAGAAGTGTTCGAGTGTATCTTCGAACAAAATATTGCCGATAAATTTCCCAAAGCCACGCGTGATTCTTTCCTGGCAACAGTCAAACTGAGCCATAAATCAGGTAAGAAAAACCTTCCTACATGTAATTACATTATCGAAGTGCCACCTAGCATCAGGAAGGCCCTTATCAATCAAGGACGAATATATATTAATTGGACCTCATGCCCAGTCAGAGACTTTACAATAGTAACAAGATGCTTCAACTGCCAGCAGTTTGGTCACTCAGCCAAATTTTGTCGTGAAAGTTGCCCTACATGTAACTACTGTGGAGAGCTTGGGCATTCCTTTAAAGAATGTAATAACAAAGCGCACGCCCCCGTTTGCGCGACGTGTAAACGGTTTAAAAGAAAATGCGACTACAAAACTGTTGATGAAAGCTGTCCAGCACGTAAATTCGCAGAGGAGAAATATATCAACTCCATAGACTATGAGGGCGCCTAAGAGCGCCGCGTATTATATTATTTACTTAGCTCTTAAACACTAGTTTTAGTTTATCCTTAAGCTTAAGTATGGCGAATCAATTACTCAATGACCTAGAAAACTTTTCTGTGTCTGACGCTAAAACGTGTAATGTTGATGACTGTAAACACTTCCTTCCACGTACTGAAAATAAGTTAGTCTTACTTACACAAAATATTAGAAGCATAAATCGGAATATAACCGGGTTTGAAGTCTTGTTGCATAGACTGGATATAAAATGTGATATTATTGTCCTTACAGAATGTTGGCTGTCAAACCTCCCACCCCACCTACCGATTCTAGATGGCTATTCTTTACACAAAACCGAAAAAAACATAAATCAAAATGACGGTTTAGTAATCTATGTTAAAAATAATTTAAAAGTAACTGTTACAGAACCTACATTCCAGGATAGTAATTGCTTAATCATTAGAATTAATTCCGAGACGATTGTTATCGCAATTTACAGACCTCCTTCACAAAATATTGATAGATTCCTAGAGTCCCTTGATATTACCTTAAACAAACTTAGCTCGTATAAAAATATAATCTTAACGGGTGACATAAATATTAACATTACCCCTGGAAAAACAGATAACCATGCACATAACTACCTAAATATTTGCTCTTTTCATGGACTATTACCAACACATTACCACCCTACACATCAAAGTGGCTCTTGTTTAGACCATTTTGTGATTAAATCACATAAACCTTCTTTAACATTAGTTACTAATTCCTTGCTTACTGATCATCAAGCAATTTTACTAACATTACAATTAGCCTTACCTAGGAAAAACTGCATACGCAACGACACTAAAGTCCATATGACGAACCTTGAAAATCACATTCGTAGCATTAATTTTGACGTTGTTTACTGCTCTGACAATGCAAATACGTCCTTGAGTTACTTTATAAATTCTTTACAATATGCAATAATGAATAATACATCAACAATAAAACTATCATGTAAGTATTATAATATTAAACCTTGGATAACACCTGGTCTCGTCCGCTGTATAAGAAATAGAGACAAACTTCATTTAAAATCTAAACTTTCTCCTGATAATTTAATACTTTCTACTACTTATAAAAGATATAGGAATTTTTGCAATAAACTATTAAAAAACCTCAAAATACAATATGACAAAAATGTTTTACAAAAGGCCGGTAAAAACAGTAAACTTGTATGGAAGTTCATTAAAAATAATGCCTTCAGTTCAAAAAATCTTGGACCCCCACTTGATCTACTGTTATTAGACAAAAGCCCAAATGAAGCAACCAATAAAGTGAATAATTATTTTATTATTATTGGCAAAAAAATAGCAGAGACAACTTTAAAATTAAGCAACACTTGTAATCCAATTTTTATGCCCACATCCTTTTCTAAGTTAAATTCTTTTGTATTGTTAAATACCGATATTGATGAGATTTTAAGTATAATATCTGGCTTAAAAGAAGATTGTGCAGTTGGATGGGACAATATACCTAATAGCATACTGAAAAGATTTAAACATTTACTGGCCGCCCCGTTAACACATATCTTTCAATTATGCCTAACAAATGGTATTTTCCCGAAACTGCTTAAAAAAGCAGTGGTTTCTCCGATTCACAAAGCTGGTGATAAAAACTTAGTTAATAACTATAGGCCGATTTCAGTTCTATCTGGTTTATCTAAAATTTTAGAAAAGATCATAAATACCAGGTTGATAAAATATCTGGAAACTAATAACTTGCTGTCAGACAGACAATTTGGGTTTAGGCCTAAGAGATCTTGTAATGATGCCTTGCACCAATTGACAGAGTATGTCACAAGTAATCTTGACAATGGTTTATACTCAATTGGGATCTTCCTAGACCTTGCCAAAGCATTTGATACTATCTCTTGCCCTTTACTATTGCAAAAGCTTGAAACACTTGGCATAAGGGGAACTCAACTACAAATTTTTTCCGATTATCTAAGTGATCGCTTTCAATGTGTAAAAATCGGTGAGTATACAAGTACTGAATTACAAAACAGTTCTTTTGGAATCCCACAGGGCAGTATCCTGGGGCCTACATTGTTCCTAATTTATATAAATGACTTATGCAATCTTCAACTTCAAAATGGTGTCATAATGTCTTATGCGGATGACACAGCCCTGTTATTCTCAGCTAAATCACGAGATGAGGTTTATAAATACGCTCAGCAAGGCTTTAATATAGTATCCAATTGGCTTATAAATAATCTCCTAAGTTTAAACGCAGATAAAACACAATATATGTTATTTTTAATGAGAAATAATAACATACCTGCTGACCTTAATATTTACGCTCATCATTGTAACTCGTATGACGACATTGCATGTGCATGTCCCGCTTTAACAAAAACAGACAATATAAAATATCTAGGTATCACGTTTGACACAAATTTAAATTTCCGCAAGCACATCGATTTACTTTGTGCTAGAGTTCGTAAATTAATATATATTTTTAAATATCTTCGTAACATCGCTGACTTCAAATTGATAAGACAGGTCTATTTAGCTTTGTGTCAATCCATACTCACTTATGGCATTACTTCCTGGGGTGGTGCTTCTAAAACAATATTGCTCCCACTAGAACGTGCTCAGAGAGCAGTTCTAAAGGTAGCCACTTTCCGTCCATTCATGTTTCCTACACATCAACTGTACTTGGCATGTAGTGTACTAACTGTCCGTCAGTTGTTTATCCTGAAAATCATATTAAAACAACATACCGAACTTCCATTTAACTTAAAATCCATAGACAAAAGAAGAATGGACTTAGTTTGTGTAAACCCTCAAACCAAACACGCATTTGTGAACAAATTTTACATATTTTTAGGACCCTTTCTATATAACAAGCTCAACAAGTCACTAAAGGTATATAGTCTAAGTTATAAGGACTGTAATATAAGTGTAAGGGAATTTCTAAATAAATTAAATTACGAAGACACAGAGAAGTTGTTAGATATACTAAAATAGTTTGTATTAATTGTAGACAATAAATAATTGTTATTTAGTTATTTTATTTATTATACAATTTAGTTTAATTATTTAAATATCTAGTGTCCTACATTATTAAACCGATTGTATAAGTGATGTCTGAAACACAGGTACTCAACCTAGTTCAGGCAGGTAGCTAATATTATAAATATGAATTTTCTATCTTCTTTTGTAGATTCTACATTATTTAGCTACACATAGTTTTAATTTTATCATAGCATGTTATTTTTGTTAGACTTATTGTTACTTTATTAATTGTAATCATTCTGATTCCTGTATGTCAACATGTGTAATTCGAAATGAAATAAATATTTATTATTATTATTATTATTATTATTATTATTATTATTAAACTCACTACCGGGATCAGAAGTTATTTTTTTAGGTGTTCCGTATATTGAAAAATATTTAATAAGCGCTCTTACGATTTCCGGTGCGGATCTATTTGGGATTTCGATAGCTTGTCCTAATTTACTAAATGCGTCAACCAAAGTTAGGTAATAAACGGATTCAATTGAAAAAAGGTCCATGAAAACTTCTTGGAAGGGGGCGTTTTGGGTTTGAGTTAATTGAAGTAATGGTTTAATGGGTTTTCTTTCATATTTCATTTTTCTACAGGCATCACAAACATTAAGTACTGCAGCAATCGTCTCTTGCATGTTCTGCCAATAATAATTTCTTTTAATTCTACTCATTGTTTCCTTTATTCCTCTGTGACACGTCTTTCCCTCATGATGTTGCAGTATGATTTCTTTTTGTTCTTTCTCGTCTTCTACATATATAACACGCTCTGTACATTCAATAAATTCTACCATTCCCTTTTTAAATAGCTGTATAATAATTTTAGAGAATTCTTTTCTATGTTGAATGTTTTCGAAATAAATAAAATATTTAGTCTTGGGCTTAATGTACTCTTTTAAGAAATTTTTAATAAGATCTTCATTCTTAAGTGGGGCAAAAACTTCGAGAACCTTTTGTTTATCCCTGGATAAATTTCTTACTTGTACTTCATTTTTATGCCAGGTATAAATTAAAATTTGGTTTGGTTTTGAGTCAATGGCCTCCTTTAATATCGGAATACCATTAGATTCTAGATCTTGTCCAGAATGCACAGTTACTATACTACTATCAGAGGATATAGGTGGTAACGGGTATTTCGTGTTAGTCTCTAACTGGTCGACGGATACAGTGGCGGATGTGTCAGTTATAGTTATTGTCCTAGAGTCGTCCCTGTTTTCAGTCGTTAAGTCCACAATTTGGTCTTAACGACTGTCAGTTAATTTTGTCAGATATTTTTGCAGTTTTTGTTCTTTAGGGTCCAGGTTTACTTCCAATGATTGTGAGTCATCAGAGTCTATGGGATTTAGTTTTATCCGAGAGAGGGCATCAGCATTAATATTTTGTTTTCCGTTTTTGTATACAATATCGAAGTCGTACTCTTGAAGACGTAAACGCCAACGGGTCAGTTTACTGTTCGGTTCTTTAAGTGAGTAAAGCCAAACTAGTGGTCTATGGTCGATATATATGGTGAACTTACGCCCGTAAAGGTATGGTCTAAAATGTTTTACGGCCCATATTATGGCGAGTAGTTCACGCTCTATTGTACTATATCTGGACTCAGTGTCGCTGAGAGTTCTACTGGCGTAGGCAATGGGCTTATCGGATCCTATTGTCCCCTGCGATAAGACCGCACCTAAAGCAACAGTAGAAGCATCTGTAGTTAAAACATTAGGTTTGTCTGGATCTGGGTATTGGAGTAAAGGTGCATTAGTCAGAAGCTCCTTACACTTCTGAAACGCATCAATATATTTTTGATCTATTACAATTTTATTTCTTTTCTTTAGCATGCTGTAAGGGGCTGAGTGATTTTGGCGAAGTCTTTTACAAAGCGTCTGTAATAACCAATCAATCCTAGGAAACTCTTGATCTCGGTAGTCGTCCTTGGTAATGGGTAGCTTAATACAGCCTGAATCTTATCATTGTTTGGTTTAAGTCCGTCTTTAGTAATAACGTGCCCTAGGTATAGCACTTCTTTTCTCAAGAGTTCTGATTTGTCAAGTTGTATTTTTAAATTAGTCGATCTCAATCTGTCAAAAACTGTCCTTAATTTTTGTAAATGCTCCTGGAGGCTACTCGAGAAAATAATTATGTCATCAAGATAGACAAGGCAATGAATTCCTTGTAAGCCTCTTAGGATGTTATCCATGGCTCTTTGGAAGGTGGCTGGAGCTGTCTTCAGGCCAAAGGGCATTCGAAGGAATTCATAGTGTCCGTTCTTTGTGCTGAATGCCGTTTTTTGTCTATCTGATTCGTTGATCTCAATTTGGTGGTATCCACTAGCTAAGTCCAAGGTTGAAAAGTAAGTACTCTTACCTAGTTTGTCAAAAATGTCAGTGATATTGGGTAAAGGGTACTTATCGTCCACAGTTATGTCGTTTAGACGTCTGTAATCGATAACCATCCTATACTTCATTTCACCAGATGCGTCTCTCTTTTTGGGAACTAAATGGACTGGGGCTGACCAAGGCGAAAAGGATTCCTGAATCACATTATCATTTAATAGTTTCTGTACCTGGTTTTTAATTTCCTGTGTTTGTGCGGGAGGTTGCCTGTAGGGTTTGACATAGATAGGGTCTTCGTTTTTTGTTCTAATATAGTGTTTCACCTCATTAGCAAAAGATAAAGGTATTTGATCGCTATAAAAAATATCTTTATATTCTCTACATAAGTGGTATATCGATTTTTGTTCTTCTTCCGACATGAGGTCTAAGCGTAGTTTCTCTAAATTTTGCTCTAATATTTTATCTACTTCAATATCTGACATATCTGTAATATGGTTAACTATACATTTAGTCGCTTTACTATCTTCATATGCTTCCATTCCCAATTAAGCCATCGTACCTAGAGTCGACATTGTAAATGTATAGTTTATGAATATCGTTACAGTTGAAAATTGGTAAAGACGGGATTTGAATAACTTGATCATGTCTGCTCGATGCATGTGTGCTAATGACTTCGAATGGTTCGTGACTTATGTACTCTGGAAAGTAATTATAAGCCTTTGATGGACTAATGAATGATCGCGTACTACTTGTATCAATCATAAATTTGGAGTCGATTTCCGGTATATAAATAAACGGCAATCTCAAATTAGTACTACAATTTAACTCTATTTTTTCGTAGGTTCCGAGGCTTCGACCTGAAAATCCTTGTCGTCCATATTGGTTGGGACGCTATGTGTTACTTCAGGAATTATTGTCGGATATTCATTCTCATAATAATCGAGCTCGGGAACATTAAGGCCACTGCTTGAGTACTCCTCATAGCAGCAGTTATCATAAGAAAGTGGGTACACATCGCCGCACGCATCATCGTAATACGTATTATGAAGGTCGAGTTCATTTAACTGAAAGCCTTGTTGATTTGTTTTAAGTGGTGGTGCCGTTCGCATTGTGACGTCACTGGGCCCAGTGTATTGATTTTTATTTAACTGAGGCTTGTAACCAAATTGTTGGGGCTTATAAAAGTTTTGTTGTTGGTTTCCAAATTGTTGTGGGCGCATACCGAATTGTTGAGGTTTATTAAATGTTTATGGTTGCATCCCGAACTGTTGTGGACGCATATTAAATTGTTGTGGGCGCATATTAAACTGTTGCGGGCTTATACCAAATTGTTGCGGGCGGAAGCCGAATTGTTGGGGGCGGTATCCAAAATTTTGTTGATTATTATTAAATTGAGTTAGTTTTGATTGTGACCCTTGCGGAAGTCCAAAGTTAAATTTGTTAGGGGTTAATTCGGGTTTATAGCCCATAGGTGCCATTGAATTAAAATTATTTGTACCGAATTTAAACGTAGGATTATTATTTGGTATTCTGGGTGGCGTTAGTTTATTACTAGGATTACTATACATTTTATTACGTAAGGTATACTGCTCATGGAAGTTGACTTCTTCCATGACCACGCTTAAAGCCTGTTCTAGTGTACTGGGCGCTTTTAAGCGAACAATTCGCACCATATTTTCTGGCAAATTATAGAATAGAATAGAATAGAATGATTTTTATTCAATATGGATTATTACATAATACTTATTGAAAGTCATTATTTTATTTACCACTGGTTCGGAAAATACCTCTGTCCTGGGAAGAACCAGCAAGAAACCCAGCGGGACTTTTTTTTAAACATAATTTCACTTAACAATAATTTTGTTTATACAATTTTAAATGAATTTTCATAGAACCAGCATGGTGGCGATCACCTTATTCCCAGGGGTTATTTTCATTCATGTATTCCTTGATATTATAATAACCCTTTTTGTACAGTTTTTCTTTAATAAAACTTTTAAACTTGTTTATTGACAAACTTTGAACATGTTCTGGTATTCTGTTGTAAAAGCGTATACATTGCCCCATAAATGAATTACTAATTCTGTGGAGTCTTGTAAGTGGCATTACAAGCTTATGTTTGTTCCTAGTGTTTAAGGTATGAACATCCTTATTCTTATTAAAGCTATTTATGTTTTTATGTACATACATTACATTTTCATAAATATATTGCGATGCCAAAGTTAATATGTTTATTTCTTTAAATTTTTCTCTAAGGGATTCTTTACAATTTAGATTATAAATCGCCCGTACGGCTCTCTTTTGCAAAACAAATATAACTTCAATATCAGTCGCATTACCCCATAGCAAAATTCCATAAGACATTACGCTATGAAAGTAACTAAAATACACTAACCTAGCTGTCTCAACATCTGTGAGACTTCTAATCTTTCTTACAGCATATGCTGCAGAACTAAGTCTGCTTGCTAATTTAGATATATGGGGGCCCCATTGAAGTTTCGTGTCAATAGTAATACCGAGAAAAACAGTGGTATCCACAAGACTCAACTCCTCCCCATTTAAGAGCACATTGGTTTTCGAATGTTTTACATTAGGTATTGTAAATTTAATACATTTTGTCTTATTGCCGTTTAAGAGCAAATTGTTGGCGTTAAACCAATGTACTAGTTTCGATAGAGCATTATTTACATCGTCATATTTAATTGACTGCCGTTTCAGTTTGAAAATTAAAGAGGTATCGTCAGCAAATAATACTATATCGTGATTGTCCCCTACAAGATAAGGTAAGTCATTAATATAGATTAAGAACAGGAATGGGCCAAGAATCGAGCCCTGAGGAACGCCCATTGATACTACCGATCCGGAGGAACATTTACCATTAATGACGACTTTTTGAGTTCTGTTACTTAAATATGAAGTAATAAGTTTAAGCGCCAAATTTTTTACACCGTAATGTTGTAGTTTCCTGATTAATGTATCATGATGAACACAATCGAAAGCCTTGGAAAGGTCACAGAAAATACCTAAGGCATCTTGTGAATTCTCCCAGGCATTAAAAATATATTTCATAAGCTCAACACCGGCGTCAGACGTCGAGCGACCCCTTGTAAAACCAAATTGATTTTTATGAAGTAATTTATTTGTATTAAAAAAAATTAACAATTGATCCAAAATTATTTTTTCAAAAATTTTACTGAGAGTTGGTAGTACAGAAATAGGTCTATAATTAGCGGGGTCCAATGTACTACCAGATTTAAATAAAGGTATTACTTTACTATACTTCATTAAATCAGGAAACACACCAGAATCGATACAAGTATTAAAAATAATAGCAAGATGAGGTGCAATTAAATCTATTATGGACGCAATCACTGTAACGGAAATCCCCCACAAATCTGCGGTTTTCTTTACATCAATGGTTTTGAAGTATTTTACAATATTATGCGGTAATACTTTTTCAAATCTAAATTCTTTTAAACAGGTATTAACATTCTGTTTAAGTAATGATTCGGCGACAGTTGGAGAAGCCTTCAATGACTCTGTTGTCAAGATAGGAACATCAGTGAAATATTTCTCAAACACCGCTGCAACTTCTTGATTTGATTTAGTCAATTCATTATTAATTTTTAATCGATAGTTTGAATTACGAGGTTTCTCTTTACCGGTTTCGCTGTTAATTATACTCCACGTCATTTTTATTTTATTCTTAGCTCTCTTAATTTTGTTACTAATATGTATTGATTTGGCTGTGGAGCAAACTCTTTTAAACATTTTAGAATAATTTTTTACATATTCTTTAAAAGCATCGGAAAGATTATACGATCTTTCATGGTAAAGGTCATATAACCTTCGTCTGCTTTTATGAATTCCTACTGTCGCCCACTCATTAAATGCCTTGCGACTGTTTCTGGAGAATGTTTTAGAAGTGAATGTTTTATTAAATTCATTGTTTATAAAGGTAAATAATTCTCTATATAAATAGTCTGCATTGTTCTTATAAGAAAGGGATGGAAGGATTTTTAACATATTACTTCTAAATCTCTCCAGGCGTTTTGCATTAATAGGAACAAACACTATTTTCTCATTTACCTGTTTTTTGTGCATATAAGGTAACGAAACCAGTTGTCCACAGTGATCTGAACTAAGTTTTTGTATTATTGATTTGTTGATTGGTACAACACCTGTAAAAATATTATCAATACAAGTTGCACTACACCCTGCAATACGTGTAGCTTCAAAGAATAAATTATTAAGATTATAGGATTTGAACAAAGAACAGAATTTAATAGTGATGGAAGAAGTTTCCAGGAGATTGATATTAAAGTCTCCACACACTACAAGAGATTTATTCTGTTTATTAAGCTTAACTAAAACTTCTTCCATAATTTTTTCAAAAGTATCATAACTTGAACATGGGGGTCTGTAAACACTGACAACAATAAGGTGCTCAAGCTCAACACATGCCATTTCTACAGTACGCTCAACAGAGAGGCTCACAATGTCTTTACGTTCTTTACATGATAAGGACTTATTAGCTAATATTAAGGAGCCACCACGTAATTTAGTATCTCTATTGAACGAACTGACCACCTGGTGATTACTGAAATTAAATATGGAGTTGTATTCTTTCAACCAATGTTGTGTAATACATAAAATATTTATACTGTTACTATTTAAAAATAAATCAATTTCTAATTCTTTGCCTAACATACCTTGTATATTTTGATGCACCAGGTTGATACAGTTTTTATTATTGTTATTTTGTAAAATTGCATAATTATGGATTGGTAAGTTGCATTCTAAGCTATTTAAATTATCTTTGCTAGAGATTACCTCTATTGTCTTATTATCTAATTTAAATTACTTGGAACTGGTTCCAAATCAAATATAAAATTATTTTGTTGCTCAAAAGAAGCAGGTGTCAAGGTAGCCAAATCATTGGCTGAGTTAAAATATAAATAATAAGATAGCATATTTGCTACCAGTCTTAAACTATACTTTGATAGGTAATACCTATCTCTTGTCAAAAACTTCTTAGTTAAATTATTAATATCAATTAAATGAAATTTATCATTATTATTCTTACAATTAAATGTCAAATTTAAGTTATTGTTACATGTCAAGTTATGCATCATTAAATTTAAATTATGTCTTAGTTTATTTTCCTGTGGCCACCCCTCTATGTAAGGCAATGTAAACAAGATAACTTTAACCACATTTATGTTATTGAGATATTCAATATATTTTAATAATTGATTCTTGTTCATATTGCCTCTTCTCCCAACAAAAATTATTAATATACTATTAGGGTTAAATTTACTAGTTAAAATTTTATTCATAATATCACTGAATGATGCTCCAGGCATGCAGTAATTACTTATCTGTTGCCTTTTTAAACAGTTATTCAATGATATACCCAAGTTTTTGCCTATGTCATCACTATACACAATTATATTATTTTTTTCATTATATGGATTACTTTTTAAATTTATCTGCTTTGTTATGGTACTATCATAGAGTGTAGGTAAAGAAAATGAAGTATTACTGCTTGTCATATTATTAACACACACTGTCCCTAAAGAACCTGGCAGTGAGCGCTGATATTCATTTTGATATTTTAATAAGGAGTCAAAACGTTCCTCGTTATATTTGCAGGACTTTACCAGATTATCCATGGCCAGTATGTGTTCTTTTATCTCATTCCCTGCAGATTTATATTTATTTGACATAATTTGTAATGAGGTTTGAAGTGATAAAATTTCTGAATTAAGACACTCTATTTCAGTCTCATAACAATTTTTCATGTTTTCCACCTCAATTGAATATAATTTAATTTTACTAATTAACTCTTGCTTTTCCTTACATACATTTGTATAATTTTTAATATTAATTTTAGTTTTAACTAATTTTTGCACTTTCCTAATATATTTATTAATTTTTATATATTTTTTTAATTTCCTTCTGCTGCTTGTAATCCTTTCTGCTGTTCTTGATGTGGTAGAATCATCAGTCAAATCTATTGTTGTGGAGGGTTGCAACGTTTTATGAAATTTACATTCTACGAGCTCCTCGAACAGACTCTGAGTTTTAAGTGCATGCAAGTTATCAATGTTTTGTTTAAATTGTGAAATTTGCTCATTAGCTTCAGTTAATTGTAATTTCAAAATATACAAAATATACAAAAAGACATTTAAAGATGTGTTATTATATATAATAATTTTGCTACTCTTTACATTCGGATCGGTTAATCTATTTACTTTCGATATTAAAACACTACGAACGGATTGGATCCTATTACAGAAATCTAAATATGACTCGTTGTTTCGGATACGCAAACCTTCAAGTTCTATAGCAATACATTCTTCACTCCTAGGGTCTCCAAAATGTTGAATTAGCAGTTCTCTAAAATCTTCCCACGAATTAATGTCCTCGCGCTCGCTAAAGAGCGCTGCAGCGTCGCCTACGAGTCTACTTGTTATCGCGTACATTACGTATAAATTTTGTTCATCGGATCCCCTATATTTATTTAATATATACTTACATTTGCGAATTAAAAGATTTAATTGGTGCTTATCACCGTTGAATATCGGTACAATTTTGAGCATTTCACTAGGAATCATCTTAATTTGCACTTGATCTTCCATTTTGTAGAACTTTATTTTATAAAATACGGCGATAAAATAATATAATTAATACAAGAATTCAAATTCACAATCAAAAACACAGTCAAAATAAAAGTAAAATAATTAATAAGTAAAATACAAAATATGAAATAAATAAGTCCTCAATCAAAATTTAATCAACGAACATACACTACAATTATAATTTGTAATAGTTATAATCGCTTTGTTCCTACAGTGCAAGCTCTTATCGCGTCGTTATTGCATGGACGCGCTTACTTATCTAGTTATTCCTAGTATTTCTTTATGCAGTTAGTTATTAAGTTTAAGTATTCTTAAATATAAGTTTCACAGATTTTTATGTAAAACCAGATAACGTTATATCGCAAGAGGTATAATTGCAAAATAACAAAACTATATAATATGACAAGGAAAGGAAGGTGAAAATTTGGACTCACCAGCCGGCCTTCGTCATCTTCAGCTGCTCTCCACTTGACAAATTTATATTGGTTCGCAGGATCGCCTCGCGGCACGAACGCGGTAAACGATTTTATTCCAATTTATTTCGCGGACGGCGCAAGCAAATGGCGATCCTACCGGCTGCGCCAGTCAATTTAACGGGAGCGGTGGAGGCGTTTTTAAAAACTAAAATAAAACTAAGAGATGTCCGTACAGAAGCTCATGTACTTCAACAATGGCAAACTTATTCTAATACATCTTTCATGCAGACTCTATTACATTTGCTTACTCAAGTGACACGATATAGGCCACACACTGGGTGCAAAGTCAGCAATAGTATTTATGCACGTACTTGTATCACTCTGTGTGGGGTCGAATCCATGACTACTTACATTCACTAAGGTGCAATCTAAACGCAACTGCGTTTGTAAACAATCGTATTCCAGTTCAATACTGTGCGTCTCATAATAAGATGTTATTTGTTACTTGTTGATAAACCACTAAAAATAAATAAATAAACAACACTATCCGGCTCGAAGAATCAACATGTAAAAGTGGCCGTATAGAACTAAATTAAGTCTCTCCACTCACGCAGAGATGCAAAAATCTATCGCGGAGTGGGAGGTGGGTGCGGGGGAGGCTGCGGTGGAGGGGCAGGGGGAGGGCGCGAGCTCGGAGTCGGAGCCGCTGGCCGCCACGTCGCGGCGCGTGCACGCGGCGCGCGCCGACTCGTGGGACAGCGACGCGCCGCTGCGCACACACAGCAAAGGTACCTGCTGCTGCCGCTGAGGGTGGGCAGGGGCAGGGGCAGGGGGAGGGCGCGAGCTCGGAGTCGGAGCCGCTGGCCGCCACGTCGCGGCGCGTGCACGCGGCGCGCGCCGACTCGTGGGACAGCGACGCGCCGCTGCGCACACACAGCAAAGGTACCTGCTGCTGCCGCTGAGGGTGGGCAGGGGCAGGGGCAGGGGCAGGGGCAGGGGGAGGGCGCGAGCTCGGAGTCGGAGCCGCTGGCCGCCACGTCGCGGCGCGTGCACGCGGCGCGCGCCGACTCGTGGGACAGCGACGCGCCGCTGCGCACACACAGCAAAGGTACCTGCTGCTGCCGCTGAGGGTGGGCAGGGGCAGGGGCAGGGGCAGGGGCAGGGGGAGGGCGCGAGCTCGGAGTCGGAGCCGCTGGCCGCCACGTCGCGGCGCGTGCACGCGGCGCGCGCCGACTCGTGGGACAGCGACGCGCCGCTGCGCACACACAGCAAAGGTACCTGCTGCTGCCGCTGAGGGTGGGCAGGGACAGGGGCAGGGGCAGGGGCAGGGGGAGGGCGCGAGCTCGGAGTCGGAGCCGCTGGCCGCCACGTCGCGGCGCGTGCACGCGGCGCGCGCCGACTCGTGGGACAGCGACGCGCCGCTGCGCACACACAGCAAAGGTACCTGCTGCTGCCGCTGAGGGTGGGCAGGGGCAGGGGCAGGGGCAGGGGCAGGGGGAGGGCGCGAGCTCGGAGTCGGAGCCGCTGGCCGCCACGTCGCGGCGCGTGCACGCGGCGCGCGCCGACTCGTGGGACAGCGACGCGCCGCTGCGCACACACAGCAAAGGTACCTGCTGCTGCCGCTGAGGGTGGGCAGGGGCAGGGGCAGGGGCAGGGGCAGGGGGAGGGCGCGAGCTCGGAGTCGGAGCCGCTGGCCGCCACGTCGCGGCGCGTGCACGCGGCGCGCGCCGACTCGTGGGACAGCGACGCGCCGCTGCGCACACACAGCAAAGGTACCTGCTGCTGCCGCTGAGGGTGGGCAGGGGCAGGGGCAGGGGCAGGGGCAGGGGGAGGGCGCGAGCTCGGAGTCGGAGCCGCTGGCCGCCACGTCGCGGCGCGTGCACGCGGCGCGCGCCGACTCGTGGGACAGCGACGCGCCGCTGCGCACACACAGCAAAGGTACCTGCTGCTGCCGCTGAGGGTGGGCAGGGGCAGGGGCAGGGGCAGGGGCAGGGGGAGGGCGCGAGCTCGGAGTCGGAGCCGCTGGCCGCCACGTCGCGGCGCGTGCACGCGGCGCGCGCCGACTCGTGGGACAGCGACGCGCCGCTGCGCACACACAGCAAAGGTACCTGCTGCTGCCGCTGAGGGTGGGCAGGGGCAGGGGCAGGGGCAGGGGCAGGGGGAGGGCGCGAGCTCGGAGTCGGAGCCGCTGGCCGCCACGTCGCGGCGCGTGCACGCGGCGCGCGCCGACTCGTGGGACAGCGACGCGCCGCTGCGCACACACAGCAAAGGTACCTGCTGCTGCCGCTGAGGGTGGGCAGGGGCAGGGGCAGGGGCAGGGGCAGGGGGAGGGCGCGAGCTCGGAGTCGGAGCCGCTGGCCGCCACGTCGCGGCGCGTGCACGCGGCGCGCGCCGACTCGTGGGACAGCGACGCGCCGCTGCGCACACACAGCAAAGGTACCTGCTGCTGCCGCTGAGGGTGGGCAGGGGCAGGGGCAGGGGCAGGGGCAGGGGGAGGGCGCGAGCTCGGAGTCGGAGCCGCTGGCCGCCACGTCGCGGCGCGTGCACGCGGCGCGCGCCGACTCGTGGGACAGCGACGCGCCGCTGCGCACACACAGCAAAGGTACCTGCTGCTGCCGCTGAGGGTGGGCAGGGGCAGGGGCAGGGGCAGGGGCAGGGGGAGGGCGCGAGCTCGGAGTCGGAGCCGCTGGCCGCCACGTCGCGGCGCGTGCACGCGGCGCGCGCCGACTCGTGGGACAGCGACGCGCCGCTGCGCACACACAGCAAAGGTACCTGCTGCTGCCGCTGAGGGTGGGCAGGGGCAGGGGCAGGGGCAGGGGGAGGGCGCGAGCTCGGAGTCGGAGCCGCTGGCCGCCACGTCGCGGCGCGTGCACGCGGCGCGCGCCGACTCGTGGGACAGCGACGCGCCGCTGCACACACACAGCAAAGGTACCTGCTGCTGCCGCTGAGGGTGGGCAGGGGCAGGGGCAGGGGCAGGGGGAGGGCGCGAGCTCGGAGTCGGAGCCGCTGGCCGCCACGTCGCGGCGCGTGCACGCGGCGCGCGCCGACTCGTGGGACAGCGACGCGCCGCTGCGCACACACAGCAAAGGTACCTGCTGCTGCCGCTGAGGGTGGGCAGGGGCAGGGGCAGGGGCAGGGGCAGGGGGAGGGCGCGAGCTCGGAGTCGGAGCCGCTGGCCGCCACGTCGCGGCGCGTGCACGCGGCGCGCGCCGACTCGTGGGACAGCGACGCGCCGCTGCGCACACACAGCAAAGGTACCTGCTGCTGCCGCTGAGGGTGGGCAGGGGCAGGGGCAGGGGCAGGGGCAGGGGGAGGGCGCGAGCTCGGAGTCGGAGCCGCTGGCCGCCACGTCGCGGCGCGTGCACGCGGCGCGCGCCGACTCGTGGGACAGCGACGCGCCGCTGCGCACACACAGCAAAGGTACCTGCTGCTGCCGCTGAGGGTGGGCAGGGGCAGGAGCAGGGGCAGGGGCAGGGGGAGGGCGCGAGCTCGGAGTCGGAGCCGCTGGCCGCCACGTCGCGGCGCGTGCACGCGGCGCGCGCCGACTCGTGGGACAGCGACGCGCCGCTGCGCACACACAGCAAAGGTACCTGCTGCTGCCGCTGAGGGTGGGCAGGGGCAGGGGCAGGGGCAGGGGCAGGGGGAGGGCGCGAGCTCGGAGTCGGAGCCGCTGGCCGCCACGTCGCGGCGCGTGCACGCGGCGCGCGCCGACTCGTGGGACAGCGACGCGCCGCTGCGCACACACAGCAAAGGTACCTGCTGCTGCCGCTGAGGGTGGGCAGGGGCAGGGGCAGGGGCAGGGGCAGGGGGAGGGCGCGAGCTCGGAGTCGGAGCCGCTGGCCGCCACGTCGCGGCGCGTGCACGCGGCGCGCGCCGACTCGTGGGACAGCGACGCGCCGCTGCGCACACACAGCAAAGGTACCTGCTGCTGCCGCTGAGGGTGGGCAGGGGCAGGGGCAGGGGCAGGGGCAGGGGGAGGGCGCGAGCTCGGAGTCGGAGCCGCTGGCCGCCACGTCGCGGCGCGTGCACGCGGCGCGTGCACGCGGCGCGCGCCGACTCGTGGGACAGCGACGCGCCGCTGCGCACATGTAGTGCCCTGTAGACTCCCCTTTACCTCCGACAATATACATTTATAAAATTAGTATTAAGTATAGAATAGAGGACAGTATAATTAAAGTTCTTGCACAAGCAACACGTCTCCTTCATTCAACACCTTCCGAGTTCCGACATTACACACAGCAAAGGTACCTGCTGCTGCCGCTGAGGGTGGGCAGGGGCAGGGGCAGGGGCAGGGGCAGGGGCAGGGGCAGGGGCAGGGGCAGGGGCAGGGGGAGGGCGCGAGCTCGGAGTCGGAGCCGCTGGCCGCCACGTCGCGGCGCGTGCACGCGGCGCGCGCCGACTCGTGGGACAGCGACGCGCCGCTGCGCACACACAGCAAAGGTACCTGCTGCTGCCGCTGAGGGTGGGCAGGGGCAGGGGCAGGGGCAGGGGGAGGGCGCGAGCTCGGAGTCGGAGCCGCTGGCCGCCACGTCGCGGCGCGTGCACGCGGCGCGCGCCGACTCGTGGGACAGCGACGCGCCGCTGCGCACACACAGCAAAGGTACCTGCTGCTGCCGCTGAGGGTGGGCAGGGGCAGGGGCAGGGGCAGGGGCAGGGGGAGGGCGCGAGCTCGGAGTCGGAGCCGCTGGCCGCCACGTCGCGGCGCGTGCACGCGGCGCGCGCCGACTCGTGGGACAGCGACGCGCCGCTGCGCACACACAGCAAAGGTACCTGCTGCTGCCGCTGAGGGTGGGCAGGGGCAGGGGCAGGGGCAGGGGCAGGGGGAGGGGGAGGGCGCGAGCTCGGAGTCGGAGCCGCTGGCCGCCACGTCGCGGCGCGTGCACGCGGCGCGCGCCGACTCGTGGGACAGCGACGCGCCGCTGCGCACACACAGCAAAGGTACCTGCTGCTGCCGCTGAGGGTGGGCAGGGGCAGGGGCAGGGGCAGGGGCAGGGGGAGGGCGCGAGCTCGGAGTCGGAGCCGCTGGCCGCCACGTCGCGGCGCGTGCACGCGGCGCGCGCCGACTCGTGGGACAGCGACGCGCCGCTGCGCACACACAGCAAAGGTACCTGCTGCTGCCGCTGAGGGTGGGCAGGGGCAGGGGCAGGGGCAGGGGCAGGGGGAGGGCGCGAGCTCGGAGTCGGAGCCGCTGGCCGCCACGTCGCGGCGCGTGCACGCGGCGCGCGCCGACTCGTGGGACAGCGACGCGCCGCTGCGCACACACAGCAAAGGTACCTGCTGCTGCCGCTGAGGGTGGGCAGGGGCAGGGGCAGGGGCAGGGGCAGGGGGAGGGCGCGAGCTCGGAGTCGGAGCCGCTGGCCGCCACGTCGCGGCGCGTGCACGCGGCGCGCGCCGACTCGTGGGACAGCGACGCGCCGCTGCGCACACACAGCAAAGGTACCTGCTGCTGCCGCTGAGGGTGGGCAGGGGCAGGGGCAGGGGCAGGGGCAGGGGGAGGGCGCGAGCTCGGAATCGGAGCCGCTGGCCGCCACGTCGCGGCGCGTGCACGCGGCGCGCGCCGACTCGTGGGACAGCGACGCGCCGCTGCGCACACACAGCAAAGGTACCTGCTGCTGCCGCTGAGGGTGGGCAGGGGCAGGGGCAGGGGCAGGGGCAGGGGGAGGGCGCGAGCTCGGAGTCGGAGCCGCTGGCCGCCACGTCGCGGCGCGTGCACGCGGCGCGCGCCGACTCGTGGGACAGCGACGCGCCGCTGCGCACACACAGCAAAGGTACCTGCTGCTGCCGCTGAGGGTGGGCAGGGGCAGGGGCAGGGGGAGGGCGCGAGCTCGGAGTCGGAGCCGCTGGCCGCCACGTCGCGGCGCGTGCACGCGGCGCGCGCCGACTCGTGGGACAGCGACGCGCCGCTGCGCACACACAGCAAAGGTACCTGCTGCTGCCGCTGAGGGTGGGCAGGGGCAGGGGCAGGGGCAGGGGGAGGGCGCGAGCTCGGAGTCGGAGCCGCTGGCCGCCACGTCGCGGCGCGTGCACGCGGCGCGCGCCGACTCGTGGGACAGCGACGCGCCGCTGCGCACACACAGCAAAGGTACCTGCTGCTGCCGCTGAGGGTGGGCAGGGGCAGGGGCAGGGGCAGGGGGAGGGCGCGAGCTCGGAGTCGGAGCCGCTGGCCGCCACGTCGCGGCGCGTGCACGCGGCGCGCGCCGACTCGTGGGACAGCGACGCGCCGCTGCGCACACACAGCAAAGGTACCTGCTGCTGCCGCTGAGGGTGGGCAGGGGCAGGGGCAGGGGCAGGGGCAGGGGGAGGGCGCGAGCTCGGAGTCGGAGCCGCTGGCCGCCACGTCGCGGCGCGTGCACGCGGCGCGCGCCGACTCGTGGGACAGCGACGCGCCGCTGCGCACACACAGCAAAGGTACCTGCTGCTGCCGCTGAGGGTGGGCAGGGGCAGGGGCAGGGGCAGGGGCAGGGGGAGGGCGCGAGCTCGGAGTCGGAGCCGCTGGCCGCCACGTCGCGGCGCGTGCACGCGGCGCGCGCCGACTCGTGGGACAGCGACGCGCCGCTGCGCACACACAGCAAAGGTACCTGCTGCTGCCGCTGAGGGTGGGCAGGGGCAGGGGCAGGGGCAGGGGGAGGGCGCGAGCTCGGAGTCGGAGCCGCTGGCCGCCACGTCGCGGCGCGTGCACGCGGCGCGCGCCGACTCGTGGGACAGCGACGCGCCGCTGCGCACACACAGCAAAGGTACCTGCTGCTGCCGCTGAGGGTGGGCAGGGGCAGGGGCAGGGGCAGGGGCAGGGGGAGGGCGCGAGCTCGGAGTCGGAGCCGCTGGCCGCCACGTCGCGGCGCGTGCACGCGGCGCGCGCCGACTCGTGGGACAGCGACGCGCCGCTGCGCACATGTAGTGCCCTGTAGACTCCCCTTTACCTCCGACAATATACATTCATAAAATTAGTATTAAGTATAGAATAGAGGACAGTATAATTAAAGTTCTTGCACAAGCAACACGTCTCCTTCATTCAACACCTTCAGAGTTCCGACATTACATGGCGACCCTGCCAGGCGGTGCGCTGCGACAATGCACGCGCACCGCCGCGGCCTATTACTTAAAAGAAAAAAAAATATTATAAGAAATCTAAATTAAATTATGAAAAAATATTAACGGCAATACCGGACGTGACGAAAAATAATAAGAATATAAGAAAAGGACTGATATTACTATTTTTTTAAAGAAAATTACAGAAAGTATTTAATAAACTAATGAAGATCAACTTAAAAAGATAAACTTTATGAAAATTTCAAAGGTAATATGAAGAATAAAATACTTAATATTGATAATTATGAGAAGTATAATGAAGAAAGGAACAGCAGTTGTACCCTAGGAAGCTTAGCCCAGAAGAATGTGAAATTTGAGTCAGAAAGTACAAAGAAGATATTAAGAGGTAACTTCCCACCTTTGTGATTTTATCTCCATCAAAAATTTTATTTATCAATTTGTGATTGTTTTATGTTCTTTTTGCTATTATATTTTATGAATTTAAGTATTAAATATTCTATATTTAATACACCTATGTTTAAATTGAAAGTAATTATCAGATAATTTACGATTCAATTGATTTTTTAATATCTTATTACTGTATCTGAAAAAATAATTAAAAAGCAATAATTATAAATTAAGTTATGTATGCACTTCTGTGGCATGTTTTATTAAGGTACAAGACGATTTTATATTCACTTTTTTCAGTTATTGTCTTATATTATTTTATAACTGTGTCGTGCAAAAATTAATGAAATAATGTGATTTATTACATTTTTATGTCCTTAAATTTACTATAGTTCATCATAAATTATTTTTTTCATATTTTATAGTAAAATAACACTTTTTCTTTTAACGACCACAAACTAATCTAGATAAGTTAAATTCAATTTCAATTCAAAATTCAAATGTAACAATCTTTACACAGTGAATATAATAAGTATGCTAAACTTTTCTTATGAATGATATATCTATAAATATGACATGTTATGCAATGAGCTTATCTTAAAACAATAGAGAGCAACATGCGATATATGAACAGGTGCATAAAAATAAATCATAACAACATTCTAATAAAGACGAAAATAATAATATCAAAAAATAAATAAGAAATGACCTGTAAACACGGGGATAATAATAAATATAAATAATAATAACGTGTAACATAAATATGAAAATAATGAAATACTGTAAAATAAAATAAAAATAATTAAGAGGTTTAATAATAATGTTCCCTAACAGTTAAAAACGGCAAAAAAAAATACACTGACAAAAATGTTATCCAATTTGTACAAAATTAGAATGTATGTAATTAAAAGATATGAGGAATGGAAGAAAAGAATGTTCGAAAGTGTGAATACGAATGATCGAGTTGCTAAGTTTCCTCAATATTGGACTGATCACCCAAATATTGATGAATGCTTAAACTCTTGGTATGGAACTCATTATGAGCGAGAATAATGCAAATTAGTATATGGAAGTGGAGCATGCAAGTGAATAAAAATACCCGATACACCCAAACAGATATTAAGATGTAAAAAAAAAAAAAAAAAAAACACGGGTCATGTATAAATAAAGAAGCAAAATGGTTTATTAAGAGAATAGAAATAAAACATATTATAATGACCTTGATAAATAAATCATGGAGAGATACGGGAACGTCCATCACTGGTAAAGCATATAGTCCTCGAGCAGGGTATGTTTCCATGATTGGATGATAAAATCGGAAGTAACGGGTACTATACCTTCAGTACAAATGAGATGTGAACGAGTTTACTCATATTAGTACTGTTGGGGACCAGAGAAGTCTTAAATTTGTTACCCTTAATAATGGTACATAGGGGTCACATCCTTCATTGGATCATAGTGTGAACTTAGTTTTCCTCCGTGACAATTGTTGGAGTCCTTTTAAAATGACTTAAAAGTTGACCTCAAGGTTGTGCGCACAACCCAAGGTACAGTTCTACCTTGAGATAGTATGATAAAAAAAAGTTAATGTACCAATAAAATGAAATGAATGTTATGAAAATGTAATATAATACCCAAGTAAATGGGGGGCCCATATTTATAAAGTACCCGCGTGATAAATATCACGAAATAAAATATAAATGAAGTGAATTAATACTCCGATTCCCGATATCTAATAAATAAATAAATATATAAGTGAATAGAATTACGAAAACAAATTAAGCTAGCTAAAAGGTCAAAAGGAATAAATTATTATGAAAGGAAAGAAAGTATGTACATACGAGAATTATAAAAGAAAATATAAATACATATATGTATAACTTAAGGCCTAATAATTTAAACAAAGTAAATAGGAGTAGTCGTACTGGTATGAAATTAAGTACAATGAAATGAGAAAATTTTAAATCATAAAAGGACATGACAAAAAATAAAATGTGTTACATACAAGGTATTAAGGGGATCCCCGACCAAATCTATAAAGTGAGATAGGTAGTTATTTGCATTTCTTTACTAGGATGCTACCCAAAATGCTACCTACTAGTTGCACATGTAGTACCTATAGGATCGATCCACATAACTGCATGTATAATTAAATAAATACCTAATATAATACACGTGTTATAATCATATAGCAAATAATATACTTTATCCATAATCGCAATAATTTAGAGTATAGGGCTTAAAATAAAATAAAATCATAATATAAATTATTATTGCAATAGGTACATATTATACACGAAATAATAATAATTACGTTATAAAAATAATGAATAGTTATAAAAGATTGTTTCGTATTATATAGAATCAATTAATCAAAGTTCAAAATTCAACATAATAAAAAAAAAAAAATAGGAAGGAGATGTTGAAATAAATTAGAGATACGAACGTAATCAGAGTAGAGTATAAATATTATATTTATACAATAAAGTACAGTGCATGGCGCACATTTCAGCCAACTAACAATTATTTAATACTCACAAATCAAACATGTTGTAATTATAGACACACAACCGCATGTACACAAAAACATCAATAATTAAATATGAAAAAAAAAAAAACATTTTCGCGCATATATTTCGCGTATATTTTATATGAATTTACAAGATTTTTTTTCCTTAAAATAATAATTTAACCTTGAATTTTATATTTTATATTATGTTTTCTTGTTTATGTAAAAGTTGAACAATTTTTCAATTAAATTTGGTTAATATATTGTTTTTAAAATCAAGTCGAAACAGTATCGATCCGCTATTACTTATATAAGTTTCATAATGTAATATTTTTTTCTTTTATAGACAATAAAACCAAATATTATGTTATTATATACCAAAAATACTATACAAACATATATTTTGCTATATAAACTTATATTTGTGTAATAACCTATGTTTTCATAAATCTATATTTCAAATGAGATAAACACATTTCTTAGGAGTCATGTAATCTTAAAAAGGTATTAATGCGTTTACGACTTTTAATGAAAAATAACATTTATAATAATGAATGCTTGGTAATGTATGTAAATTTATTATGACACAATGCAATGTAAAATATTTAATACGTAAATTAAAAGGTGTTTAATGCCAGAATTTTCAGATACATTTTAAGTGTATTCATAATAAAACATTTTGAAAGTTATGGTAAAATTTTGTAATAAAGAATATCTGATAAAGAAGTTAAATAAATACCTAATAGTTAACTAAATGTAAAAATAAAAAATAAATCAAGCTAAACTATTGAACCGAGTAAGCAAAACGTGTCCTTCTCATTGACACATTTCCTTATATCTCTATATCACATGTTTTTTTTCCTATAGTAAATTTTATTTAAATGTAAGATTCAATTTGAAAAGAGTTAAAACTATTAAGTATTAATTATAAGTGTTAGCTTTTCTTTTCTTTTATAAAAGCAAGGACCTTAAATTTATGTAATAACCTACTTAAAAACAAAAATTGTTCTTTTGAATGTTTAAATTTTAATGTTTTGTTGTGTAAAGTTGATATGTGTTACAGTGATTATTCAATTATTTTCTGTAAACGATATAGAAAATATCATACTCCCAGAAATTGTAATTAAAAAAAAATAAATAAAAATAACGCATTTTTTTTTGATGGATGTAAAATTAAAGTAACTATCTAAAATTATGTATAAATAAGAATCATAAAAATAAATCTATTATTTTACACGTATCCATATATGTATGTAATAATAACATCATACGATGTAATCGCAAACTTTCCCATAAACGTACTTTGGAATTGAAAACAAAAGTGTCACAAATCGCTTACGCAGCTGGGATCGCAATTTGTATTTTGATCTGTCTTTTGTTATGTGATTATGTTATTGTTATTGAAAATGATTACGTGGCTTAACATTGACTTCTTTGTTCTGTTCATCTTAATATGAAATGAAAAAATTAAATTTTTGGTTAAATTGAATGACCTCAGTAAATTATAAGATTTATAATATATTGAAATTATTCTTTTAGGAAAGCATTTAAGGGATTTAAATAGTTTATTTATGATATATGATTAAATAGTGAGCCTCGATTCTTAAAAATATGTATATGTAAAGGAAATAATTCTTCTCTCAAATGACATATAATTTTATGACTAAGTTAAGTTACTCGTACGTAACTATTTTATTAACTGAAATGAGAATCATAGAAAGGACTATATACATTGGCCATGTTCTTAATGATGTATACGCGAGCTGTGTACGTGAAAGAAAAGACACAATTATTTGATGAATATTATTATTAATGATATTTAATGCCATGCAGTAAAATGAAAAATAAATAATAGTTACCGAAGAATAAAGTAAATATATAAAGTTAATAAAAAAGTGAATTAAATAAAAGTATCTTGAAATGTAAAACATAAGAAAATATTTTTAAAGTTTAAAAAAAAAAAAATGTAATCATTAATTTTTTTTTTTTTTTTTGGTCGGTGGGAGGTGTAGTGCCCTGTAGACTCCCCTTTACCTCCGACAATATACATTTATAAAATTAGTATTAAGTATAGAATAGAGGACAGTATAATTAAAGTTCTTGCACAAGCAACACGTCTCCTTCATTCAACACCTTCCGAGTTCCGACATTACACACAGCAAAGGTACCTGCTGCTGCCGCTGAGGGTGGGCAGGGGCAGGGGCAGGGGCAGGGGCAGGGGGAGGGCGCGAGCTCGGAGTCGGAGCCGCTGGCCGCCACGTCGCGGCGCGTGCACGCGGCGCGCGCCGACTCGTGGGACAGCGACGCGCCGCTGCGCACACACAGCAAAGGTACCTGCTGCTGCCGCTGAGGGTGGGCAGGGGCAGGGGCAGGGGCAGGGGCAGGGGGAGGGCGCGAGCTCGGAGTCGGAGCCGCTGGCCGCCACGTCGCGGCGCGTGCACGCGGCGCGCGCCGACTCGTGGGACAGCGACGCGCCGCTGCGCACACACAGCAAAGGTACCTGCTGCTGCCGCTGAGGGTGGGCAGGGGCAGGGGCAGGGGCAGGGGCAGGGGGAGGGCGCGAGCTCGGAGTCGGAGCCGCTGGCCGCCACGTCGCGGCGCGTGCACGCGGCGCGCGCCGACTCGTGGGACAGCGACGCGCCGCTGCGCACACACAGCAAAGGTACCTGCTGCTGCCGCTGAGGGTGGGCAGGGGCAGGGGCAGGGGCAGGGGCAGGGGGAGGGCGCGAGCTCGGAGTCGGAGCCGCTGGCCGCCACGTCGCGGCGCGTGCACGCGGCGCGCGCCGACTCGTGGGACAGCGACGCGCCGCTGCGCACACACAGCAAAGGTACCTGCTGCTGCCGCTGAGGGTGGGCAGGGGCAGGGGCAGGGGCAGGGGGAGGGCGCGAGCTCGGAGTCGGAGCCGCTGGCCGCCACGTCGCGGCGCGTGCACGCGGCGCGCGCCGACTCGTGGGACAGCGACGCGCCGCTGCGCACACACAGCAAAGGTACCTGCTGCTGCCGCTGAGGGTGGGCAGGGGCAGGGGCAGGGGCAGGGGGAGGGCGCGAGCTCGGAGTCGGAGCCGCTGGCCGCCACGTCGCGGCGCGTGCACGCGGCGCGCGCCGACTCGTGGGACAGCGACGCGCCGCTGCGCACACACAGCAAAGGTACCTGCTGCTGCCGCTGAGGGTGGGCAGGGGCAGGAGCAGGGGCAGGGGCAGGGGGAGGGCGCGAGCTCGGAGTCGGAGCCGCTGGCCGCCACGTCGCGGCGCGTGCACGCGGCGCGCGCCGACTCGTGGGACAGCGACGCGCCGCTGCGCACACACAGCAAAGGTACCTGCTGCTGCCGCTGAGGGTGGGCAGGGGCAGGGGCAGGGGCAGGGGCAGGGGGAGGGCGCGAGCTCGGAGTCGGAGCCGCTGGCCGCCACGTCGCGGCGCGTGCACGCGGCGCGCGCCGACTCGTGGGACAGCGACGCGCCGCTGCGCACACACAGCAAAGGTACCTGCTGCTGCCGCTGAGGGTGGGCAGGGGCAGGGGCAGGGGCAGGGGCAGGGGGAGGGCGCGAGCTCGGAGTCGGAGCCGCTGGCCGCCACGTCGCGGCGCGTGCACGCGGCGCGCGCCGACTCGTGGGACAGCGACGCGCCGCTGCGCACACACAGCAAAGGTACCTGCTGCTGCCGCTGAGGGTGGGCAGGGGCAGGGGCAGGGGCAGGGGCAGGGGGAGGGCGCGAGCTCGGAGTCGGAGCCGCTGGCCGCCACGTCGCGGCGCGTGCACGCGGCGCGCGCCGACTCGTGGGACAGCGACGCGCCGCTGCGCACACACAGCAAAGGTACCTGCTGCTGCCGCTGAGGGTGGGCAGGGGCAGGGGCAGGGGCAGGGGCAGGGGGAGGGCGCGAGCTCGGAGTCGGAGCCGCTGGCCGCCACGTCGCGGCGCGTGCACGCGGCGCGCGCCGACTCGTGGGACAGCGACGCGCCGCTGCGCACACACAGCAAAGGTACCTGCTGCTGCCGCTGAGGGTGGGCAGGGGCAGGGGCAGGGGCAGGGGCAGGGGGAGGGCGCGAGCTCGGAGTCGGAGCCGCTGGCCGCCACGTCGCGGCGCGTGCATGCGGCGCGCGCCGACTCGTGGGACAGCGACGCGCCGCTGCGCACACACAGCAAAGGTACCTGCTGCTGCCGCTGAGGGTGGGCAGGGGCAGGGGCAGGGGCAGGGGCAGGGGGAGGGCGCGAGCTCGGAGTCGGAGCCGCTGGCCGCCACGTCGCGGCGCGTGCACGCGGCGCGCGCCGACTCGTGGGACAGCGACGCGCCGCTGCGCACACACAGCAAAGGTACCTGCTGCTGCCGCTGAGGGTGGGCAGGGGCAGGGGCAGGGGCAGGGGCAGGGGGAGGGCGCGAGCTCGGAGTCGGAGCCGCTGGCCGCCACGTCGCGGCGCGTGCACGCGGCGCGCGCCGACTCGTGGGACAGCGACGCGCCGCTGCGCACACACAGCAAAGGTACCTGCTGCTGCCGCTGAGGGTGGGCAGGGGCAGGAGCAGGGGCAGGGGCAGGGGGAGGGCGCGAGCTCGGAGTCGGAGCCGCTGGCCGCCACGTCGCGGCGCGTGCACGCGGCGCGCGCCGACTCGTGGGACAGCGACGCGCCGCTGCGCACACACAGCAAAGGTACCTGCTGCTGCCGCTGAGGGTGGGCAGGGGCAGGGGCAGGGGCAGGGGGAGGGCGCGAGCTCGGAGTCGGAGCCGCTGGCCGCCACGTCGCGGCGCGTGCACGCGGCGCGCGCCGACTCGTGGGACAGCGACGCGCCGCTGCGCACACACAGCAAAGGTACCTGCTGCTGCCGCTGAGGGTGGGCAGGGGCAGGGGCAGGGGCAGGGGCAGGGGGAGGGCGCGAGCTCGGAGTCGGAGCCGCTGGCCGCCACGTCGCGGCGCGTGCACGCGGCGCGCGCCGACTCGTGGGACAGCGACGCGCCGCTGCGCACACACAGCAAAGGTACCTGCTGCTGCCGCTGAGGGTGGGCAGGGGCAGGGGCAGGGGCAGGGGCAGGGGGAGGGCGCGAGCTCGGAGTCGGAGCCGCTGGCCGCCACGTCGCGGCGCGTGCACGCGGCGCGCGCCGACTCGTGGGACAGCGACGCGCCGCTGCGCACATGTAGTGCCCTGTAGACTCCCCTTTACCTCCGACAATATACATTTATAAAATTAGTATTAAGTATAGAATAGAGGACAGTATAATTAAAGTTCTTGCACAAGCAACACGTCTCCTTCATTCAACACCTTCCGAGTTCCGACATTACACACAGCAAAGGTACCTGCTGCTGCCGCTGAGGGTGGGCAGGGGCAGGGGCAGGGGCAGGGGCAGGGGCAGGGGCAGGGGCAGGGGCAGGGGGAGGGCGCGAGCTCGGAGTCGGAGCCGCTGGCCGCCACGTCGCGGCGCGTGCACGCGGCGCGCGCCGACTCGTGGGACAGCGACGCGCCGCTGCGCACACACAGCAAAGGTACCTGCTGCTGCCGCTGAGGGTGGGCAGGGGCAGGGGCAGGGGCAGGGGGAGGGCGCGAGCTCGGAGTCGGAGCCGCTGGCCGCCACGTCGCGGCGCGTGCACGCGGCGCGCGCCGACTCGTGGGACAGCGACGCGCCGCTGCGCACACACAGCAAAGGTACCTGCTGCTGCCGCTGAGGGTGGGCAGGGGCAGGGGGAGGGCGCGAGCTCGGAGTCGGAGCCGCTGGCCGCCACGTCGCGGCGCGTGCACGCGGCGCGCGCCGACTCGTGGGACAGCGACGCGCCGCTGCGCACACACAGCAAAGGTACCTGCTGCTGCCGCTGAGGGTGGGCAGGGGCAGGGGCAGGGGCAGGGGGAGGGCGCGAGCTCGGAGTCGGAGCTGCTGGCCGCCACGTCGCGGCGCGTGCACGCGGCGCGCGCCGACTCGTGGGACAGCGACGCGCCGCTGCGCACACACAGCAAAGGTACCTGCTGCTGCCGCTGAGGGTGGGCAGGGGCAGGGGCAGGGGCAGGGGCAGGGGGAGGGCGCGAGCTCGGAGTCGGAGCCGCTGGCCGCCACGTCGCGGCGCGTGCACGCGGCGCGCGCCGACTCGTGGGACAGCGACGCGCCGCTGCGCACACACAGCAAAGGTACCTGCTGCTGCCGCTGAGGGTGGGCAGGGGCAGGGGCAGGGGCAGGGGCAGGGGGAGGGCGCGAGCTCGGAGTCGGAGCCGCTGGCCGCCACGTCGCGGCGCGTGCACGCGGCGCGCGCCGACTCGTGGGACAGCGACGCGCCGCTGCGCACACACAGCAAAGGTACCTGCTGCTGCCGCTGAGGGTGGGCAGGGGCAGGAGCAGGGGCAGGGGCAGGGGGAGGGCGCGAGCTCGGAGTCGGAGCCGCTGGCCGCCACGTCGCGGCGCGTGCACGCGGCGCGCGCCGACTCGTGGGACAGCGACGCGCCGCTGCGCACACACAGCAAAGGTACCTGCTGCTGCCGCTGAGGGTGGGCAGGGGCAGGGGCAGGGGCAGGGGCAGGGGGAGGGCGCGAGCTCGGAGTCGGAGCCGCTGGCCGCCACGTCGCGGCGCGTGCACGCGGCGCGCGCCGACTCGTGGGACAGCGACGCGCCGCTGCGCACACACAGCAAAGGTACCTGCTGCTGCCGCTGAGGGTGGGCAGGGGCAGGGGCAGGGGCAGGGGCAGGGGGAGGGCGCGAGCTCGGAGTCGGAGCCGCTGGCCGCCACGTCGCGGCGCGTGCACGCGGCGCGCGCCGACTCGTGGGACAGCGACGCGCCGCTGCGCACACACAGCAAAGGTACCTGCTGCTGCCGCTGAGGGTGGGCAGGGGCAGGGGCAGGGGCAGGGGCAGGGGGAGGGCGCGAGCTCGGAGTCGGAGCCGCTGGCCGCCACGTCGCGGCGCGTGCACGCGGCGCGCGCCGACTCGTGGGACAGCGACGCGCCGCTGCGCACACACAGCAAAGGTACCTGCTGCTGCCGCTGAGGGTGGGCAGGGGCAGGGGCAGGGGCAGGGGCAGGGGGAGGGCGCGAGCTTGGAGTCGGAGCCGCTGGCCGCCACGTCGCGGCGCGTGCACGCGGCGCGCGCCGACTCGTGGGACAGCGACGCGCCGCTGCGCACACACAGCAAAGGTACCTGCTGCTGCCGCTGAGGGTGGGCAGGGGCAGGGGCAGGGGCAGGGGCAGGGGGAGGGCGCGAGCTCGGAGTCGGAGCCGCTGGCCGCCACGTCGCGGCGCGTGCACGCGGCGCGCGCCGACTCGTGGGACAGCGACGCGCCGCTGCGCACACACAGCAAAGGTACCTGCTGCTGCCGCTGAGGGTGGGCAGGGGCAGGGGCAGGGGCAGGGGCAGGGGGAGGGCGCGAGCTCGGAGTCGGAGCCGCTGGCCGCCACGTCGCGGCGCGTGCACGCGGCGCGCGCCGACTCGTGGGACAGCGACGCGCCGCTGCGCACACACAGCAAAGGTACCTGCTGCTGCCGCTGAGGGTGGGCAGGGGCAGGGGCAGGGGCAGGGGCAGGGGGAGGGCGCGAGCTCGGAGTCGGAGCCGCTGGCCGCCACGTCGCGGCGCGTGCACGCGGCGCGCGCCGACTCGTGGGACAGCGACGCGCCGCTGCGCACACACAGCAAAGGTACCTGCTGCTGCCGCTGAGGGTGGGCAGGGGCAGGGGCAGGGGCAGGGGCAGGGGGAGGGCGCGAGCTCGGAGTCGGAGCCGCTGGCCGCCACGTCGCGGCGCGTGCACGCGGCGCGCGCCGACTCGTGGGACAGCGACGCGCCGCTGCGCACACACAGCAAAGGTACCTGCTGCTGCCGCTGAGGGTGGGCAGGGGCAGGGGCAGGGGCAGGGGGAGGGCGCGAGCTCGGAGTCGGAGCCGCTGGCCGCCACGTCGCGGCGCGTGCACGCGGCGCGCGCCGACTCGTGGGACAGCGACGCGCCGCTGCGCACACACAGCAAAGGTACCTGCTGCTGCCGCTGAGGGTGGGCAGGGGCAGGGGCAGGGGCAGGGGCAGGGGGAGGGCGCGAGCTCGGAGTCGGAGCCGCTGGCCGCCACGTCGCGGCGCGTGCACGCGGCGCGCGCCGACTCGTGGGACAGCGACGCGCCGCTGCGCACACACAGCAAAGGTACCTGCTGCTGCCGCTGAGGGTGGGCAGGGGCAGGGGCAGGGGCAGGGGGAGGGCGCGAGCTCGGAGTCGGAGCCGCTGGCCGCCACGTCGCGGCGCGTGCACGCGGCGCGCGCCGACTCGTGGGACAGCGACGCGCCGCTGCGCACACACAGCAAAGGTACCTGCTGCTGCCGCTGAGGGTGGGCAGGGGCAGGGGCAGGGGCAGGGGCAGGGGGAGGGCGCGAGCTCGGAGTCGGAGCCGCTGGCCGCCACGTCGCGGCGCGTGCACGCGGCGCGCGCCGACTCGTGGGACAGCGACGCGCCGCTGCGCACACACAGCAAAGGTACCTGCTGCTGCCGCTGAGGGTGGGCAGGGGCAGGGGCAGGGGCAGGGGGAGGGCGCGAGCTCGGAGTCGGAGCCGCTGGCCGCCACGTCGCGGCGCGTGCACGCGGCGCGCGCCGACTCGTGGGACAGCGACGCGCCGCTGCGCACACACAGCAAAGGTACCTGCTGCTGCCGCTGAGGGTGGGCAGGGGCAGGGGCAGGGGCAGGGGCAGGGGGAGGGCGCGAGCTCGGAGTCGGAGCCGCTGGCCGCCACGTCGCGGCGCGTGCACGCGGCGCGCGCCGACTCGTGGGACAGCGACGCGCCGCTGCGCACACACAGCAAAGGTACCTGCTGCTGCCGCTGAGGGTGGGCAGGGGCAGGAGCAGGGGCAGGGGCAGGGGGAGGGCGCGAGCTCGGAGTCGGAGCCGCTGGCCGCCACGTCGCGGCGCGTGCACGCGGCGCGCGCCGACTCGTGGGACAGCGACGCGCCGCTGCGCACACACAGCAAAGGTACCTGCTGCTGCCGCTGAGGGTGGGCAGGGGCAGGGGCAGGGGCAGGGGGAGGGCGCGAGCTCGGAGTCGGAGCCGCTGGCCGCCACGTCGCGGCGCGTGCACGCGGCGCGCGCCGACTCGTGGGACAGCGACGCGCCGCTGCGCACACACAGCAAAGGTACCTGCTGCTGCCGCTGAGAGTGGGCAGGGGCAGGGGCAGGGGCAGGGGGAGGGCGCGAGCTCGGAGTCGGAGCCGCTGGCCGCCACGTCGCGGCGCGTGCACGCGGCGCGCGCCGACTCGTGGGACAGCGACGCGCCGCTGCGCACACACAGCAAAGGTACCTGCTGCTGCCGCTGAGGGTGGGCAGGGGCAGGGGCAGGGGCAGGGGGAGGGCGCGAGCTCGGAGTCGGAGCCGCTGGCCGCCACGTCGCGGCGCGTGCACGCGGCGCGCGCCGACTCGTGGGACAGCGACGCGCCGCTGCGCACACACAGCAAAGGTACCTGCTGCTGCCGCTGAGGGTGGGCAGGGGCAGGGGCAGGGGCAGGGGCAGGGGCAGGGGGAGGGCGCGAGCTCGGAGTCGGAGCCGCTGGCCGCCACGTCGCGGCGCGTGCACGCGGCGCGCGCCGACTCGTGGGACAGCGACGCGCCGCTGCGCACACACAGCAAAGGTACCTGCTGCTGCCGCTGAGGGTGGGCAGGGGCAGGAGCAGGGGCAGGGGCAGGGGGAGGGCGCGAGCTCGGAGTCGGAGCCGCTGGCCGCCACGTCGCGGCGCGTGCACGCGGCGCGCGCCGACTCGTGGGACAGCGACGCGCCGCTGCGCACACACAGCAAAGGTACCTGCTGCTGCCGCTGAGGGTGGGCAGGGGCAGGGGCAGGGGCAGGGGGAGGGCGCGAGCTCGGAGTCGGAGCCGCTGGCCGCCACGTCGCGGCGCGTGCACGCGGCGCGCGCCGACTCGTGGGACAGCGACGCGCCGCTGCGCACACACAGCAAAGGTACCTGCTGCTGCCGCTGAGGGTGGGCAGGGGCAGGGGCAGGGGCAGGGGGAGGGCGCGAGCTCGGAGTCGGAGCCGCTGGCCGCCACGTCGCGGCGCGTGCACGCGGCGCGCGCCGACTCGTGGGACAGCGACGCGCCGCTGCGCACACACAGCAAAGGTACCTGCTGCTGCCGCTGAGGGTGGGCAGGGGCAGGGGCAGGGGCAGGGGGAGGGCGCGAGCTCGGAGTCGGAGCCGCTGGCCGCCACGTCGCGGCGCGTGCACGCGGCGCGCGCCGACTCGTGGGACAGCGACGCGCCGCTGCGCACACACAGCAAAGGTACCTGCTGCTGCCGCTGAGGGTGGGCAGGGGCAGGGGCAGGGGCAGGGGCAGGGGCAGGGGCAGGGGCAGGGCGCGAGCTCGGAGTCGGAGCCGCTGGCCGCCACGTCGCGGCGCGTGCACGCGGCGCGCGCCGACTCGTGGGACAGCGACGCGCCGCTGCGCACACACAGCAAAGGTACCTGCTGCTGCCGCTGAGGGTGGGCAGGGGCAGGGGCAGGGGCAGGGGCAGGGGCAGGGCGCGAGCTCGGAGTCGGAGCCGCTGGCCGCCACGTCGCGGCGCGTGCACGCGGCGCGCGTCGACTCGTGGGACAGCGACGCGCCGCTGCACACACACAGCAAAGGTACCTGCTGCTGCCGCTGAGGGTGGGCAGGGGCAGGGGCAGGGGCAGGGGCAGGGGCAGGGGCAGGGCGCGAGCTCGGAGTCAGAGCCGCTGGCCGCCACGTCGCGGCGCGTGCACGCGGCGCGCGCCGACTCGTGGGACAGCGACGCGCCGCTGCGCACACACAGCAAAGGTACCTGCTGCTGCCGCTGAGGGTGGGCAGGGGCAGGGGCAGGGGCAGGGGCAGGGGCAGGGGCAGGGGGAGGGCGCGAGCTCGGAGTCGGAGCCGCTGGCCGCCACGTCGCGGCGCGTGCACGCGGCGCGCGCCGACTCGTGGGACAGCGACGCGCCGCTGCGCACACACAGCAAAGGTACCTGCTGCTGCCGCTGAGGGTGGGCAGGGGCAGGGGCAGGGGCAGGGGCAGGGGAAGGGGGAGGGCGCGAGCTCGGAGTCGGAGCCGCTGGCCGCCACGTCGCGGCGCGTGCACGCGGCGCGCGCCGACTCGTGGGACAGCGACGCGCCGCTGCGCACACACAGCAAAGGTACCTGCTGCTGCCGCTGAGGGTGGGCAGGGGCAGGGGCAGGGGCAGGGGCAGGGGGAGGGCGCGAGCTCGGAGTCGGAGCCGCTGGCCGCCACGTCGCGGCGCGTGCACGCGGCGCGCGCCGACTCGTGGGACAGCGACGCGCCGCTGCGCACACACAGCAAAGGTACCTGCTGCTGCCGCTGAGGGTGGGCAGGGGCAGGGGCAGGGGCAGGGGCAGGGGGAGAGCGCGAGCTCGGAGTCGGAGCCGCTGGCCGCCACGTCGCGGCGCGTGCACGCGGCGCGCGCCGACTCGTGGGACAGCGACGCGCCGCTGCGCACACACAGCAAAGGTACCTGCTGCTGCCGCTGAGGGTGGGCAGGGGCAGGGGCAGGGGCAGGGCGCGAGCTCGGAGTCGGAGCCGCTGGCCGCCACGTCGCGGCGCGTGCACGCGGCGCGCGCCGACTCGTGGGACAGCGACGCGCCGCTGCGCACACACAGCAAAGGTACCTGCTGCTGCCGCTGAGGGTGGGCAGGGGCAGGGGCAGGGGCAGGGGCAGGGGGAGGGCGCGAGCTCGGAGTCGGAGCCGCTGGCCGCCACGTCGCGGCGCGTGCACGCGGCGCGCGCCGACTCGTGGGACAGCGACGCGCCGCTGCGCACACACAGCAAAGGTACCTGCTGCTGCCGCTGAGGGTGGGCAGGGGCAGGGGCAGGGGCAGGGGGAGGGCGCGAGCTCGGAGTCGGAGCCGCTGGCCGCCACGTCGCGGCGCGTGCACGCGGCGCGCGCCGACTCGTGGGACAGCGACGCGCCGCTGCGCACACACAGCAAAGGTACCTGCTGCTGCCGCTGAGGGTGGGCAGGGGCAGGGGCAGGGGCAGGGGCAGGGGGAGGGCGCGAGCTCGGAGTCGGAGCCGCTGGCCGCCACGTCGCGGCGCGTGCACGCGGCGCGCGCCGACTCGTGGGACAGCGACGCGCCGCTGCGCACACACAGCAAAGGTACCTGCTGCTGCCGCTGAGGGTGGGCAGGGGCAGGGGCAGGGGCAGGGGGAGGGCGCGAGCTCGGAGTCGGAGCCGCTGGCCGCCACGTCGCGGCGCGTGCACGCGGCGCGCGCCGACTCGTGGGACAGCGACGCGCCGCTGCGCACACACAGCAAAGGTACCTGCTGCTGCCGCTGAGGGTGGGCAGGGGCAGGGGCAGGGGCAGGGCGCGAGCTCGGAGTCGGAGCGCATAGAAATAACTTTTTTTAAAACTCGAACAATATTTTTTTTATTTTATTAAAAAAAAATTGTATGTGGTTTTATTACCTGTGTATTGTATGGGGAGTAAGAGGATTGTCAAATTCCCCACTTTACTTACTTAGCTTTAACATCGGCTAGTGTCAATAAGAGGTAATAAAACCACATAAAATTAAAAAAAAAACTTAATAAAATTGGGAAAAAAAACTTGGTCGAGATTTAAAAAAAAAAGTTATTTCTATACGTTGGAATACTGTTCCTGATAACGTACTTAACGGGAACCACAGGGTTTTTGTTACATGTTGTATTGTATCTCCCGTAATATTTAGCTTAACATGTAAATTGTAATTTTTGAATACAACGTCAGTGACTTTTGAAATTTTAATTACTGAACCCGATAGGCACCTTCGTCACCTTCTGTGAGTCATATTGAGAGATTATCAGGCATTAATAACTAGTACATTATTAGCCATTAACTCACACTTAAATCCCATACATATCGCACACATTCATTTAATCGAACCATGTAGTGGCGATGTAAGAATATCTACTACTCCATATCATCTCGTGGCTGTCATAAGAGGCGACAGAGGTAGACAGATCAGGAGATGAGCAGCAGCGTCTTCTTGATAACAACTAAAAATCATTAAAAATAACTGCCCCTACCAAGTATAGCAGCTCCGACAAAATTCCACCCTATGAGGCAATCTATGGGGGAGGCCTATGTTCAGCAGTGGCCTTTAATAGGCTGTAATGGATGAATGTATAGACGATAATCTACCAGGAGCACATGACCCACTGAGAGGTGAAAGTTTTAAATCACCAGTAACATTACAACGCATATGGCAAATATCCCTCTATGAGGCAATCTATGTGGGAGACCTATGTTCAGCAATGGACTTTTATAGGCTGTAATTGATGAATGCTAGTGAATTAATTTAATTTGTTTTTCAATTAATTGACCAGGTAAAGGCGTGGGGAAGAAAAGTAAGACCAGCAGCACTGAACCCACGCCCTCCACCAGTCACGCTATAGGTTCTCAAGGTGAGTTTCAGTTTTCTATCAAATATTTACAAACTTATAAGTGTGGGGTCCACGCTTAGCAATGGACTTGCGACGGTCCACGATCATACCCACCATGCTGGTTCTAATTGATTTCATTTAAAAATTGTATCAACAAAATTATTGCAAAGTAAAATGAATATGTTTAAAAAATATGTTCCGCTGGGTTTTTAGCTGGTTCTTCCTAGGACAGAGGAACTTTCCAAACCGTTGGAAAATAAAAAATTACCTTCTATAAGTATGATGTAATAATCAATATTAAATAAAAATTATTCTTTTCTAGATTATATCTATTCCCTTAGAGCCGTGGTGGCTCATGAGCCGCGGTAGCTCAGATGGTTAGCGCTCGCTGTAAATTTCACTGTACGCGATCAACCAGGGGGCGGGGTTCGATCCCCGCCGACACAAATGAAATTGTTATTTGCAATTTTTAAGTGCTAATTACCACGTGATCAGAGGGGAAGGAAAACATCATGAGGAAACCTGCATGTCTGAGAAATAAGAAAAAAAAAAAAAGTATTTCGAAGATAGTGTTCGCCAACATATAATATAAGCTGTAACTTTATATTCTATTCTATTCAATGGTGATTCGATAGTTCCAGCACTGTATTATATTAGTATAGGTACAATTTTTCTTACATGCTGTGATAGTTAACACAGAACAAAAACTACAAAACCAGCAATAACAGAGACCCAAAACTTTTGGTTTGTCGGCTTATTAAACTCATAAACATGTAGTTCAATAAACCTTGCAAACCGTAGAATCCGTAGAATTCTGTTCGAGCTCCCTCGCACGCGTCGTTCAAGAGTCAATGTAATTTTTTAATGATACAGTGCCGTAAACATCTTGATCCGCCTCGAAGGACCAAGAAATGGCTATTTAATAATATAAGAGGCACTTTGCTATGTTTCGTTTGTTTATGGAAGACTTAACTTTTGTTATGAATAAATATTGAATTTGGAAAAACTTATAATATTTTCACGTAATATAATTGGCGCTTCCATGAATAAACATGTGACACATTTTTAAGTGGTAGAATGGCGCTGCAGCTATATTATGGTTGTAGCACGAATGAGTCAGCTCAACAGGGGAAGTACCACGCTCTCACGGAATACCAGCGAGAAATAGCAGCTTAACGCTGCTGAGTTTTGTATGGTGAGTGTAGAGGACCGGAGACCCTTTTTACTGGAAACGAGGCATTCCATCTTAGTCTTCAGGAGTTACAACGATGCATTTTGATTCTAAATCGAGGATAGATGTGAATGTCTGTGAGCTACAACACCACTTACCGAAAAGTGGTCTGTGTGCTCGTTTGTCACTTATGCTTTGAAAAAATAACATGTGTGTTGCGTTTGGTGATTGAACTTAAAGAGTTTAATGTTCTATGTGAACTTCCCAGATGAATCAGTAGAGGGTAACGGTGTGGCGTCTGACGGCGGGTCCGACCACTCGCACATACAAGTGCTGGAGGAGGAGCTGGCCGATGATGAGGTCGATCTCACATACGAACACCTGCACGTGCGTATTCCTACACACACACACACACACACACACACACACACACACACACACACACACACGCGCGCGCGCACATACACATATGTTGTACGTGGTAGAGCCATGCTGCTATTTTAGTAGTATAGTTGTAGCACGAATGGGTCGGCTTGACCGGGAAGAACCACGCTCTCACAGAATATCAGCGTAAAGTAGCAGCTTAAGAGTGTTGTGTTTCGTATGGTGAGTGTAGAGAACTGGAGACCCTATTTACTGGAAAAGAAGTTGTCACCCGTGAGGATTCCATCTTAGTCCTCACGGGTGACAACGCATCTATATTTTGATTCGCATCCGAGGATAGATGTAGATGTTTATGTGCCACAGCATCCACTTACCATCAGATGGACTTTGTGCTCGTTTGTCACGCTAAATTATAAGAAACATATATGGATCTTAGAACACTGTATAAGAAGCACCAGGCGGTCTGAGATGTAATCTATATGAACTTTTCCGTGGTAAGAAAAGGTGGGATCTCCCACCAGGCAAGGTGTTTAGCCCGGGGAGCGTCCAACGCTCCGTATGTTAGCTGTTCTATACAGAGTTATTTTGTAATAGTCGGCCAAATTTGCAGAGAAGGTTTAGAATAAATAATATAGACAAATGGTGAAGAAAAATTTTTTTTCTTTCTTTTCTTTATTTGGTCTACAAAACAGAACACAATTTCAACATGCTAACAGGTAATATATAAAACAAAGATTTCAAAAATTGTATTCTAATATATATGTAGACACAGCTTGCACATAATGTAAAAAATGTGATTAACAATAAAGTTTGGTACTTAAAGTTATGTTATAATCATGCTAAATTAAATACCAAATTAAATTAAATTAAGATTAAATTGCATTGCAGCACTTAATCCAGCGCTTTTTGGTGTATTTAGCACACATTTCAAAATTGTAGCGACTAGCGGGTTATTAACTCTTTTATAGCAGCACTGTTAGTCCACATTACCGATAATAATAATAATGACCTTTATTATTTTTTTCCACAAATAGTACATTGCAGTTTATCTTTTTCAAACATATTTTTTCCACAAAACAAAGAGCATGGGAGACGAGTCCAAACTAGGATACCCTGTGCTATGGATCTCCCGGCTTCCCCTTTAGGATGATCAACTTGATTTTTTTATCGACGACTATAAGCTGGGAAATCCCCTTCATTAAAGTTTTCGTTCATGGTTTTGGCAACGCATTTATTTTGCTTTATTCAGTTTTAGTCAGTTGTTTAGAGCACAGCCAGTACTATACTAATCGCGGTACACAGGTGTATGGCTGTTTCCTAGACCTGTCAACGGCATTTGACTTAGTGTCTTATAACATATTGTGGGCAAAGCTGGAGGACAGAGGACTACCGGTTGAATTGCTAAATATATTTAAGTTCTGGTATGCCAACCAGACAAATTGTGTAAAATGGGCCGACTCTCTCTCGGAAGAATATGTGTTGGAGAGTGGGGTAAGACAGGGAGACTTGACGTCTCCCACACTCTTCAACATATATATTAATGATCTCATTGTCAGGTTGAGCAGTATGCGTGTCGGATGCCGTATTGATGGAGTAAGCACCAACAATATAAATTACGCTGATGACAGTGTACTGCTCTGTCCAACTGAGGGGGGTCTTAACGAGATGCTAAGGGTTTGTGAGAAATATTCTGCTGAGCACGGGCTCATATACAATGTAAAAAAGACAGAATGCATGGTGTTTAAGGCCGCTGGTAAATGTCCCGATAAAGTCAATAACATTACCCTGAACGGCGTGAACATACAACGTGTATCAAAATTTAAATATCTGGGACATATAATTACTGACGACCTTAAAGACGACGCTGACATAGAAAGGGAACGTAGGGCTCTGTCAGTAAGAGGCAATATGTTGGCTCGCAGATTCTATCGTTGTAGCGAAGACGTAAAAGTGACCCTTTTTAAAGCGTATTGCCAAAACATGTACACGGGAAATCTGTGGACCAGCTATACCAAGAAGTCGCTGGACACCCTACGAGTCCAATATAATAATGTGTTCAGGATGTTGTTGGGATTGCCTCGTTTCTGTAGTGCATCAGCGATGTTTGCAGAATACCAAGTTGACGACTTTGCAGCCATTATTCGCAAAAAAACCACATCGCTGATATTTAGAGCGCGAGGCAGTCCCAATAGCATTCTGCAAACCCTGGCAGATAGGTATACTTCTCCGCTTTGGGCCTGCTTTGTGAGGAGGGTTATTTTAAAACACAGTTATTTAAATTAAATTCAAATTGACCTCATCTGATTTTATTTTGATATTTTATTTTATTTTGATTGTATTTAATCTAATTTAATTAAGACATTATTGGATTTCGATTGATTTTTATTTGATTTTTTGTTTGATTGTATTTAATGTAATTTAATTTTGACATTACTATTATTTGATTATTATTTTATTTTTATTTTTGATTTTATTGTAATTTAATTTTGAGTATAGATTTGATTTTAGTTTTGATTTAATTTAATTAAATTTATTTAATGTTCTCAATTACTAACCTAATATAAGTCATACTAACAACTTATGGATCTTTGATATCTGAAATAAAGAATTATTATTATTATTATTATTATTACAGCTAAGTTAAAAGTTACTTAAAGTAGTACTAACTACTGTTGACAGCAATTGCCATAATTATAAGTCGATGTGCTGCGAAGTATTGATACATCAAAAAATAGTGGTGAGCTGAAAGTAGGGAAATTTGGAATAGGGCAACGGAACCCAAGGGGCCAGCAGCTGGCCGACTTCATGGAGAAAGAGGGACTCTTTATGATGAACTCTTTCTTCCAGAAGCGGCCCCACAGGAAGTGGACCTGGTCGAGCCCCGACGGTTCCACAAAAAATGAGATTGACTTCATTATGACGACCAGACGACAACTGTTCAGTGATGTCTCCGTGATCGCGAGGGTGAAAACTGGTAGCGATCACCGAATGGTTAGAGGCACACTGAACCTAAACGTTAAGTTGGAGAGGTCTCGTCTAATGAAGTCAACGCTCCGTCCCCCTCGTGCTCTGTTTCAAAGTCCCGAAACCTTTCAGCTCGAGTTACAAAACCGTTTTCAGTGCCTAGAAGACTGCAATGAAGTGGACGATATGAATGACAAGCTCGTGGAAACTGTCCATGCGGTTGGAGCTAAGTTCTGCAAGACCCGCCGCAGAAGAACACAAAAACTCTCCGATCACACTCTTAATCTCATGGCTGTTAGACGGGAGATGAAGCTACATTCTTCAACAGACTTGACAGCATACAGGCATCTGAACAGACAGATCTCCAAATGCATGCGGCGGGACTTACGCAACTTCAATACAGCTCGTATTGAAGAAGCGATCGAGCGGAACCAAGGCTCCAAAGTCTTTGCCAGAGATCTGTCTGCCAGAAAGAGCCAACTGTCAAAGCTGAAGACAGAATGTGGCAGCATCGTTTCCGGGACACCTGTGATTTTGAGTGAGATTGAGAGGTTCTATGGGCAGCTGTACACATCATCGTTGGAGCCACACGCAAGTGTGAGTAACGATCCAAGAGCGAGTCTCATCCGACACTATTCCGAAGATATCCCGGATGTCAGTCTGAGCGAGATTAGGATGGCTCTCCAGCACCTTAAAAACGGTAAGGCCCCAGGCGAGGATGGAATTACAGCGGAGCTTCTGAAAGCGGGTGGAAGACCGGTACTTGAAGTCCTTCAGAAGCTCTTTAATTCCGTCCTCCATGGTGGCATTACACCGGAGGCGTGGAGCAGAAGTGCGGTGGTCTTGTTCTTCAAGAAAGGTGACAACGCTCTCTTGAAGAACTACAGACCGATTTCCCTTCTGAGCCGCGTCTACGTGCTGTTTTCGAGAGTCATTACGAATCGTCTCGCGCGCAGACTTGACGACTTCCAGCCTCCCGAACAAGCCGGTTTCCGAAAGGGCTTTAGCACCATAGACCACATACATACCCTTCGGCAAGTTGTACAGAAGTCCGAAGAGTACAATTTGCCACTATGTCTGGCGTATGTGGACTATGAGAAAGCCTTTGATTCCGTCGAAATTTGGGCGGTGCTGCAGTCCCTTCAGCGGTGCCAAGTTGACTGTCGGTATATCGAAGTGTTGAAGTGCTTGTACAGTAGGGCTACGATGGCTATCCGAGTACAGAACCAGAGTACGAAACCTATCCAATTGCAGAGAGGTGTAAGACAGGGTGACGTCATATCCCCGAAACTCTTCACCGCTGCATTGGAAGACGTTTTCAAGCTTCTGGACTGGAAAGGATACGGTATCAACATCAATGGCGAGTACATCACTCACCTTCGATTTGCCGACGATATAGTCCTTATGGCAGAATCGCTGGAGGACCTAAGCACTATGCTCAATGACCTCAATAGTGTTTCCCAACGGATAGGTCTTAAGATGAACATGGACAAAACTAAGATCATGTTTAATGTCCATGTCACACCTATGCCGATAGTTGTTGGGAACACTAAGCTCGAAGTTGTTGACGAGTATGTTTACCTGGGACAAATAGTCCGACTGGGTAAGTCCAACTTCGACCGAGAGGTCAATCGACGGATTCAACTCGGCTGGGCAGCGTTCGGGAAGCTACGACACATCTTCTCGTCAGACATACCTCAAAACCTTAAAACGAAATTGTACAACCAGTGCGTGTTGCCAGTGATGACTTACGGAACTGAGACGTGGTCCTTCACTGCTGGCCGTATGAGGAAGCTCAAGGTCGCTCAGCGAGCTATGGAGAGGGCTATGCTCGGAGTTTCTCTGCGTGATAAACTTAGGAATGAGGATATCCGCAGTAGAACCAGAGTGACCGACATAGCCCAACGGATTAGTAAGCTGAAGTGGCAGTGGGCCGGCCATATAGCTCGAAGAACCGACAACCGATGGGGAAGAAAGGTTCTCGAGTGGCAGCCTCGTACCGGTAGGCGAAGTGTAGGGCGTCCCCCCACGAGATGGAGTGACGACCTGGTAAGACATGCAGGAAGTCGATGGATGCAGGTGGCTCAGGACCGTGTTTTGTGGCATTCTTTGGGGGAGGCCTATGTTCAGCAGTGGACTTGTGAAGGGCTGTAATGATGATAATGATGATGAAGACTAAATTAAATTAAGGCTAAATTAAATTACATACTTGGAATAAAGATACTGTAATAATTTGTTTTTTGTGGAGGCCACTGAACCCATGAAAACATCCACTTCAAATCGAACAATGTTACTGGATGAACACATGCGATATAATGGCGAATGTTGTCCGAGAACGGTTCTACAAAGTGGAAGACTAAATGTTTTACGATTATGAAGGCGACTATTAGCACGAGGTATTAAGAATTGTATGCGCTCTAAAATTATTGGTGAGTCAATATAACCATTAATCAATTTATTTATACAAAAACATTATATCAAACATTTTTCTACGCATTTGCAACGGAACCATTTTAAAATGTTTTAGCCGATCTTTGTAGGAATGAAGTATATGGCATTTGTTCACGGCATAGCTAAGGACATACAAAAAACGTTTTTGAACACGCTCTATTCGCTCAGAGTGGATGGTATAAATAGGATTCCAAACAACACTGCAGTACTCCAAATGGCTTCTAACGAGAGAATTGTAAATAGTTATGGTTAGTCCACTGTTTTTAAAAACATTCATTTGCCTACAAATAAAGCCTGAGAGTCTTGAAGATTTTTTAATTATGTAATCAAAATGGTGTCGAAAAGAAAGAGTAGTATCTATAAAAACCCCCAAATCTCGCAAGCAAGGCACTTCTTTTATGACACTGTCACCAATATAATACTCAGCTGCGTAACTCTTCTTTTTTCTGCTAAATTTTATATGGTAACATTTTTGTGTATTTAATATCATGAGGTTATCCCTACACCATCTGTCAATTTTATCGAGATCTTGCTGTAAGGCGTCAATATCATGGACACTTTTTATAGTTCGATAAATTTTTAAGTCGTCTGCATACATTTTGAATTTGGAATTAAGTGTTTTACCTATATCGTTTATTAATATCAAGAAAAACAACGGACCAAGATGAGAACCTTGAGGAACACCAGAAAGAATTTCAGTAGAGAATGACTTAAAACCATTAATATAAATAAGTTGTGAACGGTTCCTCAAGTATGATTCACATCATCTAAGCAGTGTTCCATGAATACCCATTGCTTCCAGCTTAAGCATTAATATGTCATGATTTACGACATCAAATGCCTTACGAAAATCAGTATATATAGCGTGAACTTCTTCTCCGTTATCAATAGCATCAGAAATGTCCAATATATAACTTACAAGGTTAGAAGCTGTTGATCTTTTTGGAAAAAACCCATATTGGTTATGGCTTATTTGGTTCTTGACGTGACTTAGTATTCTTTTATGTACTAGTGCCTCTAATACTTTTCCACAAACAGGTAGCAACGAAATTGGTCTATAATTAGTTACGTCATCAATATTACCAGATTTATATATTGGAGTTATACTGGCAATTTTCCACTGATGAGGAAAGATACCAGAAGAAAGGGACCTATTAAAAATTCTAGAAAGAGGTTTACACAAGCAACTCGCACAGATCTTGAAAAAAATAGGAGGAAGGGAATCGGTACTCGTACTCTTGTTACTATCGAGGGATTGCAAATATTCACGTATCTCATGCTCGTCTAGATGAAAACCGTAAAGTGACATGCTAGAGGATATTGTTCCACATAAATCATCCCTAGAGTATGTTTGCTTGTTACTTTTTTTATATACAGACTGAAAATATTCTGCAAATAGATTACTAATATCTTTACCACCCTTTGCCCGCTTGTCATTATATTTCATTTCATTAGGTATAGAAGCAGAATTTGACTTTTTACTTTTAAATATTTGCCAAAAGTATTTAGGGTTACTTTGTAAATGGCTTACGGCATGCATTTTAAAGTTAGCATAACATTCCTTTATAAGTCGATTACACCTAGCTCTCAATAGGTTGTAAGTGAGTTTGTCCAATGTGTTCCCATATTTTTTAAACCGACAGTGAACTTTAGATTTTTCTTTAAGAGCCTTGATTAAGGAAGATGTAAACCATGGAGGATAATTCTTATTTCTCGGTTTAAATAAAGTAGTATGTTTTTTACAAAAATACATTATTGTTTCATTAAACACATTAACCATATCATTGACATCTGCTGAATCCTGCCATAAAACACTCCAGTCAATCGTCTTTAATTCCTTAATTAAAGCATCATAATCAGTTCTAAAAAAGTTGTATGTCGGCTCCGGTTTTGACTTTAGTATGCTTTGTGAGTTTTTTTGGAATTCTATTTCAATCGCAGGGTGATGTCTAATGAAATCAATGGTATATTAGCTTTCTGCACCGAAACACATGCCCTATTATTTGATAATATCAAATCAAGAATTCGGTTATTTTTATTTAATATATTATTGCATTGGTTCAAATTGTTAAATGACATAGCATCCAGAAATAAGTTCTCCAAATTACCATTAGCTATCGGTACTAACTTATTGTCATTATCAGTATGCCATAATATCTTGTTTAAATTAAAATCTCCGACTATAAGAAATGTATTATCAACATCAGCATGCATTACTCTAGTTAAATTGTCCAAATAAGTTGTGACGTAATTCTCTTTTAAGGGGGGTGGAAAGTAAACAGTACCTATATTAATATATTTGTTGCCGAATTTTAAGGACAACCACATATCTTCACACGTAGATTCCCAGCCGTTTCTTCTATAAACTTGATACTTTTTCAAAACCGCTATTAACACTCCCCCGCCATCTTTTTTAGTTTTATGAGATGAAGTTGTATACCTATCACGTCTGAAAATATAGTAGCGATTATCCAGCAACTCTCAAAATTAATTTAAAAAAAATCTCAAACATTCTGTCGTGGTAATGCATTATTTTAACTGATTTTACTGCGCACGCACACATTCGTAAGGGTCGATCGGTAGGCAAAAACGTTGTTGCCCACGAATGACATTCAATTTGGGACAATTTCAAATAAAAATAGAAGCCTTATTTACTCGTATTTTCAAAAACTGCAATAACGGTATTCATTATTTATATATTTGAACTTAATTTCAAATTTGGCTGCTCTTTGAAAAATAAGCCTGTAATATTGTAATGATATTATACCCTTGTATAATAATAATAAAAAAATTAATTGCGTTTCTCTGTATAAACAAAAGATACAGCATTTAAAGCTTTTATATCACAAATAAAATATAGAAAATATTATCTTTAAGAAAAGAAGCAAGTGCTTTTTTTTTTTTTAAAAACTTTACCCCCACACTAGGATTTTCTCCTGTGTCGTGGAGGCAGTTTACAAACATATATTGCACAAGGACAAACATCCAGACCCGGAACAATTATTTGTAAGCCATACAAATACTTGTTCCGTGCGGGATTCAAACCGGCGGCCCCCAGCGCAACAACTGATTGCTACGCCACTGCGCCACGGAGCCGTCTTATTTGCTTGCTTACAACATAGACATTGAGAATGGACTGAGCGTTAGCCTCGCAAAAGTGACCATTCTCTAGAAAGAGACAAAGCGACTGCGAGGTCAATACCTGTGTCTTTCGTGCAAGCCTGATTGGTCCACGTCCTGCAAGCCAGTGACGTGGCTACTGGCCGCACATTCGCTTTGTCTCTCTCGCATTTTTCGATCTGTATTTATTGCACAACTGAATACGGAACGCACAGTCCATTCTTTCTATGTCTACGGCTTACAATAATAATTTATCCTTATATAATTAATAGAATCCGACGTTACTTTGCGGAAAACCATTATAATAAAGTTGGCAAAAAATTACTTTGCGTGGATGTGCTCGATAAAATATATATATATATATATATTTTTTATAGAAGAAGGGGCAAACGAGCATGCGGTTCACCTGATGGTAAGTGACTACCGCCGCCCATGAACAACCGCAACACCAGGGGAATCGCAGATGCGTTGCTGGCCTTTTAGAAAGGTGTAAGCTCTTTTCTTGAAGGTTCCTAAGTCGTATCGGTCCGGAAAATTCGCTGGTGGTAATTGATTCCACAAGGAATTTGTGCGAGGGAAAAAACTTTTTCTAAATCGCACAGTGGTGGACCGCCAATCATCCAGATGGTATGGATGGTAACGCGAGTTTTGTCGCGATGTGCGATGGTGAAATTGAGCGGCTGGAATTAGTCCGAACAATTCCTCAGAGCACTCCCCGTGATAGATGCGATAAAATACGCAAAGAGATGCAACATCTCTACGCAGTGCCAGTGTATCGAGCCGATCAGAAAGAACTCGGTCGTCGACGATTCGAACCGCTCTGCGCTGGATGCGGTCAAGTGGAAGGAGCTGGCACTGGGGTGCCCAGGCCCAGAGATGAGAACAGTATTCCATGTGGGGCCGAACTTGCGCTTTGTAAAGTTGCAAGTGATGTGCCGGCATGAAATACTGTCTCGCTCTGCTGAGCACGCCTAGCTTTTTAGAGGCCAATTTGGCCTTCCCTTCCAAGTGACCACGAAACTGCACGTCACTCGATATGTCGACGCCAAGGATTCCGATACTAGCTGAGGCAGCAAGGGGAGTGCCTTGAAACTGAGGAGATACGACAAAGGGGTTCTTTTTAGCGGTAAACGTGCAAACTTGTGTCTTCTGGGGATTGAACTGGACTAGATTTAGTCGGCCCCAATCCGAGACTTTGTTAAGCAAAGACTCGACTTCAGACACAAGTTTGTCCCGGTACTCAGCGACGTTTTCCCGAGAAATATTGGCACGGCTGGTATATAAGGCATCACCAGTGCTGTCCTCTGCATAGCAATGAATGCTACCAGTTAGCAACATATCATTGATATGCAGGAGAAACAGCGTTGGTGATAGCACGCAGCCTTGTGGAACACCAGCGTTGATAGGCTTGAAATCAGAGCATGCACCGTCTACTACGACCTTGATGCTCCGATCAGCAAGGAAACTGGTGATCCATTTGCACAATTTCTCGGGAAGCCCATAGGAAGGAAGCTTCGGAAGAAGCGCTTTGTGCCAGACCCGATCGAAGGCCTTCGCTATGTCCAAACTAACGGCCAATGCCTCCCCCTTGGACTCTACTGCCTCCGCCCATCTATGAGTCAGATAGACTAGAAGATCACCAGCTGATCGACCTCGACGAAAACCGTACTGGCGGTCACTAATCAGCTGGTGATCCTCAAGGTACCTCATGAGCTGGCAGTTTATAATGGATTCCATTATTTTGGAGAACAAGGAGGTGATGGCAATAGGCCTGTAGTTGGATGGGTCTGAGCGGTCGCCTTTTTTAGGGATCGGGTGGACAAAAGCTGTCTTCCATGAAATCGGGACTACGCCTTGGGAGTAGGAGTACCGGAAAAGACGCGTTAAAACCGGTGCCAACTCCGGAGCACACGTCTTCAGCACAATGGGAGGGACTCCATCGGGCCCACTCGACTTGCTGACGTCCAGGGAGAAGAGTGCTTTGTGAACCGAGCGCTGTGTAAACCGCACATCCGGCATGGAGTACTCACACCGCGGGATGGTCGGCGGTGTGTTCCCTCCGTCATCTAGAGTCGAGTTGGACGCAAAAAGAGAGCTCAACAGATCGGCTTTCTCCTTTGCTTATGTGTTTTACTTAGTTTGAAGAGCACCTCCCGCCCTCCCTCAATTGCGTGCACTATCCCCGTCACCACTAATCCCAGCACCACTACTCCCAACACCACTACACTAGGAAAGACACACCACTGACGACAATACAACACGTGTTTCGCCTCCACACGAGGCATCTTCAGGTGATCTAGACTCTGGGGTGGCCACCGCAGAGTGTGAGAAGTAATTTTTGCCAACTTTAATTATTCTTCGTGTTGTGACATGTAAACTTTTTCTACAACACGGTAAATATACAAACTTAAGAAAAGCGCTCGTATATGTATGTGTGAAGTGGTTTTCTTTACTTATATATTTTGAACGGAAGAGTCGGGAAGTCGAAAGTCGATACATTGAAAATGGGCCAGATTAGCAGTGCCCTTAACCGACGAGTGTGTATGCGTAGATATGATGGATGTAAAGGAGGCGAAAGAGGTGTGTCAGGATCGAGCTAAATGAAAGTTCGTTGTCTCTGCCTACCCCTCTGAGTGACAGAGGATTTACGTTTGGGGCAGATTAGGGAGGGTTGAAGTGGAAGGAGGTGAAGACTTTTTCCTATTTTTTTATTTCTTAAAAAAACGTTACCCCCACACTAGGATTTTTTCCTGTATCCTGGAGGCAGTTTACATCATAAGCACAAGGACAAACATCCACACCCGGAACAATTATTTGCAGGCCATACAAATACTTGTTCCGTGTGGGATTCGAACCCGTGGTCCCCAGCGCAGCAACTCATTGCTAAGCCACTGCGCTACGGAGCCGTCGGCGTCATACTTTTATTTTCTAACTTACAAGTAAACTTCACTACTGTGACAATGTGAGTTCACAGCGATACTGGACTACCTAACTTCAAGCTAACTTAACTACTACTGGGCGATGTTAACAATCAAACCCTATGTTTTATACTATGTTGAATATTTTTAAGTCACGTAAGTAAATTGAGTCACGTATTAAAGACGTGTTATTATTTGCTTAGCAGGCGATGCCGTATGGTAGGTGACTTCGTGATGGCATGCGAGGTCAGCAGGCATGTGTAACTGGCGTGAATGTTTATGTTTGTGCTTGTATTTCAAAAGTGTTGCCTGTGTTCGCAGAAGACGAGAAGAAAACGTCGGCGAGCGCGCAGTTCGGACAGCAGCGCGGCTTCCGGCAGGCGGCGGACGCGGCGGCCGCACAAACGGTAACATTTTGTTGTTTTTACAACCTTCAAGAGTCAAAGGTTTTTTTATAATGTTTGTATGTATGTATGTATGTACCTTTACATCGCTTCCCTCATTCGGCTATCGACATACTTACCTCTATACTTGTAAATTGTATGCTTGTAAATTTGTCAATGGTGTTCGTGGTCCTTCACTGCTGGCTGGATGAGGAAGCTCAAGGTCGCTCAGCGAGCTATGGAGAGGGCTATGCTCGGGGTTTCTCTGCGTGATAAACTTAGAAATGAGGATATCCGCAGTAGAACCAGAGTGACCGACATAGCCCAACGGATTAGTAAGCTGAAGTGGCAATGGGCCGGTCATATAGCTCGAAGAACCGATAACCGATGTGGAAAAATGGTTCTCGAGTGGCAGCCTCGTACCGATAGGCGAAGTGTAGGGCGTCCCCCCACTAGATGGAGCGACGACCTGGTAAGACATGCAGGAAGTCGATGGCTGCAGGTGGCTCAGGACTGTGCTTTGTGGCATTCCTTGGGGGAGGCGTACGTTCAGCAGTGGAATTGTAAAGGGATGTAATGATGATAATGATGATGAAATTCATCAATAAACAAGCTTAAATGTTTTACTAAAGAAAAATTTTACAAAACGGGTAATTATAATATCAAAGAATACAATAAGTAATAAAAAACCCCTGGTAATGATGTGAACGCCAACATGCTGGTTCTATTAAAACTCATTTAAAATTTGTGCAAACAAGAAAACCAAATTATTGTAAAGTGAAATGTTTTAAAAAAAAGTCCCACTGGGTTTCTTGCTGGTTCTTCCCAGGACAGAGGTATTTTCCGAACCAGTGGTAAATAACAAATAACTTTCAGTAAGTATTATGTAATAATCAATATTGAATAAAAATTATTATATTCTATTCAACAATATCTACTGAACTAGGGCATAATTATTTACACGCTATCCTACGACGCGTGTTCGCATGAACGTGTAATCATCAGTTACTCGATTCAGAGCATGCAGGACGTAGTAAACAATCTAAAAGCAAACTATCTCATTTTTTAGTGTGTAGTTTAGAAACATATTTATCGTAATTATTTAATGTCTATCTAAAGTACAAATATGGTTATTTGAATCTATAACATGAAATAATATAAGATGACTCACGTCTGATAATAAACTGAATAGTAAGGCCGTACAGAAAGGAAATGCGCATCCGTTACTGAGCGAAAATACGTACTCACTTTAAAACAACACAGAAAAATACACGGATACTTGTAAGTGACGCCTAAACCATGTTCAAATTCTTAACACGTGTAATGTTTGGACAATGCAATAAATTAAGAATCAATGATGCAGTTTAATAACTCTCTTTATTGGTTTGCAGGAGACTTATATATAGTGATTGTGACGTAGGTACATAGGTAGGGGACAAGGTTTGTGTTACGTGGTTCCAGGTAGAGTCACATGAATGGTATCTTCTTCTATAAATATAATATGATATTTGTTCACGTCCCTAGTTGCCCCGACAAAAGTCGACTATCCCGGGGCCCACCAGCGGAACACTCGACGAGCAACCAAGGGTGGAGCCCAATGGCCTATGGATAGTTCTAAATTAATGGCAAATAAGCAAACAAAGCTTACCGATCTCCGGAGGTAGGGTTGACCACAGGGTACCAGTCAGGTGATAAGTGAGGTGTATGTAAAGTGGTGTGCGAAAGTGTATACACATGTAACCTGACGGCCCGATGTAATCGGACCGCAGATCCTCAGGCGCTGATTTTCTCCAAATGTGCGATCCCTCCAGCGGTCGATCATCAATTGAAACTTCTGCTATTATTTTCACTATATTTGTTTATCAACTTTATTGTACATTTAATTAACTTCAAAGTCAACCAATTCAACGTTCATCGAATTTAAAACAAGTGACACACGACAGAAGTAACGAACAGTCGTTCAAAGTTCAATATTCAATGTTTCGGGTTCACTTAGTACAAAATTACAAACACGGGAACGAACGCGGCTTCTTCTCGAGTCTCAAAGTTCAGCGTTCCACACAACAAGGCAAAGTTCCCTCGCACAAATTGCTACGAAGCAACTCGTCTAATCAAATTAATGTCAATCAAAGTTAAGTTAATAATTCAAACTCAATACAAGCCGTCCGTCGCGCAACAATTATTGGCAATCAGTTAATTTAATCACTCAAAACTCATCTTGATGTAAGTTTTTAAAATATTACGATTTTGGCCTAAACAATATTACTGAACTAAATAGATGTTATTTCTACACCTTATATGGAGTCCACGTTGAGTGATGATCATTTATTATTCCAGTTATATTGCTTTATCATAGTACCTACACCACACACGCACTCTCACACATATTTCTTCTATTTTCAACAGTTCGTAAAACTGCCGGACACGCGCATATGCACCTGAAACCATGTTGTCGTATGTGTGCGTTAGTGCGTGTTGTTACGATAAGTTGAGCATGGTTTTGGCGTCACTTGAAATGTACGCAGGGCTCCGTCTATCTTCTTTGGTTGTCCGAGTCTTTTACGCGCCATTCGCGCAAAAACATCATGGCTGCTACAATAATATTATTTATTTAATATTAAATAACCATCCCTAGAGTACAACCAATTTAATAAATAATTATAACTTTTAACAAAAAGTAAAAACCGATTGAATAAAACTATTTTTTACGGATTTTATCGCGTTTAATTAACTTATTTTATATTCCCGACGTTTCGGTTGCTTTCCAGTCCCCCGTGACCACGGTTGCTGGAAAGCAACCGAAACGTCGGGAATATAAAATAAGTTAATTAAACGCGATAAAATCCGTAAAAATAGTTTTATTCAATGTGTAGTGTTCGCGTAAATATAAGAAATCATTAAATAAAAACCGACTTCAAATTGCTAAAAAATAAATTATTTATTTGCACCCTTGAAGTATAACCTATTTAATAAAAAAAATATTAAATTCGGTTCTCAATTTGCGAAGATATCGCGTAACATACATATAAAAAACACACTCAAATTGAGAACTACATTCTTCTTGAAGTTGGTTAAAATGAATCAAAATCGGTACACAATGAGGGCTCATAATCTGCCGTTTACCAGATGTCGCTAGTTGGGATTGAGGTGAAGTTTTTTGTTACACAATGTAACAAGTTTATCATCAGTTTCTAGAGTATTATAATAATACACAAAACAATGTCTTAGTGGTTTCTCTTTAAGTTTATATTCATTTTTAATTATTTTTTCTTCTTCTTTTTTTAGGAATATCTGTAGTTTGAATTATAAATTTCTAATCTAATTTATATTAAATTTTACTGTTATTATCATCATCATTATAGCCCTTCACAAGTCGTCTGCTGAACATAGGCCTCCCCCAAGGAATGCCACAAAGCACAGTCCTGAGCCACTTGCATTCTTGTCTTACCAGGTCGTCACTCCATCTAGTGGGGTGTCTACACTTTGCCTGTCGGTATAAGGCGAGAACCTTTCTTCCCCATCGGTTGTCAATTCTTCAAGCTATATGATCGGCTCATTGCCACTTCAGCTTACTAATTATTTGGGCTATGTCGGTCACTCTGGTTCTACTGCGGATATCCTCATTTTTAAGTTTATCAGGCAGAGAAACTCCGAGCATAGCCCTCTTCATAGCTCGCGGAGCGATCTTGAACTTCCTCATACTGTAATTATGGTGCAAAGCAATTACCCATACATTTTTTAACAAATTGACTTCTTAAGATAATTAATATAATCAGTCGTTACTTTGCGGAAATCCATTTTAATGAAGTTGTTATAACTTAATTTGCTTAATTCCGCGTAAACAAAGAAAATTATGTGTCCTGCCCAGTTCGAAGGGGAGCTAACACCCTCTCTCAATGAGGGCTAATCTTCCACTCACCAGATGTCGCTAGTTGTGACTGAGGTAAAGTTTTCTGTTACACAATGTCAGTTAATTGAGAAATTAGTTTTAAATAAAAGTTTATCATTATCTAGAGTATTATATTAACACACAACACAATGCGTCAGTGGTTTGATTTTTAATTTTTTGCACTTTATAACTCTTTAAAAAAATCGGCTTTTATTTATATTTATAGTTTGGTTTATTCATTTCTAATGTAATTAATATAAAATATAACTAATATACAGAAAGAATCCTTAAAGATTACATTTTCCTAAGAAATTATTGTCCCCGCTATGAAATCTGTCAAATATTTTACCTCACTGTAAAGTGGCACCGCCCTGGTGGCAGAAAAAGTCGTGGATACCCTCATTAGCTAAGTTCTTAGCGGCCAGCTTCTGCAGAGTCTGCTACACCTGAGCATGCCTCGTCTAGAGGCGAAACACATGTCGTATTATCGAGAGTGGTGTGGTGGTTTTGGGAGTGGTGGTATAGTGCACGCAATTGAGGGAGGGTGGGAGGTACCCTTCGCCCACTGGACAGGATACATCATTTTTTTTCTTTACGCGAAATTAAGCAAATTAAGTTATAGCAACTTCATTAAATTAACTTCTGTCGTTTTGAAATCTGTCAAATATTTTCCAAACTTAACCTTATTCCAAAGTGGCGCCGTCCTGATGGCATAAAAAGTTGTGGATGTCCTCATTGCCTATGATTTGTCATGTTATACATACCAAAAAAACGTACAGTCGTATTGACAACCTCCTTTATTAAAGTCAACTTACAAATGAAGTATATATTTTTTACGTGGTAGAGTCATGCTGCAGCTATATTAATAGTATAGTTGTAGCACGAATGGGTCGGCTCGATTGGGGAAGGACCACGCTCTCACAGAATACCAGCGTAAAATAGCAGCTTAATGCTGCTGTGTTTCGTATGGTGAGTGTAGAGAACCGGAGATCCTTTTTACTGGAAAAGAGGCATTCCATCTTAGTCCTCACGGGTGACAACACATCTGCATTTTGATTATTTATTGAGGATAAATGTAGATGTCTATGGGCCACAGCATCCACTTACCATCAGGTGGACTACGTGCTCGTATGTTACCCTTATTCTATAAAAAAAAAATTAAGTTTATTAATCAAAAGTGTCGTAACATAATATTTCATATTTGATATGTACTATTAAATTAGTAATGATTTGTATTAGTGCCCACATTCTCACGTCCATCACTACAGCCTATAAAAGTCCACTGCTGATCACAGGCCTCCCGTATAGATTGCCACATAGGGGGGATTTCGCGATAGTTGCCTCGCTTGGCACGCCGTTTGGCAACCGCAGTTCATTTATTATTTTGAATTGTTATTAGGAAGACCGTTCTTTCCATCGCTAGTTTCAGTTTCCCTCTGTCGCCTCTTACGACACCCGCGAGACTATATGGGGTAGGTAGTAGTCAGCTATAAATGAAGTGTATCCGTGTGTCCAGAGTCCGGGAGCGGTTCTCGTCGGCGTCGTGCACAACCTCTGATTCGGGCAGCGGCAGTGGGAGCGAGAACGGCAGCGCGAGCGGGCGCTACGAGTCGGACCGCTCGTACCGCCCGCACCGGCCTGGCTTCTCCACTGACGACGACGCGCCGCTGCTGCTCTACCGGTACCCACGCACACGCACACGCATACGCACACGTACACACGTGCGTACGCACACGCACACGTGCGCACGCACACGCACTTGCACACGCACACGTTCACGCACACCTGTAATGTGGAGAGCTAACAATGAAGTAGACGTGTTGCTCTTACTAGAACTTAAATCAGACTAGTCCCATATTCTACACTTAACACTGATATAAAAAAACGTGTGTGTGTGTACTTATGTAAGCACATAAGAAGTTATACTTCTTTGATATAAAAAAATAAAAATAACAAATAATTTTATCCTCTTTGTTTGTGAAAAAAGACATTAAATGCAATTGATAACGGTTTATATAAATAACTAACTTGAATATAGTTAACAGTTTTCACGAAAATTTAAGAGACAATTACCAACTAACTTCATGGTGTCGCTTTTAGGTGTCGTTGTGAGCGCACAGCTTAATATTCGCTGTCATAATTTTCCCCAAACACGCCACAAGAAGTATAACTTCAATAAAATATATCCTGAATCCTTAAATATAATAATATTATATATATATATATTAAGAGAAACGTATTCTTATTACGACTGCTCTGCATCACACACCGACACAACAAAAATATTCCTATATAATCGAACAATGACGGGCTAATATTTTTACGCTCACCAGATATTGCTAGTTGGGACTGAAGTGCAGTTTTTTTGTTACACAATTTCGTTTAACCATACCTCCCTGTCACAAGGATATACAGGATGTTTGGGACAGGCTGTATATACAACATCTAACGTAATTAACGCACATCCTCAGACACTTAGTATATTATGTTATAATCATAATTCATACACTGAATTCTTAGTTAAACATGTTTATGCATTGATTATTTATTAAATTAATTATACTAATTCCGGAACAATGTTGTAGTCACAATACAAAACAGTAGGTGTGAATTGGGGCTTCTGCGTCACTTGCTCTCACTTCGCTCGAGCTACATGCCGCTGAAGGCCCCAATTCTCTCCATTAGAGGTCTAAATTTTTAGTCTAACTCTCGATCCTCTTTTTTTTTTTAATCTTTGCTCCATTTCTAATACCGTTTCATTCGGAATCTGAAATACAAATGGTTCAATAATATAAGAACAAAATATGAAGGCTAATCTATTTCATCGTTAAAAATGCAAGGTGGTACAAAAAAAAATAGTTACTTTAATAATAAGTACTAATCGTTAACGGTCTGAAACTATTTTTTTTCTTCTTCTCGAACACAAAGGTAGTTTAAATTAAAAGATGAAGTGTTTATTTACATATGTTTTATTGGAAATCAAACAATTATTTTGTTTTTAAAACACCATTTATTAATACATAAAACATTTTTTAACCCACATATTTTCTTATGAGTAAAACAGTTATACAGTAAAGTATCTTTATAATAAAGTTCACAAAGAGTATTTAAATCGGGAGCTCCTAAGTAACTTATATCTATGATAGTATTATTTTCATCTCAAATATCTTGCACCCATTTAATTTTTTCACATCCTTTAAAAAAAATCTTTTTGTTTATGCCCAAATTTGGTCATGTTTACCGCCAACCAATTGCGTTCAAGCTGGCGCCTCACCCGATGGTATGTAGGTGAGATAAGCGCCGAGGTGGGGCTACCGAGATCGACGCGTGGGGGTCGCTCACTCGACGCGTGGGCAAAACGTCGGTGCCCCGCCAGACACGATGCAGGGAGCCCGTGCGGCTCTCTTAGCGAAATGCAAGACCCGTCGTGGATCTAGATAGCTAGATGAAGTACGTGCTTCTTCGTCACGCAGATATGTGAATTGTGCGATATTTAACTCGGGCGAGAGTGTGGAATTGTGTCGGTGCGTTTAGTGCCCCTTTTGTGTTTTGGTTGCCTAGTTAGATTAATTTGCGTGTCAACGAGGCGTATTTTGACTCTGGCGCGACGTGTTATTCGGGTGCCGAATTTATAATTTGTGATAAGGGAATCCGGGACATTCAATGTCGATTTTTGTGCTACTGACCTTGCCGTGTCGGATACCACGTGTTCGATTTTGTGATGAGCGATTGGCGAATTGAAGTTAGTTAAATGTACGATGAAGCTGAGAGACTGAGTAGTGACAGTGAAGAAAGAAGTGGTCCGGCGCTGAAGCCTGCTGGAGCGATGCAGCATTTTGGGGCAGCCTGGAACTCGGTCGCTGTTGGTCGCCTAAGCTTGCTCAGGCATTTACACCTCACTGTACACTACTCGCCATCCACTATTACACACACTCACGGCCTGCCCAAGCCTTGGTGCGAAGTTAGCTTCGGATAATGGTAAGTACTATGTGTTTCTAGCTTCCTCCCATATAGTGTATTGTGATAGGAAATTCCACGCGGCCATATTGAGGCCCGACCTACGTCTGTTCGTTGAAACTCCGCTGATGGGCCCCGCAGGATTGAACCTTTGTGGGAGCAGCCGTAGGCCGTAACAAAGTGTGGTAGGGCGCGCGAGCGCAGAAGTCGTTTGCCAGCTGTGCTTGGGACAGCACGCTGTCATTTTTTTGTGCGGGAACGCGAAATAGTTTAGGCGCGTCTAGTAAATATAATGTCTAGCATTCGTATCGCGCATTCCTTGTTTGAGAGCTTTTCCCGGGACTTCTTGTGTCTAACTCAGAATCTGTATAAGGGTATTCGACAATATTATCTACTACTGCGGCATTTGATATTCTAGAAATAATTGTTGCCACGCGAAACGGTAGTGAACTTTGATCCGGACATTCGTGTTCGTGCGGTGCGTTACGTTTTTGTTTATAGTAACGGAATTTCGTAAAGACCGACATTCTGTATTTGTGTTGGGTGTTACGCTTTATAACAAATTAGAGTTAGTGGCTTCTGGAAGTTAGTTAATTGTGCGATAAAGTTAAGGACTGTCCTCGTGACGAACGAAGAAAGTGACTGTGGACGACTCCGCGGAAGATTACCACAATTTGGAGCGTTGCAGAAGTCCGAGCTGCTGCCGACGGCAACGGTCTCATAAGGTCTACCACACTCAGTCACACACAGATACACATCACTGACCCTTACTTCCCATGCACCATACAACCACATGCGACCTGACCGAACCCTGAGGGACCAGTCGCCTTGGATATAGGTAGGTAAGCTCGGTTTTAAAATTCTCCCTGTTGAATGGCAGTAGGATAGAACGCTCTCCCTTATTGTTTATTGTAATTAGAGAAATTCCACGCGGCCATATTGAGGCCCGACCTACGTCTGTTCGTTGAAACTCCGCTGATGGGCCCCGGAGGACTGAATCTTTGTGGGAGCAGCAGTAGGCCGTAACACTTTTTATCTTTCAAATATGTCTTTATAATTCTGTGAGACTCTCTATAATCAATAAAGCCCTCCATCGATACCCTCTGTGCTTTTCAATCCAGCCAATTTTTTTCTTCTCTTCAGGAGATAGTGAAGTGAATGTGTAAGGAGGTTTAATTAGGTATATATTAGTGTACTCTAGAGTGGCTATAGCAAACTCCTTTACTATAAATTTATTTTTGCTATTTTTGAAGCCTTGAAGATCGACGATTATTGTATTGCTATTCATGATATTTTCTTAACGATATTACTCAGTGGTTTGTATTCTAATATCCAGTCGTTTAATATCAAGCAATAAGCGGTTGTCTGATCTGGTATTTCTTGGTCTGTTTCGATTTCAACTCTCACATCGATCGAACCTTTTAAAGTTTCGTGTTGTCTTGAACAATCAATTACAAATAACGGAGCCACGTCTCTGAATTCCTTTAAACCCATCAACGGCTCTGACCGGCGTCCATGATACAACTGTTGAAATCTCGCATACTGATCGTATAATAAAGTAAACTTATCTTCTGAAAAACTGACATTCAGCCCCTCATAAGGATAATATGATGAATTTAAAAAGACTCTTACATCTCGTACGTGACAATGATCAAACTGCCATTGATATTTTCGCGTTATGTTTGCGGTTGGTTTGCAAGGCGTCGTTTCTCTGGTTTCTCTATTTGCGATGAAGTTTTTATAGACTAAGTATGTTTACGTATTTTGGGTAGCAATGGATATTCATATAAGTCCCAGGAACGGAATGCCAATGGAATAGCTCTATCTTTCTCTAAAAGTTTTAATAGGCTGATTTTTTCACGATCTGATACTTTGATGTGTGGAACTCGCCAAACTATTTTATTTATTATAATATCTTCTACAACTTCACCTGTATTTAACTTGATCGCATTAAGATTTGTATTGCTTCGTAATAATACTAACTCATGTTTACAATTAATTATAATTTTTTCATAATCTTCTGCAAATCCTAATATATTGTTCAATGGTATAGACGCGGAAAACGCTCCACCACTAGTATTGCTTGTTCCGCCAGTTGACCAGCCCCAAACTCGAGCACATTTGAATTCATTTTCATTTAAGGATAGATAAGATTTTATTGTAGTAGTGACACCAGCATTCTTAATTTTATCTATTTCTACTCCATTAAGTTCATATCGTATGTCTTGAAAAAGAAATAGCACGGGATTATTGACAAAATGTACGTTTGATACCTTTTCTTTTGTGGTGCTGTTATAAACGTTCACCTTTCCCTCGATATATAAACTACTGAGTGAAGGTAGTACGTACAGGTCTTGTTGATTAATAGGAATACGTATTTCGTCATTCTTGTTAAAACTAGTTACATATGGTTTGTATGAATGATACTCAAAACTTTCAATGCTGTTATCGTATGATGTTTGTTGAGATACGTTTAAAATATTCATTTTATCAAGCCAACTAGCTTAAGAAATTCTTTGTTAGACTTGGTAAGCTTCTTTTTTAGCTGAAGAGATGTGCCTTTATGAGATGTTCTTTTAAAACTGGCTTGGATACACGAAGTAGACGGGCTTTTATTGAAATTTATCATAGTTTTTTCGGAAATGTAAATACAGTTGTACTTCTTCACCTCGTAAATTTATCTCTTTATTCTCAGCGTTCAATAACTTTATATTGATAGCACTTATGGAACTTTGGGTAACAGGAAAATAAATCAAATTTCTGGGTATTTCAATTATTCGATAACCAGGTGGTACATTAGGTGCAAATTCAAAAATTATATGGCTTGCTTTCCCGTTGACAAATGAACCACTAACTACATCGCATTCAATCCGCACGATGGTCGATAGAATACTGACAGGATACTTTGATTCAGTACTTATATTTGCATTTATTGTTTCCATACCAAAGCCTAAAATTTTACCCAGTGATTCGCTTCTATTAAAGTGCACATCTTCAGACCAAAAAGTATTTGTTTTCAATGTATTATTGTTACAAGTTAGTTTTAGTACAGCGTTCTTAATATTATTTTTTAGATAATCACAAATATCTAGAAGCTCGTAAGACCCTTCAGGAATTTCGATCATTTCTTTTTCACCATAATAAAATTTATTGTTTCTTTCATCTATATTGGGAATAGAATTGAAAGTTGAAAAATACAAAAGACCACATTCGTAGTCTCCTTGTAGTTCTATTGTCGGTGAATAGTTCGTTGATAAAGAGGCTCCTGTCCCAGTTATAGACACAGTGAAAGACATTTTTATACTGATACGTTTATTTATTTCATACACTATATAAATGCTTTTTCCAGTAATTCCTTAAAAATTTTAGACAAAGATGTCCACAGTTTGTAGCACCAAACGCTTGATGTCGTGCATAATTATAGTTAATAGGTAAGTTATGCATATATTTAACTAATTCTAACGGGGGCTTTAAATTACCAAAACTATCATAATATTCTACGTATTTATTGTGCTTTACAAAGGCTACCCAATGCGTTCCAGGATTTCTGTAGCTATCCAAATTCAGTATTCCACATTCTATTTTTCTCGGTTTCAAAGGTAATTTATTTCTCATGAAAACGCCGCGAAAGTATGGAATGTCACTTGCATGTTCTAATATGTCGAGATTAGTGAGCGCCCGTCTGGGTAGCCGTTTAATTAGTTTTTTGAGGGATTAAGATATAAACCTGCTCCTTGTTTATGAGGTTTAATATATAATCCTTTTCCTAGAGCAACGGCTTCCATCATTCTGTTGTGTCTTTCAGATTCCTGAAGACTTTTGTGCTGCTTTTGAATCATTTACAGCTTTTGCTATACCCGCTGCTCCACCGGCTAATGATCCTAAAGCTGACAATCCTGCAAATATGGGAATAAGTGGTAAAAATCCTCCACACTTTGGCAGAGGAATACAACTGGGTAAACTTATTCCTTTTTTATTACTAAATATTTTCTTTGCAGCTGCATTGAGGCATATTTTATAGCCGAGTGACTGTCTTTGGATTTTAGTTTTTTCAACTGAGACTGTATTTTTTTTTATCCCCTTCTTAAATGCTTCTATACCGCTCCCCGACCGGATTTTTGCTTTCATCACATTTTTGACTATCCATGAGGCAATTTTTTCTCCTTTCCTAGCATCTTCTGATTTCAACCTCCTCTTAGCCATTTTTAAAAGTTCTAAATCCGCTTTTTGTCGAGCGCCCGAATCTTTGTTAGTGTAAGCAATATCATGGAGCATGCACGCTTCATCCAATTTGTTTATCCCACGATCGCCTTTGAGTAAACGTTTTCGTTCCGGGGCCGCAAAATTGATAGCCGGGTAAATGTAACTCAAACGGTAAATTGTCTATTACTTTATTAATTATACCACTGCCTTCCTTCATCATCATCATCATTACAGCCCTTCACAAGTCCACTGCTGAACATAGGCCTCCCCCAAAGAATGCCACAAAGCACGGTCCTGAGCCACCTGCATCCATCGACTTCCTGCATATCTTACCAGGTCGTCACTCCATCTAGTGGGGGGACGCACTACACTTCGCCTGCCGGTACAAGGCTGCCACTCGAGAACATTTCTTCCCCATCGGTTGTCGGTTCTTCGAGCTATATGGCCGGCCCATTGCCACTTCAGCTTACTAATCCGTTGGGCTATGTCGGTCACTCTGGTTCTACTGCGGATATCCTCATTTCTGAGTTTATCACGCAGAGAAACTCCGAGCGTAGCCCTCTCCATAGCTCGCTGAGCGACCTTGAGCTTCCTCATCCGGCCAGCAGTGAAGGACCACGTCTCAGTTCCGTATGTCATCACTGGCAACACGCACTGGGTGTACAGTCTCGTTTTCAAGTTTTGAGGTATACCTGACGAGAAGATGTGCCGTAATTTCCCGAACGCTGCCCAACCGAGTTGAATCCGTCGATTGACCTCTCGGTCGAAGTTGGACTTACCTAGTCGGACTATTTGTCCCAGGTAAACATACTCGTCAACAACTTCGAGCTTAGTGTTCCCAACAACTACCGGCATAGGTGTGACATGGACATTAAACATGATCTTTGTTTTGTCCATGTTCATCTTAAGACCTATCCGTTGGAAACACTATTGAGGTCATTGAGCATAATGCTTAGGTCCTCCAGCGATTCTGCCATAAGGACTATATCGTCGGCAAATCGAAGGTGAGTGATGTACTCGCCATTGATGTTGATACCTTATCCTTTTCAGTTCAGAAGCTTGAAAACATCTTCCAATGCAGCGGTAAAGAGTTTCGGGGATATGACGTCACCCTGTCTTACACCTCTCTGCAATTGGATAGGTTTCGTACTCTGGTTGTGTACTCGGATAGCCATCGTAGCCCTACTGTACAAGCACTTCAACACTTCGACATACCGACAGTCAACTTGGCATCGCTGAAGGGACTGCAGCACCGCCCAAATTTCGACGAAATCAAAGGCTTTCTCATAGTCCACATACGCCAGACATAGTGGCAAATTGTACTCCTCGGACTTCTGTACAATTTGTCGAAGGGTATGTATGTGGTCTATGGTGCTAAAGCCTTTTCGGAAACCGGCTTGTTCGGGAGGCTGGAAGTCGTCAAGTCTGCGCGCGAGACGATTCGTAATGACTCTCGAAAACAGCACGTAGACGCGGCTCAGAAGGGAAATCGGTCTGTAGTTCTTCAAGAGAGCGTTGTCGCTTTTCTTGAAGAACAAGACCACCGCACTTCTGCTCCACGCCTCCGGTGTAGTGCCACCATGGAGGACGGAATTAAAGAGCTTCTGAAGGACTTCAAGTACCGGTTTTCCACCCGCTTTCGGAAGCTCCGCTGTAATTCCATCCTCGCCTAGGGCCTTGCTGTTTTTAAGGTGCTGGAGAGCCATTCTAATCTCGCTCAGATTGACGTCCGGGATATCATCGGAATAATGTCGGATAAGACTCGCTCTTGGATCGTTACTCACACTTGCGTGTGGCTCCAATGATGACGTGTACAGCTGCCCATAGAACCTCTCAATCTCACTCAAAATCTCAGGTGCCCCGGAAACGATGCTGCCACATTCGGTCTTCAGCTTTGACAGTTGGCTCTTTCTGGCAGACAGATCTCTGGCAAAGACTTTGGAGCCTTGGTTCCGCTCGATCGCTTCTTCAATACGAGCTGTATTGAAGTTGCGTAAGTTCCGCCGCATGCATTTAGAGATCTGTCTGTTCAGTTGCCTGTATGCTGTCAAATCTGTTGAAGAATGTAGCTTCATCTCCCGTCTAACAGCCATGAGATTAAGAGTGTGATCGGAGAGTTTTTGTGTTCTTCTGCGGTGGGTCTTGCAGAACTTAGCTCCGACCGCATGGACAGTTTCCACGAGCTTGTCATTCAAATGGTCCACTTCATTGCAGTCTTCTAGGCACTGAAAACGGTTTTGTAACTCGAGCTGAAAGGTTTCGGGACTTTGGAACAGAGCACGATGGGGACGAAGCGTTGACTTCATTAGACGAGACCTCTCCAACTTAACGTTTAGGTTCAGTGTGCCTCTAACCATTCGGTGATCGCTGCCGGTTTTCACCCTCGCGATCACTGAGACATCACTGAACAGTTGTCGTCTGGTCGTCATAATGAAGTCAATCTCATTTTTTGTCAAACCGTCGGGGCTCGACCAGGTCCACTTCCTGTGGGGCCGCTTCTGGAAGAAAGAGTTCATCATAAAGAGTCCCTCTTTCTCCATGAAGTCGGCCAGCTGCTGGCCCCTTGGGTTCCGTTGCCCTATTCCAAATTTCCCCACTTTCAGCTCACCGTTCTCTCTTGTGCCTAGTTTTGCATTGAAGTCTCCCATTAACACCGTATATTGGGTTTTGGAGGAATGCATGGCTCTAGAGATATCCTCATACATTTCCTCCACCTCGTGATCGGGGTGTGCCGAGGTTGGCGCGTAAACCTGTATGACCTTCAGCGAATACCGTTTGGTGATTCTGAGTATAAGGTACGCAACCCTCGTCGACACACTCTCAATCTTTACAACGTTGTTAACGAGAGACTTGTGGACGATAAATCCGACACCTCCTTGGGACAGATGGTCGCCCTCCCGGTAATAGAGCAAGTTGCCGGATTCGAGGATTACCGTGTCCTCCCCCTCTCTTCGGACTTCGGATAATCCTATAATATGCCAGCGTAACTTTTCTATCTCTTCTTCCAGCTCCACAATCTTCTCGTCAGTTCTCAGGGTGCGTGCGTTGTATGTTGCCAGGTCGAGTCGTCGTAGGTGGCAACCGAACCTCCACCGGAGATTATTAGCACCCCCTGCCCCGCCGTTACCATGGTCGCCACCGTAGCCAGGAATAGCGGGGCCGCCGGGGACTGGGGTCCGTCTCTTCGTAACTTTCATCATGGGGGGGTATATTGCCATAGTTACCACGCTTGGCGAGCGGGTTGGCAACCGCAGTTTTTTATTGTATTTTTGCCGTTACCAGGAAGATGCTGCTGCCCATCTCCTGCCCGTTTCCCTTTGTCGCCTTTTACGACACCCACGGGAAGATATGGGGTAGTGGATATTCTTAACCGCCACTACACGGCACTTCCTTCATCGATAAGTATAAAATGAGATTATTAAGTAATAATACGTTATTTATATACCTAAACCACTAATTCACTTTTATCCACCCAACTATTTTCTTCATCACTCAAACCTAACCATTTTACTAAAAGCTTATTTCCTTTTCTTTTAATGACTTTTTCAATAAGATAAAGGTCTGGAAATTTAGTTTTTTGTAATTCGTAACCGTAAAAAGAGCCTAGAATTTTTTGATTGTGTTTGTCTTCTATTTGATAGGTTTGAGGATTGGTTTGGTTGACTTTAACGATACGAAATAATTCTGTAGACCAATTAGGGGTATAACCTTTGTAAAAATCTCCTTTGTATTTGCATATACGAACGTAATCGCCAGCGTGAAACGCCGGTCCTTGACGTATCTTAGGCTTTTGAGACTTCTTGATGTTTGACATAACTAAAATTGCATTTGAATCATTAACGTTGATAGGCTTGAATTTTGTAATGCGATGTAAAGTATTATTATACCACTTTACAACAAAATCTAAATTATTTTTGAACCATTGATATCGTCCGCATAGACTGAATATTTTGTAAAGGTGAGTTTTTAAAGTTCGTTCTACAATGGAGGCCTTTTTAACGGATTACGTGGAATAATGATTTAAATTATAATTTTTCATTAAATTCTTAAAAGAATCATTATAAAACTCTGTACCAAGATCTGTTTGTAAATTTTTAGGTTTTCGTCTTGATTCAGATAATAAACTTTGCATCGCATTTTTGACACAATTTTTATGTTTCGTTTTCAATGGTCTAACCCATACGTATTTTGATAGAGCATCGATTACTACTAGAACATATTTATATCCTTTATTAAACGTTGAATATTTTTGAAAATCAATCAGGTCAGCTTGCCTGCCATAAATCATCTATTCCTTTAATAATCGTATGTTGACGAGAAAAAATTCTTCTTGCTGCTTTGTGAAGCTCATTGACTATATCTTGTTTACTCATTTTGGGCAGGTTTTGATGCAATCATGAGGTCGATTTCCTTTTTAGTGTAATGCATTGTCCTGAAATTGATAGTTGTCAATTTTTCTAAATTGTTAAGGTACTTTTTGATATTATTGTGAATTGTTTTCATTTCATTTTTAAGTTCTTGAACACATTTATCCACATATTCTTTATTCACAGCCTCATCCTCTTTTTCAGGAGTTTGCAGTCCTTTTTAATCTTGTTGATTTCAAATCAAAATCACCTGCGTCTGTTTTTACTAAAGCGTCACTGAGAATATCAGAGCATTCAGATAGTCGTAAACGCTTATGAACATGATGACCAAATTTGTCTATATTCATAGCCGTCTTATCGGCTTCTGTAATGAAATGGTACTATGGCGTAATCCTCCTGTAGGCAGCTTAATATATTTAATGTCTTTTATGATGCCAGATTCATGCAATTCTTCGATTACTGCATAAATTTCATTGTAAATCCCTGTGTAAATTTCATTGTAAACCAGCTGCCCATGATCCAAGTAGTAATTTTAATCGTTCCACTAACTCGTTTGGATCGTTCCAGTAAACAGAAACAGAAACAGAAACTTTTTTATTCAATATAGATTATAAATAATACTTATTGAAAGTCACTCTTTTGTTTGATTATCACTGGTTCGGAAAAAACCTCTGTCCTGGGAAGAACCAGCAAGAAACCCAGCGGGACTTTTTTTTTAAAAATAACAGCTTACAATCATGATGTTACACAAATTAACAACACAACATATTAGAAATAGCTTGGTAGCGATCACCTCATTTCCAGGAGTTATTATCATCCATAAATTCCTTAATATTATATTAACCCTTTTTATACAAACTTAGTTTAATAAAGTTTTTGAACTTTGAGCAGGTCAAACTTTGTATATTTTCTGGAATTTTGTTGTAAAAGCGTATACATCGCCCCAAGAATGAATTACAGACTCGATGGAGTCGAGTAACTGGTACTACTAGCTTGTGTCTGTTCCTAGTATTTACAGAATGAATATCACTTATTTTTGTAAAACTACTTTTATTTTTGTGTACGTACATTACATTTTCATAAATGTATTGAGAGGCCAAAGTTAATATATTAATTTCCTTAAATTTTTGTCGCAGCGACTCTTTAGGCTTTAAATCATAAATTGCTCTTATGGCCCTCTTCTGTAAAACAAATATAATTTCAGTGTCAGCTGTGTGTCCCCATAGCAAAATACCATACGACATTATGCTATGGAAATAGCTGAAGTAAACTAATCTAGCTGTTTCAACACTGGTTAGATTTCTAATCTTTTTTACAGCATATGCTGCAGAACTAAGTCTGCTTGCTAGTTTTGATATATGGGGGCTCCATTGAAGCTTCGCGTCTAGTGTGATTCCAAGAAAAATGGTGGTATCTACAAGACTCAGTTTCTCCCCATTTAAAATTACATTAGTATTTAATTGTTTGACATTTGGAGTCATGAATTTCATACATTTCGTTTTAGTGCCATTTAAATGCAAATTATTAACATTGAACCAATTTACTAATTTAGATATAGCATTATTTACTTCGTCATATTTTAGTAATTGTCAACTTAATTTGAAAATTAAAGAAGTGTCATCTGCAAATAATACTATATCATGGTTATCCCCTACTATGTAAGGTAAGTCATTAATGTATACAAGAAACAGAAAGGGGACGAGAATTGAGCCTTGAGGCACGCCCATTTGTACCATCGATCCGGAAGAGCTCATAATGTTAATGACAACTTTTTGCGTTCTCTTACTTAAATATGAAATAATTAATTTAAGAGCATCACTTCTTACACCGTAGTGTTGAAGTTTCCTGATTAATGTTTCATGGTGAACACAATCGAAGGCCTTGGATAGGTCACAAAATATACCCAAAGCATCCTGTGAATTCTTCCATGCATTAAAGATATATTTAATCAGCTCAACACCGGCATCAGTTGTCGAGCGACCCCTTGTGAAACCAAATTGATTTTTATGAAGTAAATTATTTGTATTAAAAAAATTTTATATTTGTACAGAAATAGGTTTAAAATTGGCGAGGTCTAATGTACTACCAGATTTAAATAAAGGTATTACTTTACTATGCTTCATTACATCAGGAATCACACCAGATTCGATACTAGTATTAAAAATAATAGCTAAATGAGGCGCGATTGTATCTATTATAGACGCAATAACTTTAACGGAAATCCCCCACAGATCCGCAGTTTTCTTAACATCAATAGTCTTTAAATATTTTACAATATTTTTTGATGACACTTTATGAAATGTAAAATTCTTTGTACACGCATTTACATTTTGTTTAAGTAATGATTCGGCGACGGCAGGAGAAAAATTCAGTGACTTAGTGGTCAAGATCGGAATATCAGTAAAATATTTCTCAAAAGCCATTGCTACGTCCTGATCTGATACAGTTAATTTGTTGTTAACACTTAACTGGTAATTTGAATTGTGAGAGTTGATCTTACCAGTTTCGCTATTAATTATACTCAATGTCATTTTAATTTTATTAGAAGCCGTCTTAATTTTGTTGCTCAAATGCAAAGACTTGGCTATGGTGCACACTCTTTTAAATATTTTTGAATATTTTTTTACAAATTCCCTAAATTCGACGCTATGATTATATGACCTTTCTTGGTAAAGATCATATAACCTATGCCTGCTCTTATGGACTCCTACTGTCGCCCATTCATTGAATGACTTCCGACTGTTCAAGGAGAATGTTTTAGAAGTAAAAGAATTATTAAATTCATTGCAAATAAGCTTAAATAATGTTCCATACAAAAAATTTGGATCATTTTGGTATGAAAGTGATGGAAGTTTTTTCACTATGTTACTTCTAAATTTCTCCAAGCGACGTGCATTTACTGGAACAGACACAACTTTCTCATCTACTTGCTTTTTGTGAACATAAGGTAACGAAACTACTTGTCCACAGTGATCAGAACTTAATTTTTGAATTATACATTTATGCAACGGCTTCACATTTGTAAAAATGTTATCTATACATGTTGCACTAGATTGAGAAATACGCGTTGGCTCTATAAATAAATTAAAAAGACCATATGATTTAAACAATGATCTAAATTTAATATTGATGGAGGAAGCTTCTAGGAGATTGATATTAAAGTCTCCACATATTACAACAGATTTATTCTGTTTATTAAGCTTAGCAAAAACTTCCTCCATAATGTTTTCAAAAGTATCATATGTACAACATGGGGGTCTGTAGACGCTCACAACAATGAGGTGCTCAAACTCAACACATGCCATTTCTACAGTTCGCTCAACAGAGAGGCTCACAATGTCTTTACGTTCTTTACATGATAATAATTTACTAGCTAATATTAAGGAGCCACCTCTTAGAACCGTATCTCTATTGAAAGAACTGACCACCTGGTGATTACTGAAGTTAAACATTAAATTAAAATCTTTTAACCAATGTTCAGTAATACATAAAATATGAATATTGTTGCTATTTAAGAACAACTCAATTTCTAGCTCTTTGCCTAACATGCCTTGTATATTTTGATGCACCAGGTGTAAACAATTTTCATTATCTTTCTGTGGAGTCATACAATTAAAGATTTGTAAGCCACATTCTAAATTATTTAAGTTATTATAACTGCTAGAGATTACCTCTATTGTCTCATTTTCTAATTTAAATTACTTGGAACTGATTCCAAATTGCATATTAAGTCATTACACTGCTCAAAAGAAGCAGATGTCTGTGTAGCCAAGTCCTTGGCTGAGTTAATATATAAATAATAAGATAGCACATTTGCTATCTGTCTTAAATTATATTTTGATAGGTAATACCTATCTCTAGTCAAAAATTTCTTAATTAAATTATTTATATTTATTAAATTAATTCTATCATTATAATTCGTTCTTTATCGTTCTTTTAATATAAAACGTTACCCCCACACTAGGATTTTCTCCTGTGTCGTGGAGGCAGTTTACAAACATAAATTGCACAAGGACCGGACTCATCCAGACCCGGAACAATTATTTGTAGGTCATACAAATACTTATTCCGTGCGGGATTCGAACCCGCGGCCCCCAGCGCAACAACTGATTGCTAAGCCACTGCGCCACGGAGCCGTCAAAATTGTAACAATTAAATGTCAAGTTTAAATTATTATTACATGAAAAGTTATTCATTAATAAATTTAAATCATATCTTATTTTATTTTCCTGCGGCCAACCCTGTATGTAAGGCAATGTAAGCAAGATAATTTTATGTACATTTAAAGTATTTAGATTATCAATATATTTTAAAACTAGATGCTTAGGTATCTTAGTATACGTTTGATTAATATAAAAACAGTCGAATGTTCTTATGTCGACCCATGGCGAAATAATCGCGTATGTTGTTCTGATTTTCACAAGCTACATCGTCAAATATTATAATTGAGTTAGGCGAAGCTTCGTGTGGACTCAAAATTTCACTATTATGGTTATACTTGTAATACGATATACCTTCCACATTCTGCAGTACTTTTTCTAAAAATAAGTATTTAGGTTGATATAAAGACTTTGAATATACATAAAGGTTGCGAAAACGCGGTCCATTCTGATGTAACATTAAGCTGATAACTTAGTTAGTTTTTCCGCAATTCGATGGACCGCATACAATACTACGTATCGTATATGGCAATAAGCTCCCATGACGTTTAACCTCATTTTTTGGTGCAGGACAGATACATTCTAATTTAAGTGATTCTTTTTGTTTGAGAAATTTCATAACAGGTTTGTTAACTTGTCCGTATTGGCTGATAGGTTTTAATGAACTAACGTTATTTCAATCGTGTTAATAATTTAAAAACTTGAAAAAGTTGCTGAAGATTAACATAATCATCAGCTTAAGTTCAAAAGCGTTTTTTTTAATATAGGATAGGGTGACAAACGAGCACACAGTCCACCTGATGGCAAGTGGTTGCTGGGGCCCATAGACATCTACACCTATCCTCGTTTGCAAATCAAAATGCAGATGCGTTGTTACCCTTGAGGATTAAGATGGAATGCCTCTTTATCCAGTAAAAAGGGTCTCCGGTTCTCTACACTCATCATACGAAACACAGCAGCGTTAAGCTGCTATTTTACGCTATTATTCTGTGAGAGCATGGTCCTTCCCTGGTCGAGCCGACCCATTCGTGCTACAATTATACTACTAATATAGCTGCAGCATGGCTCTACCATGTAAAAGCATTCACTCACTCTTGCTTCGCTCAAGCTATGTGCCCACTGAAGACCATAATTCTCTCAAGTATAGGTCCAAATTTTTTTTTTAGTCTAACCAAATTAGTACCTACATTCTTGCAAGTTTCTATATTAAATCAATTTATTTAACCAATGGTGAGTGAGCGCAAATGATCTAGCGGTTTGTACTACGAGTGAGCTACAAAGCCTGATGGCTGTGGTTCGTTTCCCATCCAGTATAAAAATTAGGGTGCCTGAACACATGAAAACATTCGTATATACTGTTGGAGACCTTTTTTTCTTCTTCTTTTTTTCTATGTGTAACTAGCGAGCGTTATCGGTTCAGGCAATCTGTTATGATTGAGTAACAAACATTAAAAAAAACATCTAACATACACTTTTATGTTTATGTTATTAATTTTGTTTTTTTTTATGGTATTCTGTGAGAGCGTGGTCCTTCCTCGGTCGAGCCGACCTATTCGTTTTGTAACTATACTATTAGTATAGCTGCAGCATGTTTCTACCACGTCCAAACGTAATTAATAAGATAAGCATGTAGTTACTTTCATAGCGTAATGTCTTATGGAATCTTACTATGGGATTTAAATTTATTTTATTAAATTGTAAAGAGTCCCTTAGACACAAATTTTAAGGAAATAAACATATTAACTTAGCATCGAAATATATTTATGACTTTCAAAAGAAAAAAAAATATGTTCATTTTTAAACACCAGGAACAAACATAAACTTGTAATACCAGTTTTTATACTTTGTAGAATTAGTAATTAATTTATGGGTAGGCAATATATACGCTTTTACAACAAACGCCTGGGTGTTATTCCAGACTATATACTATCTAGATATATTACGAATAGTATAAAATTCAGTTTAAGATTGAAAATTGTAAGTTTTCTTCTTCAAAAATCATTAATTTTAAACAAAGATATATTTATAATGGATCTAAATTTAATAAGTACATTGACCGCTTTATGCTGACCCATTTCCATATTATTGTGAAATCACGCTTTTACCTGTAAAACACTGTAGTCTCATATTACCGCGTCGGGCTGGCACCAATGGTGTTTCGGGCTGACAACGCAAACGTTGATTAAACATCGTATGCAAAAATTTATGCTAAGTGTTTTTCACATATGAGCATTTAATGTTAATAAGCAAAAATATTCCTTAAAAATAACATTAATACGGGTCAATGCTAAAGTTACCAAATGAAATATTTCTTCATTTTAAAATACGTCAAACTAAAATACTTCCAAGCGGGGATAGTGTTATAATTTAGGGTCTAAAATATGGTGTCAGGAGGTGTTTAACCACAATTAGTTGCATCGTGTTTTCTGCAGTCTACTAGACTTGGAAGTGTTCGACATCATCATCATCAAGACAGCAAGTATGTACGTAACACTTAGTCTCCTCACTTAAACACAATAGAATAATAATTAATTTGTTATATTATGTTAGAGTAAAGTTATATTATGTTTCGCTTTATAAGTTTTTCATATGAGTGTTTCTGTATAGTGATATATTTTGTGTTACATTTTAGGTATTCCAACCCCTTCGAGTCAAACGCTGAAGTACAGTAAACCAGCTAATGTATTAAAGACTAAAACAACAGTTCCTAAGTCCAAGAAACGAGTTGAATTATTCGGAAGCGAGTCGGAATCTGAAGCTGATACATCATCATCACTCACCCCAGCTTCGACCAGCAGGAACGTAAATTAAAAGTTTTTCCAAATTCTGAGGTAAGCAAATCTTATTAAATTTTAATAGTTTGAGTTACCATTCGCGTGATGAAAAGTTAGTTTCTATTTGATTGGATGTTGTGAATAAATTATCAGTCATAGGTTAATTTTTTTTATGAAAACGTATTTAATTATATTCTTAGACGATCGATGTGACTGATACAATTGTTAGTGAATTGGACTACTAAGTCATGTTATGAGCATCGTATAAAATATATTTATGCGGGATAGAAGGGAACATAAATATTGTTCATTGCTTATCAGTATGCTTTTGTTTAAATAGTATTTTTATTGTATCTAGGATGAAGATTCTAAATCTATCCGAGCGGGGATTTTAAAAAGCTAGTTATCATGCCGAACAGGTTCAGGATATATGCACCGGAGCGAGCCTTTGAAGCGAAGAGAATATTACATCGAAGTGCGCATCTCTAACTTCCGCGAGCTGGAGGCTATTCCATCAACCGACCGCTGGCAGCACTCTCTGATCAGCTTTAAATCAGCTGTCGATGAGAAAACCCCAACGTGGAAGGCTGTTACTCAGTTGGTATCATGCATCAAAGAAGATTATCACAACGTTCGTTCAGTTTTGTATCTATCTAAGGGCTAGTTTAACAGTTTAATCAGTGTTACTTATCTATGTGTTGTTTGCTTTCAGCTAAAATCGAAATAAAAACTAAAACATTTAAATTCAAATTCAGATAAAAATCAAAAATCGAAATTATAAATTTAAATTCAGGTAAAAATCGAATAAATCGTAATAATAAACCATAAATAAAATAATAAAAAAAAGAAATTCTAAATCTGAACTACATTTTATTATAATAAACTGAGTTTAATCAGTGTTACTTATCTGTGTTGTTGCTTTCAGTTAAAATCGAAATAAAAACTAAAACATTTAAATTGAAATTCAGGTAAAATCAAAAATCGAAATAATGAACCGTAAATAAAATAATAAAATAAAGAAATTCTAAATCTGAACTATATCAACCGCTTATTGCTTGATATTAAACGACTGTATATTCGAATACAAACCGCTGAGTAATATCGTTAAGAAAATACCATGAATAGTAATACTGAACTTTATTGTAAAGATACTTTACTGTATAACTGTTTTACTCATAAGAAAATATGTGCTTTAAAAAATGTTTTATGTATTAAGAAATGGTGTTTTCAAAACAAAATTATTGTTTAATTTCCAATAAAATATATCTGTGTTGTTGCTTTCAGTTAAAATCGAAATAAAAACTAAAACATTTAAATTGAAATTCAGATAATATCGAAAATCGAAATAATAAACCATGAATAAAATAATAAAATAAAGAAATTCTAAATCTGAACTATATTTTATTATAATAAACTGATTTATATTTTAGTGTTGTTGCTTTCAGTAAAAATCTAAATAAAAACTAAAAGATTTAAATTCAAATTCAGATAAAATCGAAAATCGAAATATTTAGTTTTAATAAATACATTCGTTGTAACAATAAATGTCTTTTCTTTTTTCCTCTACACAATTGAATAATAATGATACATAATAAAACAACAATAAAATTCAATGTATAACTTTTATTATATTTTACAAGCTATATTAATTAAATTACTAGTTCTCACATAATTTTTCACCTATTTTTTTTATAAGACAATTTGTAGCATCTAACACTTCATCATACATTGAATCCACAACATATTGAACACATATTAGCACTAAGATCGCGGATGACATTTTCTTCTTGCTCGTTAAGTTCGCAAATGCTGATTTTAATCAGACGATGACCTCGTTTATCTTTATCTCGGCGGATAATGTATGATGATGATGATGATGATGATGATTCTTGAGATCGGTTTCTCTTCCTGTAACATTTCTTTGATTTCGATTGCCGCTCTTCATTAATAGCTATTCTATTTGGTGGTAAATCGTGAAGCTGCTCCTTTCGGTTGTAATAATTTAGTGTAAATTTATCCACATCCTGTGCATAGTAATACGGATTAGTGATAGGATTAGAATCATTGTGTTTCTCAGTGTTGGCCATGATCTGCAATTAACAAAAACAAGTATGAAGTCAAAAAAAAGGTAATGGTGGCTGAATTTCTAAATAGTAAAAAAAAATGATTAAACTCACCAATATAGATGATATTTGACGAGCGTTGTAATCAACGTGCACTCGCTATAAGAATAAAACAATAATGAAACAATTGAGGGAGGGTGGGAGACGCTCTTCAATCCAGGTAAGACACATCATTGTATTTAGTTAGCGGATGGCTGCAAATTAATTAATATCTTTATTGTAATGGATTTACGATGTTAGGTTTTCGGGTCTTAGGTTTTTTTTTTCGTTACGGAATTTCTTAATTCGGTCGCCGCGCTCAAAGTCCGCGATAAAAGCTATGCAATAGCTTAAAAACGTTTATTAGCACTAACCACAATGAAATTAGGCTAAATAAGTTGAATTATTAGAAATTAATCATATAGATGCGGTAATACCATCAGTATCTCGCAAACGCTCTGAATATAATGCTCACTAACTCAACTGGAAGTGGAAGTACACTTGTTCCCGCAGGATAGAACTGTGAGTATGTAGACGTTAATTTGGTAAAACTAAAAATTTTGCACCTCTACTGGAGAGAATCGGGGTCTTTAGCGGCATGTAGCTCGAGCGAAGCGAGAGCAACTGACGCAGAAGCCCCAATTCACACCTACTCAAAACCACGAACGCTAGGTATAGGTCTTGCTAGCCTAGTAGGTATTCGCTCGCGTTCGAGACGAGTTAACGCCGCCGCCGCTTGACACAACTGCGGGTAGGTATTAGTGCCGAAAAAATCCGACAATACATGATTGGTTATGTTAAAGAAATACCTACCTATGAACATTAACAGATGTCAGAACTTCGTGCATTGAGTTGTTTATTTAAGTCTAGTAAATCATCTTTCAATCACACTTTTCAGGCTTTGAACTTTCGACTCTGAATAATTTTGTTTATTGATTATGATACAATGTCAATAGTCAATATTCGTTACAAAATGTTATGAATTTGCGTAACATTTTAATTGCATTTGTAAATAATAATGAACTGCTAAAACTAACATAATTCAAAGACGGCGTTTTTAAAAGATGTGATCAAATATTTAACATACTGATAGCCTAAACTCTCATGCAACGTTGTATTTTAATACATTTTCAAAATGTCCACCACGGCTCCGTGGCGCAGCGGCTCAGCAATTGAGTTGCAGCGCTAAGGATCGCGGGTTTGAATCCCGCACGGAACAATATTTGTATGGCCTACAAATAATTGTTCCGCGTCTGGATGTTTGTCCTTGTGCAATTTATGTTTGTACACTGCCCCCTCAATACAAGAGACAATCTCAGTGTGGAGGTTAGGTTTTAAAAAAGAAAGAAAAGAAAGAAAATCATTTAGAAAGCAATTTAGTGTCATTTTTACTATTCTAAAATCGTTCAATCATAGAATTACTATTTTTAGGTCCTCGGCACTTATTGTCTCACTAAAATAAACTAATGATTTAATACGTCCCCATAAAAAAGTCAAGAGGCGTCAAATCAGCTGATCTGGGAGGTCAATGGCCTGGCCGCCGCCACCTTTATAAGGCACTCCAAACTCTGTATTTGTAAAGTCTTTAACATACTTGAAATAAGGTTCAATTTTCTTTATTTTGTATTGAATGACGGAATTTGTATTAATAAAAATACAACTGCACTTTTAAGTCTTATTGCCTTGAGTTACGGTCCATTTCAGTTTGTTTTCACTGTACAGGTTTAGTGTGACTGTAAGTTACGTAGTTTCAATTATTTTTGGGATAAAAAATTACCTACATTAAAAATGATAGAAATCGATTTAGTAAACGATTCTGAACAAACTACTTTCACAAAGTGCGTTAATATACGAGTTGTATATATATATAAAGGAAATGTTTATAATATGAATATCTTTATATATAAAAATTACGTGACACGTTGTTTGTCCGCGATGAACTCCTAAACTACTGAACTGATTTCAATGAAATTTTGCACACTCTGTGCAGTTCGGTCCAACTTGAGAGATAGGATAGTTTTTATCCTGATAAGTGACACTCAATATTTTTTTATTACGAATTTATGGATTTTTTATATGAAGGGTCGTCGAAAAGGGCAGAACAACGTCTGCCTGGTCAACTCAAAATACTTAGTTTGCTGATATTTAATAAAAAATCGACTGACTGGCTCTTGGATAAATGATTTTATAGTTAAGTATAAGGAATACTTTAATTGGCGACATTCATTTATTACTTGATTTAATTTAATTCAATCTTATCATGGGTATTACTATATAATTTTTGCACGAATTTGTATTTCTTTTGTGACACACTTATTTAATTTGAATTATATAATCAATCATCAATTTTTGCACGTCTGCGAGCAGGCTGAACACAAGTTGTTACGGCCCTCAGTTGCCCCTACAAAAGTCGACTGAACCAGGGCCCAGGAGTGATCCACTCGATGAGCAACAGAGGGTTCGTGCCCTTGTGGCCTTATGGAAATTTTCTATCCTACTACACTTTAAGGGGAAGCCTAGTCGAATAGAGAGTATTTAACTACTAAGGTACTTACCTGCTTCGGGGGCGGAGACTGGTCACCAGGGTCTGTCAGGCTGAAAGTGTAGTGCATGTAAGTGGTGTTTGGGAGTGTCTGTGTTAGGTGGCCTGAACCAGATGCCACGATGCAGCCCCGGTGGCGGTATTCTCCTGTGGCATCCCCGGTGGCAATTTCTTTCTTCAAGGCACTAGGTCAGTCTATTCACGTTATTATACACTCAACTAGCTTCACAAAAAAGGAACTAATCCGTTGATTACAGTCAAGAACCAACACGTGGCGCATTCGACTACCGACGGGTAAAGTTCACCTCCGTTAGTGACGCAGCAAATTTAATAGAAAAGCAAAAAAAAACGTCCGCTACGATCGACCGATTTTTAGAATGAATGCCTCGACGTTTTCGTTCGGCATCGTTCGAATGAAATGTCGGCGCGGGGGGGGGGGGGCGTGACCTCGATAAGATGCTAGGCTATTAGAGTGCGTTAATAATACAATTTCAAATGGTTAATATTTTGCCTAAACAAACCCCTGCCCCGGACATAAGGAATTATGTCCGCGAGTAGATTGGCAAACGGGACAAGGTCGCGACGGCACGTTGCAAGACCGAATCTCCGACCAAAACCTCGGCCACCCTGGGCACCCCATCCGCTCCATATGAGAACTTAACAATGCGCTCACGGCGCCAATACAAAGGCAGAGCGTTGAGTTCTTTAACCAACACGAGGTCTCCAACCCGAGGAGGATTCGTCTTATCCGACCACTTAATGCGCTGCTGCAAAAGATGTAGGTACTCCAGAGACCATCGGTGCCAAAAACTCTTCATCTGTTGCAGCAGGTCAAACCTGCTCAACCGCGAAGAGTTCGTTTCCCTGAAGGGGTACTCGGGCAGCGCGTTAAGCGGCTGTCCAATCAGGAAGTGTCCCGGGGTTAGAACCTCCAAATCATTCGGATCGGACGAGACGGGACAGAGGGCCGGGAGTTGAGTACCGCCTCAATTTTACAGAATACAGTGGCGAGCTCCTCAAATGTCAATATAGTTTCGCTAATAACGCGACGGAGATGCGTTTTTGCAACCTTAACCACCGCCTCAAAATACCGCCCCAGTGGGGACAAGCCGGAGGATCGAATTTCCACTGGATGCCCCTTTTTGACATCGCGTTGCCTAAATGAGTCCGGTGGCTGGACAGAAATTCGACGACCTCTTTCAAATATCTATCCGTGCCCTTATAATTCGTTCCGCAATCAGACCGGATCAGGTCCGGCAAACCGCGTCGCGATACGTAACGGCCCAGCGTGGCCAAGAAGGCTTCCGTGCTGAGGGCACTTACAAGTTCTAAGTGAACGGCCTTAGTAGAGAGACACACGAAGACGCAAAGATAGGCCTTATGTGAACGCGCGTTACGAAGGTTAGAGGACTTGACGAGGAAGGGGCCAGCAAAGTCTGTTCCGACTCCAGCGAATGGTCGGATGGCCCTGACGCGGTCGGGTGGCAAGTCACCCATCATAGGCTGCGATATGGTGGCCTTCAGTTTATAACAAGATATGCACTTAAAGACGACGCTCCGAATGGTGCGTTGGCCAGCCAAAATCCAAAACTCCCGCTGCAGAATAGCTGAAAGAGCGTTACACCCAGCGTGGGCGTTCTTAATATGATGGTGGGTTACCAGCAACCAGACAAAGGTGCCGTCCTTGGGGAGCAGTAACGGGTGTCGAGACCCGTACGGCAGTTGGGAATTTTTCAAACGTCCACCAACGCGCAGCATCCCAGCGTCGTCCAGAAAGAGGTTCAGACGGGCCAGAGCGCCCTTGACAACGGAGCCACGCTTCAAGTTTTCAATCACGGGCTCAAAATGCTCCGCTTGGACCATACGGGTCCAATGCATCAAAGCTTCACGACGCTCGCTAGGGGACAAAACGAAATCAGAGATTCGGTTGGACGGGTCTCTCGAATTGCGGACAAATCGGCGCAACCAAGCAGTCACTCCTAAGAGCTTATCGAGAGAGCTGTACCGTTCCAGAAGAGAGAGATCCCGAGTGGGCTTATCCTTGCCCACTCCTACTCGGGCTCGTAGGCCAGGCAATTCAATCGGTTCGGAGTAATTACCCTGGGGCCAGAATGACTGAGACTCAGATAACCAACCGGGACCCCACCACAGCGGGTGGTCAACCAACGAGGGAGCCTCACAGCCGCGAGAAGCGCAGTCTGCGGGATTCAAATCCCCTGGGACATGTCTCCAGTTTAGAGAAGTCTCAGAACTCTGGATTTGAGACACGCGGTTCGCTACAAAGACCTCAAGATTGTGAGGTACAGCTCTGAGTAACAAAGTACTATCTCACTGTCCGACCACGCGTAGACGTCCGTAATGTCGATTACAGGCTTCAAGGACGAGTGAACGTGGTTGAGGAGTCGCGTGAGAAGAGCGGCTCCGGACAGTTCCAATTTAGGGATAGTTAAGCGGGACCTAATGGGAGCAACCTTGCTTTTAGCAAGTACGAGATGAACTGCAGTATGACCAAAAGAATTCACCGTCCGCAAATATACGACAGCCGCATAGCCTTTCTCAGCGGCGTCGCAAAACCCATGTAGGGTAGCCCTGCATTTCCCTGGAGGAAGCACCTTGGCATGGAGACCCGGTTGATGTCCGGAAGGGAGGAGGCCATGGAGAGAATTGAAGAAAGCACTTAGCCAAAAAGATAACCGGGGTGATCCATCCATTAGGGTCGAAGGTGCGGGCTACTGTAGACAGCACGGAGCGCTTGGTCCATGCTTTGGGAGGGGGATCAAGTTTTACTCTATAAGTGAAGGTGTCCTGAACAGGCTGATATTGAATGCCCAGCACAGTCAACAAATTAGGATTTTCAGGGTGCTCGAATAGATGAGGGTCTTGTTGATCCTCTCCTGGGAGGTCCTTCAAAATATGAGGGGAGTTCGACAACCATTTGCGCAACTCATAACCTCCGGCAATTAATTCGTCTCGCAAGACAAGAGCCTCCTCGACGGTGGAGGCGCCCGTACAAATGTCGTCCATGTAGACCGAAGTCTCCAAAATAGAAGCTCCCCGAGCGTATCTCAGGCGCTCTCTCTCAGCGAGCTCAAGGAGGGTTCGCATGGCGATATACGGGCTGGACCGGAGTCCACAGGTGGTGGTGTTCAACTCAAACACCTGTATCGGATCGCTTCTCGCGCTACAATATCAGCTGATATCGACGGTCATCACGATGGACAACTGATTGTGGAAACATCATTCGAATGTCGGCTACAAAAACCACTTGGTGTCGACGGAATTGGGTCAAAATGTCGGATATGTCCTTGATTAGTTTAGGACCAGAGTGAAGACACTGGTTCAGGGACACACCATTTGACGTGGGGGCGGAGCCGTCAAAAACTACCCGAATCTTACTCTCCGGGGTAATCAAGACCGCATGGTGAGGGAGGAAGTAGTGCTCCTGTGAACGCCATTCGAAGTTGGACGGTGACATGTGACCCAGCTCTCGATACTCGCGCATGAACTCGACATATTTGTCGCGAAAGGCTGGGTCGCGCTGCATGCGGCGCTCTATGGAAAGCAACCTCTTCTCGGCTAGTGCACGAGATTTACCCAAAGGGGGACGTGAGTCCAGAAAGGGTAAGCGAGTGACGAAACGACCGTCGACATGACGGCCGGTATTGTTCTGGTAGAACAACTCGCACTCACGGTCCAGAGGGTTGACTCGAGCCGCATGTGGTGGCTCCTCAATTTCCCAGACCCGCTGGACGGCGTCCGAAAGGGACACGCCCACAATAGAGAGCGGGTCAGCCGTCGGAGGGGGAGGGGACCACATAACCGGTCCAAAGAAACTGTGCCCAAATACAGTGGACACGGCCGACAAGGCATCATGCTGCAGGGTCCGTATCTCGCCTAACAAGATGAACCCCAGCGCGTCGGCCCCCAGCAACAAATCTATAGGCCCAGGTTTGGACCATTGAGGGTTCGCCGGTCTCAAACCCGATGCACAACGAACCGCGCTGTCATTTATACGTACGTTAGGAAGGAAACCTACAATGTCATCGAGGACATTTACCTTAACTAAATTGTGAAGGTGTTCGCTGGCGGGGCTGAACACTAACTCTGCTTGTCCCCTGAGGCTCGGCACCTCCGATACCTACCATCGGACGTGATTCAGAGCTCCAGGGGAGCCCCAGTCTTCCCACCAACCAAGTGGAGGCCACACTACGTTGTGAACCCGAATCCAATAGAGCTCGAACCGTTAAGCGGTCGCCGCTCGGGTTGTACACCTTCACTGAGGCCGTCGGCAATAGAACTGTTTGACAGGTGGACTGCCGACGGCTCAAAGGCTCAGTGGAGGCGGCCGTGGTGGGATCTAGGGCAGCTTCCTATCTGGAGTTGCCTCTGTCGGACCGGCACCCGAACCGGGGGCCCCGAGAGCGGCACTCCGACGGCATCTCGATGACCCGCGGCTGGAATTCCCCGAACGGGCCGACCTGGGGAAATTCGGAGAGCCTCGGCCCCGAGGCCCGGGACCGATACTCAGGAACCCGGTAATACCTGCACCGACCAAAAGGGGGAGGGCAGCGTTCCAGTCGCAGCCACTCAGCCAACGGGGGTGAGAACGGTCTAGCTGACCGCTGAGTGGCCGCGAAGCACATCTCAACACGCTGAGGGGGGGTGACGATCCCCCCGCCCCTGGGAGAACGACTCCTCGACCGGTCGGTGGAGGGACTCTCCTCAGAACGAGGGGCGCGGTGGTCGGCAGGCGAGCGCCGAGTGTCGCCCGACACTGAGCGTGGTTGAGCGCCCCCGCCCGTGGGAGTCGGGGGGCCGGCATGGTCCCGAGAGGACGCGCCGTTCGCACCCAAGCACAACACGGCATGGTGGTTGTCCTGGCAGTGCGGACAGGGCCGCCGGTGCGGGCAGTCTCATTGGAGATGCCTTATCAAGCACGAGTAGCACCAGCGACGCTCCCTGGCGATGGTTAGCCTCGCCGGGACCGGCTTACCCAGGAACTTAGGGCACGATATCGCCCGGTGGTCGGATGCTCGACAGTAGGAGCAGGGGGACGCTTCCCTGGCTGCTAGGCCACTATAAGAGGGTAGGGGGTGGCGCCCTCCCGCGGGAGCTCCGCTCGGCCTCAGGGGGGTTAGCGACGCCTTGGCCTTCGAATTCCGCTCGGGTGACAACCTGGGGTTCCTCGTCAGCGCCTGCTGCGTTCTCCATCTGTCTGCACTGCTCCTCTAAGAATCGCAGCAGGTCCCTGAAGGGAGGAACATAGGAGGCGCCGTCTCCGCCGTGCCTCTCCTCGAAGTGGAGCCGAAGGTCGAGAGGCAGGCAAGACAGCACAATGTGGAGCAATAGGAATGACCATTCGTCCACCGGTAAATCCAGCCGCCTCAATGAGTTGCAAGCCACCACGACTGGATTCACGATGTTCGTGCGTAGTCTGGTCCGATCCTTCAGCAGCGGGAAGTTTAGCAACCTCCGCAAGTAGTCGTCCGCAATCCGGCGGACGTTGGCGTACCTTCCGGCGAGGAGGTCCCGAGCATTCTGGTAGGCGTCGTCCGACAATTTCAGGTGACCGACGACGCCCAGGGCCTCCCCCTTCAATGAGGCTAGGAGGTACCCCATTTTCTGGCTGGGCGTCAAGTTCCTCCGGGCGTCCACCAGGCTGTCGAAGAGACCGACGAACGTCAGCCATTCGGAAAGGACCCCGGAGAACCTTGGCAGGTCCAGAGTAGGGAGTCGTCCTAACAGCTCCGGCTGAGTAGGCTGCTTCCGAGGAGACTCGGGCAGGCACATCAGTCTAGCTTCACGCGCTTCCTCCGCCTCCTTGGCCTCCGCCTCGATCAAATCGTCCGTGAGCGCAAAAAAATTCTCGTAGTTCGCGAGGTAGAAGTCTAGGACTTCCTGTTCCGCATCCGAGGCCAAAAGCTCTGTGCAAGCCTCCTCCACTACAGCCCTTCGGGCATCGACCTGCTCGAGCCGCTTCCTTAAACTATGAACCCGATCAGGTCGACCTATCAAAATATGGGCATTAGCGGCCCAACGCAGCTCTGCCTGCAGGCGGAGCGCCGGTTGCTTGTGCGACGGCATCACTAGTAAATACAAACTAATGCACAAAACACAGAAAAAAAACACAAATCAAATGAGCAAATAGCAAATACAATTACTATGTAATCGAGTTAAATACAAATTACTACAAATACGACCTACTATTTATTAAATTAAATACAAGTTACACTACAATTAATCAGCAAAATGCCTCGCTCAAACAGCCGACCCTTCGACAATTAATCTACTATAACTATACGCCAACGATAGTTATCCGATTACGTGTGATATCCTTATCAAACTACGGTAAGTACCTAGCCTTAACAAGCGTTGTCCTTCCACCCGCTAATAACGTACTATTTTTTATACTATATAATATTATATTGTTAACATTACGGCCGTGGCGTGATTGGAATTCAATCAACCGCGCTCCTGCTACCAGAATGTTACGGCCCTAAGTTGCCCCTACAAAAGTCGACTGAACCAGGGCCCAGGAGAGATCCACTCGATGAGCAACAGCGGGTTCGTGCCCTTGTGGCCTTATGGAAATTTTCTATCCTACTACACTTTAAGGGGAAGGCTAGTCGAATAGAGAGTATTTAACTACTAAGGTACCTGCCTTACCTGCTTCGGGGGCGGAGACTGGTCACCAGGATCTGTCAGGCTGAAAGTGTAGTGCATGTAAGTGGTGTTTGGGAGTGTCTGTGTTTAGGTGGCCTGAACCAGATGCCACGATGCTGCCCCGGTGGCGGTATTCTCCTGTGGCGTCCCCGGTGGCAATTTCTTTCTTCAAGGCACTAGGTCAGTCTATTCACGTTATTATACACTCAACTAGCTTCACAAAACAGGAACTAATCCGTTAATTAGAGTGCGTTAATAATACAATTTCAAATGGTTAATATTTTGCCTAAACACAAGTACTGTACTTATATGCATTGTAACCTTTTTAACTGTTTTTGAAAATAAACGTATTAACTTGAACTTAATTAAAAAGTTAGTTTTAAGTAAAATTTTATCATATTCTAGAGTAATTAATACACAAAACAATGCCTCAGTGCTGTACTCTTTATTTTTTTAAACATTTTATCCTTAGATTGGTTTATTCGTTTCAAATATAATTAATACAAAATATAAACGTCTAAATGCACGCACTTATGTATGCATATTTATTTGTTTAATTTGTAATAAGTCATTTTATTTTTCTGCTTCTATGATTTGTAACGAGCCCATCCGGTAACTTTATGGTTTGGTCGGAGATTGAGATATTTGTTTTTTTTTTTAAATCACAAAAATCAAAACTTGTTGTTCCAGGCAAAGGCAGGAGGGAGATGAAGCGGCCGGTCCTTCGAGCCGGGGTCGCAACAGAGTACGTAATATGATTGATTGTAGCTTGTTGCTTTTAGGTATTCGATAAATACTTATATGTGGTAGAGCCATGCTGCAGCTATATTTCTGGTATAGTTGTAACACGAATGGGTCGGCTCGACCGGGGAAGGACCACGCTCTCACAGAATACCAGCGTAAAATAGCATCTTAACGCTGTTGTGTTTCGTATGGTGAGTGTAGAGAACCGGAGACCCTTTTTACTGGAAACGAGGCATTCGATCTTAGTCCTCACGGCTGACAACGCATCTGCATTTTGATTCGTAATTGAGTATGGATGTAGATGTCTATGGGCCACAGCATCCACTTACCATCAGGTGGACTGTGTGCTCGTTTGTCAACCTATCCTATAAAAAAAATCATTAAAAAATGTGGAATCAGTCTGGTTCTACGCAATTGACAGTTTTATTGGTACCGGCAGGGATGAAACCTGGGTTGCTCGCTTTCTGTGAAACTTACAGCGATCGCTACACCTATTACCATGATGTATATCATGTAATGTGTGTGTTAAACCATGTTGAATGTATGATGATGAGTAATGTAATGTGTAATGGTAATTAGATTATGATGGTAAGTAGCCACTGCAAGTTATGGTAATGCAGTCAACTAACAAAGAAGGCTCACGTCTTCACATCTAAAAACTAATGTGGAATGCCTCGTTTCCGGTAAAAATGGTCTCCGGTTGTCTACACTCACCATACGAAACACAGCAGCATTAAGGTGCTAATTTACGCTGGTATTCTGTGAGAGCGTGGTGTTTCACCCGGTCGAGCCGACCCATTCGTGCTACAACTATAGCGTAACTGTAATATTGTTGTACCTCGTATATTACGCATGTAAACCTACTCTGATGGACTCTATTAACAAGTAATAATAAATGTTACCGTGTAGTGGCGGTGTAGGAATATCCACTACCCCATATAATCCCGTGGATGTAAAAAGCGACAAAGGGAAACAAATCAGGAGATGGACAGCAGCGTCTTCCTGATAACGCCCAATACGTCGGTTGCCAAGCCGCTTGCCAATCGTGGCAACTAGGGCAAATATCCCTCCTATGAAGCAACCTATAAGAGAGGCCTATGATTTTAATAGGCTGTTACGGTAATAGTAACGGTGTTTGCAGGACGGTCGGTTACGGGCACGTGCTCGTGGGAGGCGTTACAACGAGGACAGCGAGGAGGACTCGCCGGCCGCCATCAGCAAGCGCCTGCTGCACCACCACCAGCGCATGCTGCAGCTGCACCAGCGCCGCCACCGCCACGCCATGCAGGTACCGTCGCCACTACACCACACGTAACCACCACCAGTATACACTCCAACTACAAATGCACCATCAGACACCCAACCACCACACCAGCACATCACACAACCACGCATAACCATCACAACCACACACTATATTTCGCATGCAGGTAAGCACCGCAACACTACACCCGCAAACGTAAATATATTTTTTTAATTTATATAGGTTCAGAAATCTGTCGATATCCTCATTTTTAAATCTATCATAGCTCTTCCTCGTTCAGCCAGCAGTCTCAAATTCATAAGTCATCACTTGCAACACGCACTGGTTGTACAATATTGTTTTGAAGTTGTGAATTGGAATTTGTCGAAAAAGAAGAAGTCTAAACTTACAAGGATCAAATTAGGTCTTTCGAGCCGGATCTGAACCAGCGACGTAAGGATTGAACGATTGTATTAATATATTTTGTATGAAACGATGCAGAGCGCGAGTACGACGGCGGCGCACACGAGCGACCACAACTACTTCAACGGACACGCGCACGCCGCACACGCCGCGCACAACGGACACGGTGAGCCTGCACAGAGTAACTGTCATTCTTGTGTTTGATTTACATGTTATTTATAGAACACACAAGTAATTATTACTGAGATAATTTTTTTACTTTTACCACTGTTTGCACCATTATTATTATTGACTTTATTATTGAGGACAGTTTTTCAATTTTAGCAAGTACGGTGTAGTGTATGTGCCTCAACCCTACTAGTAGTGTAAGTAATACATGTTCTCTTAAGTTTATTAATCAGGATAATTAAAGAATTAGTCTCAGCAACACGTGTTCTCTTTCATTAACACCTGCCGACATCACATGGCGACCCTGCCAGGCGGTGCGCTGCGACAATGCATGCGCACCGCCGAGGCCTACTACATAAAAAAAAGATAAATAAAAATATTATAACAAATTTAAATTAAATAATGAAGTGAAATGACAGATAAAAGAAATGTTATAACGGAATGGACGCAATACCGGATGTGACGAAAAATTAATAAATATGAATACAAGAAGAGGCCACAATAATAATTGACTGAAAATTTAAAAACTATAACGTATATGAAGCAATATAATATATTTATCTTTAATATAACTATGAAGGCAACTAAGAAATAATAATAAGAATAAAAAGTGATTTCTTAAATAATGACCAAAGACCAAAACTCAAGAAACAGAAATTAATTTAATAAGGAAAGGAGCAGTTGTACTTTAGCGAGCTTTGTCCAGTAAGATATGAAAATTAAACCGAAAAGGAAAAAGAAGATTTAAGAGGTAACATCGCTTCAGCGTAATTTTTAACATTTGATTTTAATAATGTTTTATTATGTTTTATATTAAATAAATAAGTAATACATTAAATATTAAATGTACGGTATTTACAAGTAACTTGAATTTAACATTTTATAATATTTATAATATTTTAGTAGGTATTGTATTAAAAAAAAATACAATATATTAAGTTACATTTTACAATGACAAGATTCGTATTAAAGTAAATATATTTTTAAATTCAGCCCAATTTTTTTTCCGTGATAAATTTTATTTAAATGTAAGAATACAATTTGGAAAAGGGTTTTATAAAAAAAAATCGCTATTAATAAGTCATAATTATTTTTCTTCTTTTCTAAAGGCATGAAAACCTTAAAGTAACTATATAAATAAATAGATAACCTTTAATAAATGACCTTAAAGTTAATATAACCTGCTTAAAAATCAAAAATTGGAAATAACTTAATGTTTTGTTTAAAATAAATTTAGCTGTAATAGTGATTACAAATTATTTTCTGTAGGTTATACGGTTTCTTAAATTTCTAGAAATCCTAAATTTTTATATGTAAATTAAATGTATAACTAATGCTAATATATTTTTCGTTATAATTAAAAGTAATAGCGATGCGATGTAATTATACTATAAACTTCTGTGTCAGAAAATATTTAAAAGTATCATTTTAATGTCATAAGGAAAATAATCATTAAAAGAATAATCATTAATAGTAATGTTTCTTAACAAAGTTAAATATGGAGATGAAAAGTTGACATATATTACCTCATTTTTTTGTACAATATTAAAAAGTATATATTTAAAAGGCGTGAGGAATGAGAGAAGGAATGTTCAAATGTGTGGATACGAATGATGGAATTGCAAAGTTTCGTCAATATTGGACTGATCACCCAAATATTTGATGATGCTTAAAATCCTGGTATTGAAACCATTATGAGCGAGAATTATCACAGTTAGTAATGGAAATGGAGTATGAAAGTATATAAAAGTTACCGATACAGTCAAGTAGATAACAGCAGGTACTATAAAGATAAAGAAAGAAATAAAAATTTACGCAGACAATCAAAATAAATTAAAAGATAACCTTGATAAATAAATCATGGAGAGATACGGGAACGTCCATCACTGGTAAAGCATATAGTCCTCGAGCAGGGTACGTTTCCATGATTGGATGATAAAATCGGAAGTAACGGGTACTAGGGAACAATACCTTCAGTACAAATGAGATGTGAACGAGTTTACTCATATTAGTACTGTTGGGGACCAGAGAAGTCTTAAATTTGTTACCCTTAATAATGGTACATAGGGGTCACATCCTTCATTGGATCATAGTGTGAACTTAGTTTTCCTCCGTGACAATTGTTGGAGTCCTTTTAAAATGACATAAACGTTGGCCTCAAGGTTGTGCGCACAACCCAAGGTACAGTTTTACCTTGATATAGTATGATAAAAAAAATTATGTACCAATAAAATGAAACGAATGTTATGAAAAAGTAATATAATACCCAAGTAAATGGGGGGCCCATATTTATAAAGTACCCGCGTGATAAATATCACGAAATAAAATATAAATGAAGTGAATTAATACTCCGATTCCCGGTATCTAATTAATAAATAAATATTAAGGAAAGAGAATTTAGAACAGCATTTTAATACTAAAAGAAATAAAGCTAGCAAAAGGTCAAAAATATAAGAAAGAAATAAAGTACGTACAACAATTATGAAAAAATAATAGGCCTGACAATCAAAAAGGAATGTAATGAGATGTCCTTATCTATGGAGATGTGCAAGTATGAAAATAATTAACATGTAGGGACATGAGAACAATTAAAATGAGGTCATAATGGAATCGCCGCCAAAGCAAAAAAAAAAACAACCACAATAAAAAAAAATGATAAATACGTTTTCGCTTAGATATATTTTATATGAATTTGCAAAACTTTTTCATATTTTCAATAACTTTACCCTAAATTTCTCTTCGTTTTTTTTGGTTAATGTAAAATTTTTACAATTTTAAACGAAATTTTGTATATTAGTTACTAAAAAAAGTCGAAAGTGTATCTACTCTATTATTTTAAGTTTCATAACAATAGTATTTTTTATTATGGACAACGAAACATAAAATTATGTAATCTGCTTCAAAAAAAATTGTCTCTTCTAATGTTAATAAATATTTTGTTTAAACAAACTTTAGGTATTTAATAGTGTATATTTTAAATTTCTGTCTCAATTAAGATAAAAATATTCCATAAAAGTCATAAAATAAAAAAGTAGTAATGTGTTTTCGACTATTATAAATAACTTAAATAATGAATACTTGATAATGTATGTAAACCTATTATCACAATGAAATGTTACTACCTAAACTGTGTAAATGATTATATTCACGATATCATTTTATTGTATTGTTGAAAGTAGGTACCATCATACGATGTAATCTCAAACGTTTCCATATAGGTACTTGTACTTTTGAATTTAAAACAAAGGTGTCACAAATCGCTTACGCGGCTGGGAGCACAACATGTATTTTGATCTGTCTGTTGTTATGTTAACGAAAATTATTAGGTACGTTGCTTTGCATTGACTTCTTTGTTCTGGATATCTAAATATAAAATGTAATCAATTATTTTCGGTATAATATTGATTGAACTTTCAAATCATAAACGTTTTATCTATTACAATTTATTATTTTCTGAGAAAATAGTAAAGTGATGCCGACTTAGTATGTATGGATTATGAAAATAATTACTTTATTTAATACGATCTTGAAACTCATTATACTATGTTTGCAATTAATTACTTTAAATTTTGTTGTGACCAAAATATTGTGAGCCTCAATCCCTGACTGACAATGACATATGTACCTAAATATTATACGAGATTATATTATGATATAAATTTGTAATGCCTGTAAAATAGTAAAAAAAAATATATTATATATTTATTATATTGCCCAATTATGTCAAATATGTATGTTGTATTTCAGTAATTGAGCACAAGCGATCTAACTATTGAGAACAAGTTCTATGTTTTTAATTCGTTACCAATTATGGAGAATGGTATCATCGGTCGAAATCTTTTAAAAAAAATATAGATCAGTTTCGCATTTTGACTCGAATATTTTAATATTATATGACCATCTTGGTAGATCATAATAAAACCTATTTCAAACACTTGTAATAATTCCTTGGCAAGTTTTTTTTTTTCTTCTTTTATTTCACTAATGTGATAAGATGGGTTAAGATACTTAAAGTTATGTGTTGAATGGCAAGGATTGTAAGTATTATTTATTGAGAGATTTGACTGATAAAAATAAATTCAGTGAGTGTTTTATACACACTGGTTAGAGTAAATTGACATATTAACTTATTTCAGTAATGAAAATATGTTGGAATGTTAATAGGTAAAGCACAAGATCTGGTAGATAATTAGCTATTTCAGTGATAGTCGGGTGCGCAAACGAGTATTATGGAAATGCTAAGAATTCAATGAGAACTTTTCGTAGACATCAGGTTTTTAGAAAGGATAAAAAGTACATATAATATGATGTCAAGTTTATTGCAAAATGCATTATTATTGTTGCCCACCTATATACCTACATGATTATGTTAACATGTTGTTGTAATGTTGGTTAGTACCAAAAAACGACAGGTTTAATGACGTACGAAATAAAATCGCATGCGTATCCTGGATTGACTCGATAATATTATGTATAACCTGACCTGATCATGATCATGAGATTATAATCTTTTTTTAATTATTTTATATTCTATTTAACTGCTTTATTTTACTCAATTATGTTTACTAAATTTAGAAATTATATAAATTTAATGGCTAAGTAACATTGTATTTTATTTTAATCTTCAATATTAAATTTATTTTTATGTAATAGGATTCAGGGTTCATATCATTTTATAATTAAATATTTGAATTCACAATATAATTTACATGTAACCATAAATCATTTTTTTATTATATCTATCAAGAAAATAATATGTAAAAAAAAAAGTAAATAAAGAACATTTCTTTTTTTTTTTTAAGTATCGGGGGAGGTGTAGTGTATGTGCCTCAACCCTACTAGTAGTGTAAGTAATACATGTTCTCTTAAGTTTATTAATCAGGATAATTAAAGAATTAGTCTCAGCAACACGTGTTCTCTTTCATTAACACCTGCCGACATCACAACGGTGTCTGGAGTGTCGGCGGTGTCCGGGGGGTCGAGGGGCTCGGCGGCTTCTGGAGGGCCGGTGTCCATATCGTCCAGAGGTCGAGTGCGCAAACTTACGGCGAAAGCACGTGGTCTATTGCGACACTGAGCCCAAACATATCCTGGCAACACTGACTGGCTCACAGTTGTCGTAGACTTAATGTTTTTAAAAGTTATGTAGATAGATATTTCTATAAAAAACACAATCCCTGTGACGTTGTGTTGTGAATTTGAAGTGATTACGTGTCGCTTAATGAACTTGTGCTCACAATTGCACGGTTATAAAACACAGGATGTCGATGAGGGCATCCGCAACTTTTTCTGCCACCAGGGCGGCCCCACTTTGGAGTGAGGTGGAATATTTGACAGATTACATGGCGGGTAAGTTAATTTGAAGGGTTAATGTGTCTCTCTGTAATAACAGTTACATGTTATAATATGTTAGATTAAAATGAATAAACCAAACTACTAATATACCTAATAGTAGGAAAATAAAAAAAACGCTAAAAATAATAAGTAGCAAATCACTGAAGCGTTGTTTTGTGTATATTATAGACTCTTTCGATTTATACGACAATTTGTAACAAAAAACTTCACCTCTCTCCCAACTAGCGACATCTGGTGAACGGAATATTATTAGCCCTCATTGTAGCTCTGTTGTAAGTCCATTCTCATTATTTGTTTTTTTGTCTATTATAGAAATGACCCTGGTGATTTTTTTTTTTACTTTTGCGTTATATATATGTAAAAAACCCTAACTGATCCGTGATGGTGAGAATAAGGAGAGGGGGGGGGGTATGATTTATTATAAGATTGAACAGGCGTTTAGCTAAAATTTGTAATTAGACTTAATTAGAACTAATTTGTAACTAAAACATTTCTCGAAGTCAACGAATTGAGAAGCTGTGAACAGTTTAAAAAAACGATTTCTCATATTTACGTGAACACTACACATTTAAATAAAACTAGTTTCTACGGATTCTATCGCGTTTCGACGTTTCGAGCACTTTAAAGCACTCATGGTCACGCGGGAGGGCCTCAGGTGTTCGACGTGCCAATGGCATAATTAACCACGGCTACTCCACTACTACGACATTGGGACGTCGAATACCTCAGCCCCCCCCCCCCCCGTTCCCCCACAGTGACCATGAGTGCTATAAAGTGGACGTCTGGATTATAAAATAAGTTAATATACGCGATGGGATCCGTAAAAACTAGTTTTATTTGAATTTAAAAACGAAAGTTTCCCTCCACAAGCTGAATACGTTGGTGTGAGGTTTGCGTTTAGTAACTGTTTTTTTTTTCAAGACTGATTCTCGATGTAACTTAGATTATTTATACTTGTAACATGCTATATACGATTTGTATACATTAGTAAATTTACAAGAAAAAAGTATATTGAGATTACAAACAAAGAGGTTTACATGCAGCATTAGAGAATTTGCTGTTTTTTTTTTTAATTATACGTGGTAGAGCCATGCTGCAGCTAATATTAGTAGTACAGTTGTAGTACGAATGGGTTGTGTTTCGTATGGTGAGTGTAGAGAACCGGAGACCCTTTTTACTGGCAAAGAGGCATTCCATCTTAGTCCTCACGGGTGACAACGCATCTGCATCTTCTTTATTGAGGATAAATGTAGATGTATATGGGTTGCAGCAACCACTTACCATCAGGTGGACTGTGTGCTCGTTTCTCACCCCAATTATTAATTCAAATCTCCTCTTGCTATCGGTGTACTTTTTTTTATTATATAAGTGCAATATAAAGCTGGTGGAAGTGATTTAGGTTGAGTAGATCGCGATTTTTGATTTGGTAACAATAGAGCACTGCATCTGCGCTTTGCGTTCGATGTGTGGAAATGTAGTTGACTGTGTCGGTGACATGGGGTAGGAAGAGTTGATATCAACTAGAATTAAATAGACTTATTTTTGTATCATATAGCTAAGTTCAGACGTAACGAATCATTTTATTTTTATATTAATTTTTAATAGTTTCATAAACAGACGTTGTCAGTCAAGTTTATTTTTCTAACACAAGTTTTTGGACATATTGGCACGTATATCTTAATCTTATAGAGGCTTGTTTTTCAGAGTAGCCAAATTTTATACTTAAGTTCTAACATATAAATAATCTTATACCGTTTTTGTAGTTTTTCAAAATACGAGTAAATAAGGCTTCTACTTTTATTTCAAATTCAATGTTATTTATGGGCAACAGCTACGCGTACACGCGCTCCGATGTTTCACGTTTTTGCCGGCCGAGCGACCCGTACGAATATGTTCGTGCGTAGTATAATAGTAGGCGTTAGATATTTATGAATGACACTCAGTTAAAATCATGCATTGCCATGCATTTTGAATTTATAAAAATAAAAAGGACAAAATGTTTGAGATTTTTTAAATTAATTTTTTTTTGCAAAATAGCCCTGTATGTATATTTAGTTAAAATGAATAATTGAAATGCCTTTATTTTATTAAATCTTTGTCAGACGTAATTTTAATCCACTACCATTTCTAAATGATGTTTTTTGAGCGGCTGTACGATTGTGTAACTCTGGTGGGAATCATGTTAGTTACGTTTTGAGGTTTGGAAGATAACGCGTTGTACTTATTGAAAGTAATTTTTGCTTTTACCACCGGCTGGGAAAATATCTCTACCCTGGGAAGAACCAGAAAGAAACGCAGTGGGACTCTTAAATCATAATTTATAACGAGTTGAATGTAAATTCAAGAAAAACAACTTCCTTCTGCGTGAATCCCATATCTCTGGTGCCCTTTGACCTACAGGACCCAAATACAAACTTGACCGAGCTACTACCTCAAGGTATCCACATACCAAATTTAAAGTCAATCGGTCCAGTGGAACGGAAGTTATCGTGTCGGCATACAGACTAACAGACTGCCAGCTAAAACCATTAACTTTCTTTCAATGCTACGCAGAAGGAAGTTAATAATCTATTACTGTAATATCTCTTACTATAATAAAAAAAAAAAAAAACTCACGCAAAAACCTGTAAAACGATTTGGATGAGACTGTCACTGGCAGATAGCTAATGTTATAAATAGTAACTTGGCCTACTTTTATTTTAGGAAAGAATTAGGATTCCGCGCAAAAAAAATTAAAACCCATGAAATTCAATCGTAATAAATTTCACGCGGGTGAAGTGGCGGGGAACAGCTAATTTATAATATAGTTTAACCATTCAATTATACATTAGAAACAATATAGTAGCGATCACTTCTTTCCTAGGGGTTATATCAATTATTCATAAATTTAGCGGCCAGCCTCCGCAGAGTCTACTTCACTTGAGGATGCCTCGTGTAGAGGCGAAACACGTGTCGTATTTTCGAGAGTGGTGTGTCGTGCCTAGTGTGCTGGTGCTGGGGACGATAGTTCTGGGATTGACGGCGAGGGGTATAGTGCGCGCGATTGAGGAACGGTGGGATGTCCTCTTAAAACTGGGCAGGACACATCACTTTCTTTCTATACGTAGAATTAAGCAAATAAGTTTATAACTACCCCATTCAATTATTCATTCTTTAATATTATAATATCTATTTTAGTAGTACAACATTTTGGTTTCTTTGTATTGTGAAGTATTAATATCGATTATAAGCCAATAGTTTTTTTTTTATATTACGTTCCTACTTTAGGGTACAAAAAAAAAATTACTCGATCGCAGAATGAAACCCACCGGCAAACGACCTTTATAGCACAACTCTAGTGCTGATTAAAAATTGCGGAATAACTCTGCTAATCTTTTTCTTTTAAGAGGATTGTGAAGTGCCGATACGAGGCGCGAGTAGGTTTTTTAACCGACTTCAAAAAGGAGGAGATACTCAATTCGACTGTATGTTTTTTATGTGTTACCTCATAACTTTTTTCTAGGTGAACCGTTTTTGGTGATTCTTTTTTCATTTGTAAGCTGGTGTTTCTCATGTAATTCCATATAAATTTTATCAAGGCCAGACCAGTAGTTTTTGAGTTATCCTTAATAATTTATATTGAAGTCGGTTGTACAAAATTTTTAACTTTACTACTTGTCAAAAATCTTATCTGTTTCATACCTCTCGCTCTGCTTCCCTCCTCGTGCGTTTTTTTTTTAATTTTTTTTTTAGTTGCAAGTCTTGGATATATATACGCGCGATAACGTTTTCACTCCTCCAAACCTTTACGAAATGAAACAATTTTGATCTCATTAGATTCAGTACATTTTAATCCAGGTCTGTACGTTTTTGTTTTTTAGTACCTCAGTTTAGTTTAATTTTAAAAAATTAAAAACAAGTTTTAAAGTGGAAAATATAGATATTTAGATGCTAATAACTTATATCGTACGCAATACTTCTTTAAAATAAAAACATACGGACCTAGTTTTTCATTATATCTACAACATTTCCAAAAGTTATGAAAATGAGACTATATTTACAGTGGAAAACGTATGAATACTTCTTTAAAATAAAAACGTACGGACCTAGTTTTTCATTATATCTACAACATTTCCAAAAGTTATGAAAATGAGACTATATTTACAGTGGAAAACGTATTTTTTTTTTTTATAGGAGAGGGGGCAAACGAGCATGCGGCTCACCTGATGGTAAGTGACTACCGCCGCCCATGAACAACTGCAACACCAGGGGAATCGCAGATGCGTTGCCGGCCTTTTAAAAAGGAGTACGCTCTTTTCTTGAAGGTCCCTAAGTCATATCGGTCCGGAAAAATCGCTGATGGTAATCGATTCCACAAGGAGGTCGTGCGAGGAAGAAAACATCTTCTAAATCGCACAGTGGTGGACCGCCAATCATCCAGATGGTGTGGATGGTATCGGGAGTTCTGCCGCGATGTGCGTTCGTGAAATTTGGCGGCTGGGATTAATCCGAACAATTCCTCAGAGCACTCCCCATGGTAGATGCGAAAGAAAATGCAAAGGGATGCAACATCTCTTCGCAGTGCCAATGAATCGAGCCGATCGGAAAGGGCTCGGTCGTCGACAATTCGAGCCGCTCTGCGTTGGATGCGGTCAAGTGGAAGGAGCTGGCACTGGGGAGCCCCTGCCCAGAGATGGGAACAGTATTCCATGTGAGGCCGAACTTGCGCCTTGTAAAGTAGCAGGCGGTGTGCCGGCATGAAATACTGTCCCGTTCTGCTGAGCACGCCAAGCTTTTTAGAGGCCAATTTGGCCTTCCCTTCCAAGTGACCACGAAACTGCACGTCACTAGATATGTCGACTCCGAGGATACCGATACTGGCTGAGGCAAGAAGGGGAGTGCCTTGAAACTGAGGAGATACGACAAAGGGGTTCTTTTTAGCGGTAAACGCGCAAACTTGTGTCTTCTGAGGATTAAATTGGACTAGATTTAGTCGCCCCCAATCCGAGACTTTGTTCAGCAAAGACTCGACTTCAGACACAAGTTTGTTCCGGTACTCAGCGACGTTTTCCCGAGAAATATTGGCATGGCCGGTGTATAGAGCATCACCAGTGCTGTCATCCGCATAGCAATGAATGTTACCAGTTAGCAACATATCATTGATATGCAGAAGAAACAGCGTTGGTGATAGCACACAGCCTTGTGGAACACCAGCGTTAATAGGCTTGTAGTCAGAGCATGCACCGTCTACAACGACCTTGATGCTCCGATCTACAAGGAAGCTGGTGATCCAATTGCACAATTTCTCGGGAAGCCCATAGGAAGGGAGCTTCGAAAGAAGCGCTTTGTGCCAAACCCGATCGAAGGCCTTCGCAATGTCCAGACTAACGGCCAACGCCTCCCCCTTGGACTCTACTGCCTCCGCCCATCTATGGGTCAGGTAGACCAGAAGATCACCAGCTGATCGACCCCGACGAAAACCGTATTGGCGGTCACTAATCAGCTGGTGATCCTCAAGGTACCGGATGAGCTGGTAGTTAATAATGGATTCCATTATTTTGGAGAACAAGGAGGTGATCGCGATAGGCCTATAGTTGGATGGGTCTGAGCGGTCGCCTTTTTTAGGGATCGGGTGGACAAAAGCTGTCTTCCATGAATTCGGGACTACGCCTTAGGAGTAGGAGTACCGGAAAAGACGCGTTAGGACCGGTGCCAACTCCGGAGCACACGTCCTCAGCACAATTGGGGGGATTCCGTCAGGCCCACTCGACTTCTGGATGTCCAGGGAGAGCAGTGCTTTGCGAACCGAGCGCTGTGAGAACAGCACATCCGGCATGGAGCACTCACACCGCGGGATGGTCGGCGGTGTTTTCCCCCCGTCATCAAGAGTCGAGTTGGACGCAAAAAGGGAGCCTAAAAGGTCGGCTTTGTCTTTTGCGTCATGGGCCAGTGAGTCATCCTCCCTGTGCAGAGATGGTAGTGATGGCTTACAGAAATTCCCTTGGACAGCCTTGGCGAGAGACCAGAATGCACGGGTTCCCGAAGGAAGGCGAACTAGTTTCTCGCCAATTCTGCCTATGTGCTCCGACTTTGCCTTGGCAATAACTCTTTTGAAGGACCTGGAGGCGAAGTTATACTTCTTTTTAATTTGGTGGGCTGGTATTTACATCCCGAGTCGCCGAAGCCGCAGCCCAGGCTTGATAACACTCCTGCTTACTGCGTAATACAGTCTTACAGGAGCGACCAAACCAAGGCTGAGATCTGCCTCCGATGGGTACCACAGATGATGGAATAAATAGTTCCATTCCCTGTAGCACCACATCAGTGACAGAGTCAGCAACAGCGCTGGGATCATCCGGCGAGAAGCAAACCCGCCCCCATGGGTAGGATGCAAAGAAGGACCGCATTCCGTCCCAATCCGCCGACCTGTAATGCCAAACACGGCGGCAACCTGCAGAACGCAACCGCGAAGGGAGCGTGAGTGGCACCACACTCCGGATCAGACAATGGTCCGAAGAGCCGAGAGGGGCATCGACGGAAACCAGATATCCGTCCGGATGAGAGGTCAGCAGAAGGTCCAACAGGGAAGGTGTATGATCCTCCACATCTGGAATCCGCGTAGGCGAAGTAACCAGTTGTGTCAGACCATATGCCAAGGCAAAGTCATAAACAGATCTCCCCGCATGATCGGTTAGACGTGAACCGAGCCATTCGGCATGGTGGGCGTTAAAATCGCCAAGGATCACGATCTCTGCGGATGGGACCTGTTGTAGCAAGAAATCTGTAGCCATTTGGACGTGGTCGATGAGTCGGTCTGTTTCGGCATTACCGCTATGGGACCTATAGAGGCACCCGTAGACGCGCGGATGGTCGTCGCTGTCTACGCGTAGCCAAAGGATGGACAGGTCCGAACCTTCAAGACTGCCGAGGCGTCGAGAACAAATGTCCTCTCTGACATACACGCAAACTCCAGCCCGAGGCACAAAGGAATGCTCCAATTTGTACCCCGGGTAGGAGAGATACGAAATATCAGCCGGAGAGGAAACCTGCGTCTCGGTCAGAAAGAGCAAGGCCGGCTTCGCCGTCTCGAGATGGTAGTGGACGGCGTTTAGGTTAGAGTGAAGTCCCCTGATGTTGCAGAAATTCACGGATAGCGTGGCAGGGGTCGCCTTGGTGTTCTTGCTCAGTTTGCCCCTAGCAGTAATGCTTTTGAGCGGAATTTTGCCCCCCCCAGAATACGCGGGGCAGCCTGAGCACCCACGCTCAGGATCGGAATAACATGGTCGTGGATGCTCAGCGAGGGATTCTCCAGGGGTGCTGGTACCCTCCTGGGGTAGTTCTTCGTGTAATTCCGCTACCATGTTGATGGGGGGGGGGGAATGGGGCCTCCGGCCACCTGCACTCACCAGACGAAACGCAGAAGCAAAGCTTCTACTTCACGCCGGTATTCTGTGAGGTCGTGGTACCAACCCGGCTCGAGCCGGCCCATACATGCAACAGCAAAAACTGCTGCGTGGCTCTACCACCGTTTGAATACTTCTTTAAAATAAAAACGTACGGACCTAGTTTTTCATTATATCTACAACATTTCCAAAAGTTATGAAAATGAGACTATATTTACAGTGAAAAACTTATGAAAATTTACAGTTTTGTATGAAAATTTAGTTTCACAATCCTCTTAAGGAGAAATATAATAATCATTTCATATAAAAAAAGATAAATATATTGCTAACAAAAAAAAAATTGATAGCTTTTCTATGATTAAAATGTTGTCGTAAACCCTACGAGTTCCTCAGTCAGCAAACTCAAGTAGTTAAGTGTTTATGTAATTTTTATTAGAATCTGTTGAAAAACTGGTCTACAAATTATTGCGATGTAAAAAAACACTTCCATGTAATTTGTTCCGTGTATTTTTACGTGGTAGAGCCACACTGCAGCTAATAAAAAAAAAATGGTTGCAGCACGGTAGGGTCGGCTCGACTGGAGATGGACCACGCTCTCGCAGAACACCAGCGTAAAATAGTAGCACAACACTGCTGTTTCCTATGGTGAGTGTAGAGAACCGGAGACCCTTTTGACTAGAAATGAGGCATTCCATCGTAGTCCGCAGGGGTGTTAATGGAAGATTTATCGTAGATGGGTCATAGCATCCACTTACCATCAGGTGGACTGTGTGTTCGTTTGTCACCACCATTCTATAATAAATTGTACTACTGGATTTGCACTACAGTACTAATACATGCACATCAAGTTACGGTCAATTCTCCGTAACTCCCTTAGTCGTCTGCGAGCGGTCGAGAACACTAGTTCTTTGTTTTGTAAGCCGCGCACTTTGTTTTCGGCAATGTATCAACGATTTAGTTTAATGTGACTTAGTAAAAGCTGTCATTATGTACGTTTGCACTTTATCAACGTGATTTTAAGTTACTTTATTTTGTATTTGCCTAAAAACAGTAACTGTTATAAATGAAAATACGACTGTGTGGCATATTTACCGTGCCGGCTACCCGCCCTCACCCGCGCGATTTACAGTTATGGTTTAGATTTAGACATAGTTTTTGTTATTAATTGTTGCTCTAATATTATACAAAGAAGTCTTTGATAGAACTGTCAATTTTTAAATCTAGAAGTGGCAGTTATTATAAACTTAAATTTCCATCAGTGCGGTAGTTGTAATGATGTCTGGTGTACCTGGATATATAAGGAACTTAGTTTTAGTTTAGTTTTATTTTGTGTGTTATAGACTATGCTGTTTCAATTTTATAAATGACGTACTGGGGTAAATTTGTGATAAATAATTGTGCTGCAAGATGCAATAGTTTATGTCTGTATTTATAAAAAAAACAAATGTTTCTTTTTCCGTACCTGTTTGGTCTTGATCGCACTAACCATTGAGCCTACATAGTGTAAAGTATTGTAAATTACCTACTAATTTAGTACTTATTCTCAAGGAGATCTATTTTTATTATGAGGTAAACTGAAATGTAGAAAATATTGTATATTACACTCGACTGTCAAAACAAGATAGTTGTAAGTTATTGTAAACCTTATGGGTTCGGAATAAGCCTTATTTTTGAATGAGCGATTTGCTGTATATTGTGTGTTTATGTGTTGTCACACGCTGGCTGTGTGTGAGTGCGGCGTTCTGATGAAACCAAAATAAATAAATCGAATATTTTTTAAAGTATTTCCTTGTGTTTTCTGTTATTTTCCCTATTTAATTGGTAGAGCCATGCTGCAGTTACATTATGGTTGCAAGGGGTGGGCCATTTAAGATTAGGAATTTGAATCGCCTATTAAAAAAAAAGCTAATGAATATTTTTTTAAAGTTATGAGCTCATTAGAAAGATGAACCTTTCCATTTAGAAATGGAAGACAACATTATTTAAATGACTGCCACGGCTGACCTTACAATACCCCATTTGATCAGTCCGATTTTTCAGTACGTTTTCGATTTAATGTTTCAAGTCGTCAGTCGTCTCTGGATGGTTAGCGTAACACTTGTCCTTATCAAATTGCAGCTTCGAGGTGGCCAATTGACATCAGCATTTCGGCTGATTATGTGATTTTCGAAAACAGTGCTTAAAAGATTTGTTACGTTGGCTGTGTGGCACGTGCGTCGTCCTGTTGAAACCAAATGTTGTCCATTTCATAAATGTTAAACATAAAACTAACTTTCTGTCACACCGGAAATATCATCAAACCTTCCAACCTCAAAATAACCTATAGTTCCAATTCCAAACGTTAGATGGCCCACTCTGTAGCACGAATAGGTCGGCTCGACCAATGACGGACCACGCTGTCACAGAATACCCGCATGAGATAGCAGCTTAATAGTGCTGTTTCGTAAAATGGAGGACCGGAGACCCCTTTTACCAGAAACGAGGCACTAAATCTTAGTACTCAGGGATGACAACGCATCTGAATTTTGAATCTTAATCGGGGATAGATTTACATGTCTATAGGCCAGACGTAAAATGAAACACCTCTAGACCGAACTTCGGTCACGGCAGCCAGTCTCAACGACGACTGTGCAATACAGGATTATAGGGCACGAGTGCGTGCGCAAGCACAGGTGCACTCTCGTGTTACTAACCGGGTCTCATTCGCGTCGATCGTTCAAATGGATAATCTTGAGTTTTAGTACCGCTCTATAATGTCGTACTATAATATACCCTTTGGTCCTGTGAATCGTTTTATCCACAACAAGGAGAATATAATCACTACGTTTAAGAGGCGGGACCCTCATAGTAAAAGTAAATACATGAAAGTACGCCAAGCTACTCTACCAACATCAATATATGACATTTAGTTTTGACAAACAATGCTGACAACATTGACGTATTACAATAGTGCTGTAAATGTCATCCTCGAATAATTTTATTGATATTATGTTCGCGCCAAACGCTGGTTTCGGAATCGACGTTAGAGGGCGCGCGGCTCGGTGCCATACCGGTTTTGACGCGGTCGAGCGGTGGGTGTTGAGAACGCGTAAAGGTGCAAGTCAGTCGTCTGCCAGCTGTGCTAACTCCAGCACGCTGTCAATTTTGTTCGGGAACTCGGAATAATTAGGCGCGGATAGTAAATATTCTGTCTAGGATTTGTGACGCGCATTCCTTGCTGGAGAGCTTCCCAGGGACTCATTGTGTCGGACTCAGAATCTGTATAAGTGCATTCGACAATATTAGCTAAAGCGGCCTTTGATAGTCTAGAAATAACTGTTGCTACGCGAAGCGGTAGTGACCTTTGATCCGGACACTCCCTGTTCATTTTGTGTGTTAGGCTTTATAACAAACGAGAGTTAGTGGCTTCTGTAAGTTAGTTACTAGTACGATAGAGTTAATGGACTGTCATTGTGACGAACGAAGAAAATGACCGTGGACGGCGCCGCGGAAGACCTCAATTTGGAGCAGCCTGGAACTCGGCCGCTGCTGGTCGCCTATGCTTGCCAAGGCCCCACACATTCACACCTCACTGTACACTACTCGCCATCCACTATTACACACACTCACGGCCTGCCCAAGCCTTAGTGTGAAGTTAGCTTTGGATATAGGTAAGTAAGCTACGTCTAAAATTCTCCCTGTTGAATGGCCGTAGTATAGAACGCTCCCTCATATAGTTTAGTGTAACTAGAGATTTTCCACTTTGGCCTTAGGAGGCCCGACCTACGTCTGCTCGTCGAAACTCAGCTGAATGGGCCCCTGAGGATTTTATCTTTAGGGGAGCAGCCGTAGGCCGTAACAATTATCTATATCGATATATTGTTTATCGATATTTTTACATAATATAAGTTAGATCTCTATACTGAATTATTTATGAGAAATAAATTTTTTGATGTGGGGATTGAGTAAAAATGCCGACGAGAAAAATAAATCAATGTATTTTACACACAGCAATTTGTAATTATATCTCTATAATTAGGTACGAAAATATGTATAAAGAAAATATAAAATAAAAACGCACTATTATCTTCTTCTTCCACCTAGCGTTTATCCCGGTTGCTCATCCCGCCCAGCGCGGGAGAACCCAGGGTCCGCTTTCCTACACTTCCTCCTCCACTTTGCCCGATCTTCGGTGTCCCTCGCAACTAGCCCATTGGCGCGCATGTCATCCTGCACGACATCAAGCCAGCGTTTCTTGGGCTGTCCTCTACTCCTGGTACCAGGTAGGGTCATGTCCAGGCATTTGTTTCCCACGTAGCTTGCCGGTCGTCGTAAGACGTGGCCATACCAGCGGAGGCGACTTTACAGCTTGTCAGCAATGTCACGGACATGGAGGCTGCCGCGGATGAATGTATTCCGTACACGGTCTTTCCGCGTGACGCCACACATCCACCGCAGCATGTTCATCTCCGTGACATGCAACAACTGCCGGTGTGGCTCCAGCACCGGCCACGCCTCACTGCCGTACGTAAGGACAGGCCTTATGATGGTCTTATAGACCTGTCCCTTCAGCTTGATCCGAGGTACCTGAAGTTGTCCGTGCGCTCGACGGTGTCGTCGCCTATACGGAAAGACGTCAGATCTGTGCTGTTGCAGGCCATATACTCCGTCTTTGCCACGTTTAGCTTCAGCCCGCCGTTCTCAAGCGCCTCCCTCCATGCGTGCACGCGTCTGGTGAGCCGTCCTTTGTCCCCATCTACCAGTGCGATATCATCAGCGTACATAAGCAGCCAAGGCTGCGGTAGTTTTTGTACGCTGGCCGACAGTTCGTCTAATATCACACTGAAGAGATAGGGGCTTAAGAAGGAGCCCTGATGCACGCTTACGGTTATGGGGAAAGGGGTGGTATCACCAACAGCGGTCTTGACTATTGAATCGGATTTGCGGTACATGTCACGTACGATTTCCATGTAGGTCTCTAGTACCAACTTCGACCGCAACGCCCACCATATCGTCTCCCTAGGAACACAGTCAAAGGCCTTCTGCAGGTCTAGGAATAAGAAATGCAGAGGCATATTCTAAAAACGCACTATTATATTAGTAATTAATTAAGTAAAAAATAAATGACGACTCCGTAGCGTAGTGGCTAAGCGTTTGGCTGCGGCATAGCAGGACCGAGGCTTCGTTCCCGCACGGAACAAGTGTTGCTATGCTGTAAAATAGTCTGCGTCTGGGTGCTTGTTTTCAACGTTAGTTTTTTTAAGAGTAAATATATTAGGTTTTTAACACTGACTAGATTAAATTGCTTTTATGTGTAACAAATACTATGTACAAATCGCTAGGCTTCTTCACAGAGGTATATATGTACATACTATGCGCAGAGATCGTTTTTAAATTGTCGTTTTCAAAATGAGTGCTCATTATAGCTAATGTTTGTAGATGAATCTATAAAAAAATTAGGTATTTATAACCAGGTACAAATAACTTTGAGTTTATTTATATAATCGAATTCTTACCAAAATGTGACTTTAGAGGTATATTATCCTTTGCTACATGTAAATGAAACATAATTAACATACACATAATTGTAGAAATTTAAATTAAGTCCACTGATGAATTAACAGTTCGCTTCAGTAAGGTTCAAATGTAATTTTTAATTTTATTAATTATTAATTTTTAAATGTAGTTTGCCACAAATATGTATTAATATGTGAATCTTTTCAATTGGTGCATGTGCCAGCTATTTCACCCATTGCTTGCATCTGAAAAAATAATATACCTAAATAAAATCACATTTTTATTGAACAAATAAAATGTTTGCAGTCACAATTGACTGTGTAGTTTCTAACTATAGTTAGTTTCGGATTGCCGTACCATCGAACTATCAGATTTAGGAAATAGTGTGTTTGTATTTCTGCACACAATCGTACATTATAAAAACCTCTCCTACGTACTCGCGTTAAATACCATATTACTACAAAGGCTGCACTAAAAGTATGGGGAATGGAATATTTCCACTGTTCCTGTCATATTAAAATCTTTTTAATTGAAAACTCCTTGGTTTTAAAAATCGAATACCATTTATTTATTTAAAAAAAGATTCTCGGTCTTGTCACAAGGTTTTGTCAAACTTGTTTAGTCGTTGAGAAAATGGAATTGACTCGAGAAAATTCAAGAGCGATGATTTATTATGACTTTCGAAGTGGTTTAACACAAAAACAGTGTGTTGACCGGATGATTTCTGCATTTAGTGATGAAGTCCCATTCAAAACCACAATTTATCGCTGGTTTGCTGAATTTCAACGTGGACGTGTCAAGCTCAGTGATGATCCCCGTCAAGGTCGTCCAAAAATTGCAGTCACACAAGAAAACGTTGATGCTGTGCGTAAGCTGATTGAGGAAAATCGACATGTGACATACCGCGAAATTCAGGCAACTTTAGACATTGGCATGAGTCAAATACAAATAATCTTGCATGAACAATTAGGTGTAAAAAAGTTGTTTTCCCGATGGATACCGCATTCGCTCTGTGAAGAGCAAAAAGCGGCTCGCGTTACTTGGTGCGTCAGAACTCTCGAAACATTCCACGCAGGATCCTCAAATGCTGTATACAACATCGTATCAGGTGACGAATCCTGGATATACGCGTACGAACCCGAAACAAAAAACCAGTCACGAGTTTGTTTGTTTCACGTTCACGGAGTGTTGCAAAAAAAATGGTGGCCACGTTTGTCTCCAAAACCGGCCATGTTACGACTATTCCTCTTGAGGGACAAAGAACGGTTAATGCAGAACGGTATGCTAGCATTTGTTTGCCACAGGTCGTTTCTGAACTCCGTAAAGAGAACTGCAACCGCCGCATCATCCTGATGGAGGATGATGCGGCGGTTGCAGTTCGTGATGGACGACAATGCGAGTTCTCACACCGCACACAGAACAAAAGAGTTTTTAGAGCAAGAAAGCATAGAATTATTAGACCATCCGCCGTACAGCCCCGATCTAAGCCCTAATGATTTCTATACTTTCCCTAGAATAAAGAATAAATTGCGTGGACAGAGATTTTCATCACCTGAACAAGCTGCGGACGCCTACAAAACGGCCATTTTGGAGACCCCAACTTCCGAATGGAATGGTTGCTTCAATGATTGGTTCCATCGTATGGAAAAATGTGTCAAATTTCGCGGAGCATACTTCGAAAAGCAATAAATACATTTTTAAATAGTAATGTTGTGTCACTTTCTTGATTCCCGAAATTTTCAGTGCCGCCCTCGTATTAAAGTTGAAATCACCACATACCATCATCATCTAAGGGAAATATTGCTACGAATGGCCTTTTCTTGTTATCATTTTTTCCGCTTCTTACCATACACAATTCTTCTTGGTCATTTTAATGGTCTATTCAAACGTTGGCGGCATTGGACATCTATGCCTGCCACTGTTACAGCGTATAAGAACAGTAAAGTTTACAAGATGAAGGTATGAAAGAGAATTACAAATGTAGACTGAGAGAAAATATAAGTAGTTTGGATAAATTGTGTATGAATGATTTAGACCTCGAGAATGTGTGGCATAATGTTAAGAAAGGTTTGGTTGATGCAGCTACCGTAGTATGCGGTGTGAGTAAAAGAACGAATGAAAGGAAAAATAATATGTTATGGTGGGATGATGAGGTACGAGTGAAAGTTGAAGCAAAGAAGAGAGCATGGCTCGATTTACTAGCAACCAAGGCTGGTAATACTGGCGGTATGAATGATAATATTGAAAGAAAAAAGGCAGTCTTTAGACGTCTAAATAAGAGAGGAAACGTAGTAGTTGAAAGGCAAAAACAAAAAAGAACGGATAAGAATGATAGAAGAATATCGGATAACTTCCAGGCAAATACTAAAATGTTCTGAAAACTCGCAAGAACTGAACAAAACAGCCTAGAATGTATTTGTTTTGCGTGTATTTCGAGACTCAAATAATACAAATTGGATAAATATACTATTTATATTTACTTCCATGTAATAATTAAATGTAGGTACAAAAATGGAAGAGCGAAAAAATTGAACGTCGTGTTACTAATAAACGTTAAAAAACACAAGTTATATTCTTTTTATGTCTTTGACATAATGAATGCTATACGAGAACAGACTGGCTATATTCTGAATTACGAAGTTTCGAGTTTAAAGAGATGGAAGGAATACTTTGAAAGCGTGTTTATGAGCGAGCAGACGTTTGAATTAAATGAAATAGAAATTCCGAAAGAAGAGGAAAGAGATAGAGAGATAAGTATAATGAAAGCAATGAAAAGCATGAAAGCAGGTAAGGCAGCCGGACATGATAGAGTATCACTCGAAATCACTCAAAATGCTAAGGGCAGAAGAGGAAATGGTGGCAGGAGTGCTGTACACCTTGTTTAATTTATGTTGGGAACTGAAGCGGTTAACGGGAGACTGGTGCAAAGTCGTGGTGGTCCCAATATATAAAGGAAAAGGGTCGCAGCAGGACTATATAAACTACCGTGCTATCAGCATTCTCAGCAATGTGGGAAAACTGTATGCTAAGGTACTAATTAAAAGAGTTATGAAAGAAACTGATGGAAAAAATTGGGATGTGCAAGCTGGATTTAGAAAGGGAATGGGCTGTACGGATTAAGTATTTTCCATGCGCATGATCGCGGAAAAGTATTTCGCCAAAAACCAAAAAGATTCTTGTGCGTTCATGGACTTTAAAGGGCTTATGGCATAGTGGACAGGGATGTGTTATGGCAAACACTGAACTCATTTGGGTTTTAAAGTTTGGGCATTAAAGTATCTTTATAGGGACTCCAGAGCTTGTGTCAGGATCAACGGGGCCCGCTCGAACTGGTTTGGTATCCATAAAGGTGTCAGACAGGGCTGTGTGATTTCCCTGTGGCTGTACAGCCCATTTACAGACAACTGTTTGGAACAAAGTTGAAGAATGCGGATTAAGAATGGGTGAGATAACCGTCAAATGCCTTTCCAAGTTAAGTCATATTTGCGTCGTCTGCAGCCGAGTTGCAAATGATGGTTACATTAATGAACAGGTCATTAAAAGAAAGGGAATGAAAGTAAACGCAAGTTACGAAAGTTATGGTTTCTGAAGAAGAAAGTAAAACGATATGTGAAATAAGAATAGGAGTTGGTCGAATAAGTAGATGAGTTTGTGTATTTGGGATGTGTATTTAGCAGGGATGGTAGATATGATAAGGATATAGAACGACGAGTGAACGCAGGAAATAGTAAATGGGGCTATACATTTTATTGTGGAAAGTTAAAATGTGTCAAAAAAGGCACGCATGGCAATTCACAGTGCTGTGTTAGTCCCTAAATTTAATGCGTGTGCGTAATTAGTGAAAGTTCGGTGTGGCAGAAGAAGTGGAGTAAAATAAATGCTGTAGGAATGCGGTTATTAAGGAGTATGTTAGGGCAGAATCTGAATGAAAGGGTGAGAAATTGTGCGATAAGAGAAGAGTGTGGTTTGCAAGATGATGTTGTGACTAGGATCAAAAAAGGAATACTTCGGTGATTTGGACATGTAAAAGTAATGAATAAGGAAAAAGTGACAAAGCAAATTTATGTTGCAGAAGTGAGTAGCAGAGTCGGGAAGGGACGTCCTAGGCGAAAGTTTATCGACCAAATTGGCGATATATTGAAAATGGGTCAAATTAAGAGTACCCTTAACCAACGAGCATGTATACCTACATATGAATGTGGAGGAGGCGAGAGAGGTGTGTCAGGATCGTGCCAAATGGAAGTCCGTAGTCTCTGCCTACCCTTTTGCATTACAGGCGTGAGGGTTTATGTATATGTTATGTACAAAGTCTCATTAAAGAAATTTTTCATCTAATATATAAGATAGGTGCGTTGTTACAGAATTCTGAAGGATTGGATGATCATGCAAATAACATCGCGTTCGTCGTATTTTATTTATAGCAGAGGGAGCAAACGAGCATGAGGCTCACTTGATGGTAATTAGTGTCGACCGCCGATATTGACATCAAATCTGTTTTTTATTAAAGCTTGATCAGAAAAATAAACACACTACACTGAAGGCGCTTCTACAAAATCATTTGAAACGGGACCAGTCTTAAGCCATTCAAGGCCCAATTCCCCCCCCCCCCCCCCCATCAACATGGTAGTGGAATTAAATACAAGACTACCCCAGGAGGGTACCAGCAACCCTGGAGAATCCCTCGCTGAGCATCCACGAACAAACTACTTCACTCCTGAGCGTGGGTGCTCAGGCTGCCCCGCGTATTCTGGGGGGGGCAAAATTCCGCTCGTGACTAATGCTGCTCGGGGCAAGCGGAGCAATACAACCAAGGCGACCCCTGTCACGCTATCCGTGAATTTTTGCAACATCAGGGGACTTCATTCCAACCTTAACGCTGTCCATTACCATCTAGAGACGGCGAAGCCGGCCTTGCTCTTTTTAACCGAGACTCAGGTGTCCTCTCCGGCTGATACTTCATATCTCTCCTACCCGGGGTACAAATTGGAACACTCCTTTGTGCCCCGGGCTGGAGTTTGTGTATACGTCAGAGAGGACATCTGTTTTCGACGCCTCGGCAGCCTTGAAGGTACGGACCTGTCCATCCTATGGCTGCGCGTAGACAGCGACGACCATCCCCGCGTCTACGGGTGCCTCTATAGGTCCCATAGCGGTAATGCCGACACAGACCGACTCATCGACCACGTCCAAATGGCTGCAGACTCCGTGCTACAACAGGTCCCATCCGCAGAGATCGTGATACTCGGTGATTTCAACGCCCACCACGCTGAATGGCTTGGTTCTCGTTCAACCGATCATGCGGGTAGATCTGTCTACGACTTTGCTTTGGCATATGGTCTAACTCAACTGGTTACTTCGCCTACGCGGATCCCAGATGTGGAAGACCATGTACCTTCCCTGTTGGACCTTCTGCTGACCTCTCATCCGGACGGATATCAGGTCTCCGTCGATGCCCCTCTGGGCTCTTCGGACCATTGTCTGATCCGGAGCACAGTGCCACTCACGCTCCAATCGCAGTTGCGATCTACAGCTTGCCGCCGTGTTTGGCACTATAGGTCAGCTGATTGGGACGGGATGCGGTCTTTTTTTGCATCCTACCCTTGGGGGCGGGTTTGCTTCTCGCCGGAAGATCCCAGCGTTGTTGCCGATTCTGTTGCTGATGTGGTACTTCAGGGTATGGAACTTTTTATTCCATCCTCTGTGGTGCCCATCGGAGGCAGATCCCAGCCATGGTTTGGTCGCTCCTGTAAAATAGCATCACGCTATAAGCAGGAGTGCTACCGGGCCTGGGCTGACGCATCAACGTCTCGGGATTTAAACAACAGCGCACTTAAAAAGAAGTATAATTCCGCCTCCAGGTCCTTCAAAAGCGTCATTGCCAAGGCAAGGTCTGAGCACATCGGCAGAATTGGCGAGAAGCTAGTTCGCCTTCCTTCGGGAACCCGTGCATTCTGGTCTCTCGCCAAGGCTGTCCAAGGGAACTTCTGTCAGCCATCCCTCCCATCTCTGCACAGAGAGGACGACTCACTGGCCCATGCCGCAAAAGAGAAAGCCGATCTGTTGTGCTCTCTTTTTGCGTCCAACTCGACTCTAGATGACGGGGGGAACACACCGCCGACCATCCCGCGATGTGAGTGCTCCATGCCGGATGTGCGATTTACACAGCGCTCGGTTCGCAAAGCACTCTTCTCCCTGGACGTCAGCAAGTCGAGTGGGCCCGATGGAGTCCCTCCCATTGTGCTGAAGACGTGTGCTCCGGAGTTGGCACCGGTTTTAACGCGTCTTTTCCGGTACTCCTACTCCCAAGGCGTAGTCCCGAATTCATGGAAGACAGCTTTGGTCCACCCGATCCCTAAAAAAGGCGACCGCTCAGACCCGTCCAACTACAGGCCTATCGCCATCACCTCCTTGTTCTCCAAAATAATGGAATCCATTATAAACTGCCAGCTCATGAGGTACCTTGAGGATCACCAGCTGATCAGTGACCGTCAGTACGGTTTTCGTCGGGGTCGATCAGCAGGTGATCTTTTAGTTTACTTAACTCATAGATGGGCGGAGGCAGTAGAGTCCAAGGGGGAGGCATTGGCCGTTAGTTTGGACATAGCGAAGGCCTTCGATCGGGTCTGGCACAAGGCGCTTCTTTCGAAGCTTCCTTCCTATGGGCTTCCCGAGAAATTGTGCAAATGGATCACCAGTTTCCTTGCTGATCGGAGCATCAAGGTCGTAGTAGACGGTGCATGCTCTGATTACAAGCCTATCAACGCTGGTGTTCCACAAGGCTGCGTGCTATCACCAACGCTGTTTCTCCTGCATATCAATGATATGTTGCTAACTGGTAGCATTCATTGCTATGCAGACGACAGCACTGGGGATGCCTTATATACCGGCCGTGCCAATATTTCTCGGGAAAACGTCGCCGAGTACCGGGACAAACTTGTGTCTGAAGTCGAGTCTTTGCTTAACAAAGTCTCGGATTGGGGCCGACTAAATCTAGTCCAGTTCAATCCCCAGAAGACACAAGTTTGCGCGTTTACCGCTAAAAAGAACCCCTTTGTCGTATCTCCTCAGTTTCAAGGCACTCCCCTTGCTGCCTCAGCCAGTATCGGAATCCTTGGCGTCGACATATCGAATAGCGTGCAGTTTCGTGGTCACTTGGAAGGGAAGGCCAAATTGGCCTCTAAAATGCTTGGCGTGCTCAGCAGAGCGAGACAGTATTTCATGCCGGCACATCGCTTGCAACTTTACAAAGCGCAAGTTCGGCCCCACATGGAATACTGTTCTCATCTCTGGGCCGGGGCACCCCAGTGCCAGCTCCTTCCACTTGACCGCATCCAGCGCAGAGCGATTCGAATCGTCGACGACCGAGTTCTTTCCGATCGGCTCGATACACTGGCACTGCGTAGAGATGTTGCATCTCTTTGCGTATTTTATCGCATCTATCACGGGGAGTGCTCTGAGGAATTGTTCGGACTAATTCCAGCCGCTCAATTTCACCATCGCACGTCGCGACAAAACTCGCGTTACCATCCATACCATCTGGATGATTGGCGGTCCACCACTGTGCGATTTAGAAGAAGTTTTCTCCCTCGCACAACTTCTTTGTGGAATCAATTACCACCAGCGAATTTTCCGAACCGATACGACTTAGGAACCTTCAAGAAAAGAGCTTACACCTTTCTAAAAGGCCGGCAACGCATCTGCAATTCCCCTGGTGTTGCGGTTGTTCATGGGCGGCGGTAGTCACTTAACATCAGGTGAGCCGCATGCTCGTTTGCCCCCTATTCTATAAAAAAAAAAAAAAAAAAAAAAAAAAACCCGAAAAATATTTGAAATATAAAAAGTAATAACAATTTCTGTCAATTCATCCTTTATCTACATTATTCACATGTGTGACATATTTTTCCCCAAAAATAACTATATAACTATGTTAGTTATTGTGACTGACATACGAGTATAATAATATTATTGATTATATAATTATAATTGAATCTTTTAATTAAGGACTTAAAAGAGGCATTCGATCTTAGTCCTCTCGGGTGACATCGCATCTGCATTTTGATTATTTATTGAGGATAGATGTAGGTGTCTATGGGTCACAGCAACCACTTATCATCAGGTGGACTGTGTGCTCGTTTGTCACCCTATCGTATAAAAAAAAATTCAACTTATTCTTGATCTTCATATATTTTAAAGAGAAGTATAAGTAACAGTACAGTCATTGCGACAACGAAAGAAGGCACTGAAACAGGATTTTTCCCCTCATTTAAAATTGTAACGAAATATTATAAAAGTTGAGCGGGCACCGGGGCACCTGAGATTTTGAGTGAGATTGAGAGGTTCTATGGGCAGCTGTACACGTCATCGTTGGAGCCGCACGCAAGTGTGAGTAACGATCCAAGAGCGAGTCTTATCCGACATTATTCCGATGATATCCCGGACGTCAGTCTGAGCGAGATTAGAATGGCTCTCCAGCACCTTAAAAACGGCAAGGCCCCAGGCGAGGATGGAATTACAGCGGAGCTTCTGAAAGCGGGTGGAAAACCGGTACTTGAAGTCCTTCAGAAGCTCTTTAATTCCGTCCTCCACCGGAGGCGTGGAGCAGAAGTGCGGTGGTCTTGTTCTTCAAGAAAGGCGACAACGCTCTCTTGAAGAACTACAGACCGATTTCCCTTCTGAGCCGCGTCTCCGTGCTGTTTTCGAGAGTCATTACGAATCGTCTCGCGCGCAGACTTGACGACTTCCAGCCTCCCGAACAAGCCGGTTTCCGAAAAGGCTTTAGCACCATAGACCACATACATACCCTTCGGCAAATTGTACAGAAGTCCGAGGAGTACAATTTGCCACTATGTCTGGCGTATGTGGACTATGAGAAAGCCTTTGATTCCGTCGAAATTTGGGCGGTGCTGCAGTCCCTTCAGCGATGCCAAGTTGACTGTCGGTATATCGAAGTGTTGAAGTGCTTGTACAGTAGGGCTACGATGGCTATCCGAGTACAGAACCAGAGTACGAAACCTATCCAATTGCAGAGAGGTGTAAGACAGGGTGACGTCATATCCCCGAAACTCTTTACCGCTGCATTGGAAGATGTTTTCAAGCTTCTGGACTGGAAAGGATACGGTATCAACATCAATGGCGAGTACATCACTCACCTTCGATTTGCCGACGATATAGTCCTTATGGCAGAATCGCTGGAGGACCTAAGCACTATGCTCAATGACCTCAATAGTGTTTCCCAACGGATAGGTCTTAAGATGAACATGGACAAAACAAAGATCATGTTTAATGTCCATGTCATACCTATGCCGGTAGTTGTTGGGAACACTAAGCTCGAAGTTGTTGACGAGTATGTTTACCTGGGACAAATAGTCCGACTAGGTAAGTCCAACTTCGACCGAGAGGTCAATCGACGGATTCAACTCGGTTGGGCAGCGTTCGGGAAATTACGGCACATCTTCTCGTCAGGTATACCTCAAAACTTGAAAACGAGACTGTACACCCAGTGCGTGTTGCCAGTGATGACATACGGAACTGAGACGTGGTCCTTCACTGCTGGCCGTATGAGGAAGCTCAAGGTCGCTCAGCGAGCTATGGAGAGGGCTATGCTCGGAGTTTCTCTGCGTGATAAACTCAGAAATGAGGATATCCGCAGTAGAACTAGAGTGACCGACATAGCCCAACGGATTAGTAAGCTGAAGTGGCAATGGGCTGGCCATATAGCTCGAAGAACCGACAACCGATGGGGAAGAAAGGTTCTCGAGTGGCAGCCTCGTACCGGCAGGCGAAGTGTAGGGCGTCCCCCCACTAGATGGAGTGACGACCTGGTAAGATATGCAGGAAGTCGATGGATGCAGGTGGCTCAGGACCGTGCTTTGTGGCATTCTTTGGGGGAGGCCTATGTTCAGCAGTGGACTTGTGAAGGGCTGTAATGATGATGATGATGATTATAAAAGTTTACCGTTGGGTGTTAGTCTGTTCCCGATTGACTTTGATTACTCAGCATACTGATTATTTGTTCCATTAGGTCCTGAAATGAAAATAGTATTTAATGTTTTTTTTTTTTAATTAAAATTATTTTATCGTAAAGAGAAAATGCGGGCGGCATGACATTTAAATAATAGGTTTTTGACATATCTATTGGTTTTGTGTGCTTGAACGACCGAGGCAAGACATACGAACCAGACAACTGCAGCTCAAAACGATTATACCTGCGAAATATTTAGAAATCGTGTTCCTCTGTTTAAACCTCCAAAACTGGACCAATTTGAATTTTAAAGAAGAATATAAGACTTTTTGGCTATGTCTGTATGTTTTACATATTCCTTAATTTTGTTTGGTGAACATATATATTATGATAACGCCGGTATAACTAAGCAATTTTAGTGAATAGTGATTTTAGCAGATTTTTATGTTTAAAATTATTAATTTATTATTTATATATATTATACACTACTGTCATTAGATAATTAATCAGGGAGAAAACAAGGTATAAACACCGCCCGGATACCCTTAATACACGAAGTTAATAATGGTGGAAGCTCCAGGGTGGCCCGCGAAATTCAAATTTTCTTGCGTTTATTGAAAGGGTTAGGTTGTATTTTTAATTAATATGTCTGTCGCCACCGATTGAAATATTTGAAAAATAAAAAATAAAAGTAAGTAAGCATGTTGGTGTAGTAAATATTACGACCAATTTATGAAAAAATCTAAGCATAAATATAACTATTATATCATCATCATTATTCATTATAACAGCCCTAAATCAAATCCACTGTGGAAGATAGGCATTCTAAGCCACCTATACATCTACTTCCTGCATCACTTACGAGATTGCATCTCCATCTAGTGAAGGGTCTTTACTAGACTTCTACACTTCACCTACCGGTACGAGGCTGCAACTGGAGAAACTTTCTTCCACATCAGTTGTGGGTGCCGGCCTATTGCCACTTCGATTTACTGATCCGTTGATGAAGAAGCTCAATGTCGCTCAGCGAGCTATGGAGAGGACTATACTCGGGGTTTCTCTGCGTGATAAACTTAGAAATGAAGATATCAGCGGTAGAGTCAGAGAAACCGACATAACTCAACAGATTAGTAAGCTGATATGGTATGGGCCGGTCATATAGCTCGAAGACCCACAACTAGATGGAGTGACGATCTGGTAAGATATGCAGGAAGTCGATGGATGTCGGTGGCTCAGGACTGTGCTTCGTGGCATTCCTTGGGGGAGGCCTATGTTCAGCAGTGGACTTGTGAAGGCCTGTAATAAATTATTTCTTTCTTTTTTTTCTTCTGTAATGACTTCTTTTTCTTCAAATCATTATGTTGCATCGAACTGTGCGTTATGGGTTCAATCACCTTCGTCCGGGAAATATTGACCTCACAAATTTTTTTTTTTTTTTTTTTTTTTTTTTTTATTGGAGAGGGGGCAAACGAGCATGCGGCTCACCTGATGGTAAGTGACTACCGCCGCCCATGAACAACCGCAACACCAGGGGAATTGCAGATGCGTTGCCGGCCTTTTAAAAAGGAGTAGGCTCTTTTCTTGAAGGTCCCTAAGTCGTATCGGTCCGGAAAAATCCCTGGTGGTAAACTATTCCACAAGGAAGTTGTGCGAGGAAGAAAACATCTTCTAAATCGCACAGTGGTGGACCGCCAATCATCCAGATGGTGTGGATGGTATCGGGAGTTCTGCCGCGATGTGCGTTCGTGAAATCTGGCGGCTGGGATTAATCCGAACAATTCCTCAGAGCACTCCCCATGGTAAATGCGAAAGAAAATGCAAAGAGATGCAACATCTCTTCGCAGTGCCAATGAATCGAGCCGATCGGAAAGGGCTCGGTCGTCGACGATTCGAGCCGCTCTGCGCTGGATGCGGTCAAGTGGAAGGAGCTGGCACTGGGGAGCCCCTGCCCAGAGATGGGAACAGTATTCCATGTGAGGCCGAACCTGCGCCTTGTAAAGTTGCAGGCGGTGTGCCGGCATGAAATACTGTCCCGCTCTGCTGAGCACGCCAAGCTTTTTAGAGGCCAATTTGGCCTTCTCTTCCAAGTGACCACGAAACTGCACGTCACTCGATATGTCGACTCCGAGGATACCGATACTGGCTGAGGCAAGAAGGGGAGTGCCTTGAAACTGAGGAGATACGACAAAGGGGTTCTTTTTAGCGGTAAACGCGCAAACTTGTGTCTTCTGAGGATTAAACTGGACTAGATTTAGTCGCCCCCAATCCGAGACTTTGTCCAGCAAAGACTCGACTTCAGACACAAGTTTGTTCCGGTACTCGGCGACGTTTTCCCGAGAAATATTGGCCCGGCCGGTGTATAGAGCATCACCAGTGCTGTCATCCGCATAGCAATGAATGTTACCAGTTAGCAACATATCATTGATATGCAGAAGAAACAGCGTTGGTGATAGCACACAGCCTTGTGGAACACCAGCGTTAATAGGCTTGTAGTCAGAACATGCACCGTCTACAACGACCTTGATGCTCCGATCTGCAAGAAAGCTGGTGATCCAATTGCACAATTTCTCGGGAAGCCCATAGGAAGGCAGCTTCGAAAGAAGCGCTTTGTGCCAAACCCGATCAAAGGCCTTCGCAATGTCCAGACTAACAGCCAACGCCTCCCCCTTGGACTCTACTGCCTCCGCCCATCTATGGGTCAGGTAGACCAGAAGATCACCAGCTGATCGACACCGACGAACAAATGAACTTCATGCCCGCATGATTGATGCATGATTATGACGAACCATTCAACCCTTCTACAACCCAACCTAACCCCACTACCCCTCCCCCCTTTATCTCCCAACCCTACAACCCTACTCCCACACTAACAGCCCTATCTGCCCTATCAATCCTGGTCGGGGGCCTACCGTGGTGAGCCGTCCAGGGATGGAGTCGTGCAGGAATGGAATGGAGGAAATATTTAGGAACTGTTCCACCAAGGAATATGACGATACAGTCGAGCTAGTAGTGCAAGCGCAGTCTCGCTCGAGAGAACTGCTCCACCCGAAGGTGTTGTGCCAGAGCCCGACCCTTGGCACCGTTAGGGGGTCAATATGTATGCTGTGCTCGCCGCCCAGTCGCCGGTGACGCCTCGTCCAGGCGCCCTCCTCCAGCCGCGATGCAGTCAGGTGCCTACACGAGCACCCTCGCCTGGCAGCAGCAGTGGATGCTTCTTCTACTTTCTTGCACCCTTGCCTGGCAACAGTGAGTGCGTCCTCTTCTTTCTTGCACCCTTGCCTGGCAGCAGTGAGCGCTCCTGCCTGGTAACAGAAAACACCAAACGCCTTTGAGCGCTACAGGAAATGAAAACACAATCCCCGTAGAGGGAATGCCGTGCCTGATGACCCGACAGGAAATGCCGGACACGGTCGTCCGACAGGAAATGCCGACTATGGTCGTCCAGCAGGAAATGCCGAGCACGCTTGCTGAGCAAAATGGCTACGATGAGCGCCTTCAAAAGGCACTTGCGCCTGGCTGCGATACGTGCCCCATGGAAGCACACGCGCCTGGCCGCAATCCCGGTTTTCTTTCTTCCGGTAGCTACCAGTGTTCCAGGTCCGGTCCTGCCTAAGCCCTGATGGGCCTACTGCGCTGGCCTAGTCTTCTTGCCTTTGGTCCTGTTGCCTCAGCTCAAACCTCCGGCTTCCTTCGGTCGCTGATCTTCACTCGGCTCCGAAGGTCCACTTGAATGGTATTCCACAGCTGGTTCCGCTTACTTCTTAATCCGGCTGCGAAGGACCACTTGAAAAGGACACGGGTTCAGCATTCAACAGCGGATTCCTTGATTCTGAATCTTCTATGACACCTGCGTTGGGTTCGGGGGTCAACGAGGCGTATGTGAACCCGGTGAAGGAGTATGACACGAGTGTTCGCCGCTTCCTTTTCTTAAAATAGGTTCAGACGGGGATTACGGGTCTTTTTAGGTCGTCCCGGTCCCAGCGCCTTAATTCTTCAATATGTGCTACGTTAGCAGCACAAGGTGGACTGTAGTAATATTTAAAGGTGAAGGATCCCTTGGGAATAAAACAACAATTATCTTCAAACCGCTCCATGAGAGAGTAATTACTTTCCCTATCACTTCCCTATATGTTTTGTCCCGAACGATTTGTATCATCGGTGTTCTTCTCCTGTTTTAAGTCCCCCTTCCGGGGACAGGAGGTTTTAGGTAAGGCCCCAGGCGAGGATGGAATTACAGCGGAGCTTCTGAAAGCGGGTGGAAGACCGGTACTTGAAGTCCTTCAGAAGCTCTTTAATTCCGTCCTCCATGGTGGCATTACACCGGAGGCGTGGAGCAGAAGTGCGGTGGTCTTGTTCTTCAAGAAAGCTGACAACGCTCTCTTGAAGAACTACAGACCGATTTCCCTTCTGAGCCGCGTCTACGTGCTGTTTTCGAGAGTCATTACGAATCGTCTCGCGCGCAGACTTGACGACTTCCAGCCTCCCGAACAAGCCGGTTTCCGAAAGGGCTTTAGCACCATAGACCACATACATACCCTTCGGCAAGTTGTACAGAAGTCCGAAGAGTACAATTTGCCACTATGTCTGGCGTATGTGGACTATGAGAAAGCCTTTGATTCCGTCGAAATTTGGGCGGTGCTGCAGTCCCTTCAGCGGTGCCAAGTTGACTGTCGGTATATCGAAGTGTTGAAGTGCTTGTACAGTAGGGCTACGATGGCTATCCGAGTACAGAACCAGAGTACGAAACCTATCCAATTGCAGAGAGGTGTAAGACAGGGTGACGTCATATCCCCGAAACTCTTCACCGCTGCATTGGAAGACGTTTTCAAGCTTCTGGACTGGAAAGGATACGGTATCAACATCAATGGCGAGTACATCACTCACCTTCGATTTGCCGACGATATAGTCCTTATGGCAGAATCTCTGGAGGGCCTAAGCACTATGCTCAATGACCTCAATAGTGTTTCCCAACGGATAGGTCTTAAGATGAACATGGACAAAACAAAGATCATGTTTAATGTCCATGTCACACCTATGCCGGTAGTTGTTGGGAGCACTAAGCTCGAAGTTGTTGACGAGTATGTTTACCTGGGACAAATAGTCCGACTAGGTAAGTCCAACTTCGACCGAGAGGTCAATCGACGGATTCAACTCGGCTGGGCAGCGTTCGGGAAGCTACGACACATCTTCTCGTCAGACATACCTCAAAACCTTACAACGAAATTGTACAACCAGTGCGTGTTGCCAGTGATGACTTACGGAACTGAGACGTGGTCCTTCACTGCTGGCCGTATGAGGAAGCTCAAGGTCGCTCAGCGAGCTATGGAGAGGGCTATGCTCGGAGTTTCTCTGCGTGATAAACTTAGGAATGAGGATATCCGCAGTAGAACCAGAATAACCGACATAGCCCAACGAATTAGTAAGCTGAAGTGGCAGTGGGCCGGCCATATAGCTCGAAGAACCGACAACCGATGGGGAAGAAAGGTTCTCGAGTGGCAGCCTCGTACCGGCAGGCGAAGTGTAGGGCGTCCCCCCACGAGATGGAGTGACGACCTGGTAAGACATGCAGGAAGTCGATGGATGCAGGTGGCTCAGGACCGTGCTTTGTGGCATTCTTTGGGGGAGGCCTATGTTCAGCAGTGGACTTGTGAAGGGCTGTAATGATGATGATGATGTATCCCCTTACGCTGAGTGGCTGAGGTCAACGCGTACCAAGCTGGCGCTGCGTATGTCAGCCGTGAGCGGACGTAGGTTTTATAGATGGTAATTTTGGTTTTTATAGGGAGTTTGGATGCCAGTATAGGATATAACTTCGCTCGCGCGACTCTGGCCTGACGCACGACGTGGTCGACCATCGGAATCATGCGCAGCGAGCGATCTATCTGGCATTCTAGGTAAGTGACGGTAGTTGCCTAACCTACGTCCTGCCCACGGAGTTGTAGGGTTGGTGAAGAATTCGTCAGCCTGGTCTTGAAGGCCACGGTCTTCCCGACGTTGACCGTCATCCTCCATTTGTCCAGCCACTGAGGTAACAAGTCCAGCAGTCGCTGGGCCGCGATCTCTGTCCGACGAGATGATGTGAAGTACGCACTGTCGTCTGCATAAAGAGTTAGGACAACATCTTCTTCCCACTCCTCCAGGAGGCCTTTGAGTGTAGGGATGTCATTTGTGTAAACCACGTACAGGTGTGGTGATAGACAGCTGCCCTGTGGTACTCCCGCTTCGATCGGTCGTGCTACCGATACAGCCTCTTCAATGTTGACGTAGAAGCTCCTCCCCTCCAGGAACGACGCTATTATCTGCACATGCATTGGTGGTAAGGTGGTGTTTTCTATTAATTTATATAGTAGCCCTGCGTGCCACACTCTGTCATAGGCCTTCTCCATATCGAGAAGGACCCCCACGCATCTGTATGCGGCCGCGGTTATATTCGGCCGCAAGATAGTGTAGCACGCGGGCTAGTTGTGCTGTGGTGGAGTGTGCTCTGCGGAAGCCAAATTGCTCCTCGCGCAGAGCAACGTGCGGCAATATTCTATGGAGTGCGAGTTTTTCAAAGAGTTTCGCTATGTGCGGTAATAGCGTTATGGGGCGGTAGCTAGCCGGGTATCTCCTGTCCTTCCCCGGCTTTGGTAGCACGATGATCTTGCCCTGCTTCCAGATGGTCGGAAAGTGGCCAGTTCTCAAGATGCCGTTATAGAGCCTGGAGAGTTCCATTATACCCCTTCTGGGCAGCTGCTTTAAGGCTGTGGTGGTAATACCGTCGCATCCCGGCGTTTTGCGGTTAGGCAGGCGCATGATGGCGCGCCTTACCTCCGCTGGCGAGAAGAAGTCGTCGCCCTGTATTGGTGGCGCCGGGTTCGACAGGTATTCCTGCACGCGGTTCACTATGCTCTGCGTACCCCTCTGCTACGCTATTGGGTTTGAATTGTTGAACGATTTGTATGAAAACCAGTCTAATTACTCGAAAGAGAGCCGCGCCCTCTGTGCGATTTTGTGACTCAATTACATCAATTTGTACTATCACTCTCCCACGGTTTGCCCAATATCTTTATTTGTATAAGACATACGTTTATACATTTTATTTATAAAGATAGCACAACAAAAGCTCTATACTATGATATACATTACATTTTCATATCACAAAAAACCTTTTATATATTCAACAAAATATGCCTATTTTACAACATAATGTACTACATTAGAATTCTTAAATATCTAACATATAGTTGGAACAATGTTCTTTATTTGAAAATACAAATATCTTAACTAATACAATAGTTTAATTTACATTTTTTCACACATTTTACTATTTAAAACACTTTTAAATTTCTTATACAAAACTATCAATATTTCACTATTATAAGAGAATTTACATATAAGAACAACACAGAATTCACCTATTTTGCTCATACAGTCAACCTGAAACATTTCACAAGTCAATTTTACAGAAATTGCTGAAATTTACAAACATTTAAATTTCCACTTATTTAGACTTTTAATTCTACACATTAGAATTAAGAGTCTAATTCTAATGTGTAGAATTACGCGTGCGCCGCGCTTATGTACGGTCGTCTATTGTATTAATAATGGCAGACAGAAAGTTAAAGTGTAATAATTGTAATATAGTGATAAATGAAGTGCTTTCGTTCATACAAAACAAGCATGATGTGACGGATACTGAATCTCTGATTCGAGTATGCATATCAGCTTTCTCAGAATCGGATATTGAAGAGGCTAAAAACTTAATATTTGACTCAGTTGCGACATCAAAACGACTATATAACTTACATATTTGATTGGATTTCCGCCGATATATGTAAGTTAGGCATTTCATCTAGTACTTATACATTTATACGTGAAGCCCGTGGGTGTAAACGCTGGCTGGACCACTGCCTTGTCACTAAAGCAGCTTGGCAGTCACTGGTAAGCATTAGACTTCTTAATGACGTATATTGGTCTGATCATTTTCCGATAGAGATAACCTGTAATTTAGGAGTAATAAAAAGGAAACTTGCCTTTAATAGGATCATGTACATAAAAATGTTTTTTGGGGTGTGCGAGAGCCTGAAGAAATAGAAAAGTTTTATAATATTTGTAATGATAGGTTTAAGAATCTTCACATTCTTAGTAAGTTGCATAATTGCTCTGATATAATGTGTAATAATTTGTTCCATAGAAATTTAATTGATAATATGTATAGTAATATTATAAATATTTTATGTAATGCATCCGTCCAAAGTCGAAGTGTATTAGAAAGAAAAACAAATAAATTTAAATATCTGTATGGCTGGAACAAGCATATAAAACAGGCCCATAGACAAGCTAAGCTTGACTATCAATTATACATCATGTATGGTAAGCCACAGGGCGGACCTATTTTTAAAAAAATGCGGGAAAGCCGCAAAATATTTAAATTAAGGCTTAAGTTTTGTCAAAAAAACCAAGAGAAAATTAGGATGGATATCATTGCAACTCAACACTCTAATAAAACATTCAGTAAGTTCTGGAAAAGCACTAAAAGGTTTGATAGTAAAGTCACCCTTCCAGTGAGTGTTCAAGGTGTAAGCGAACCAGGGCAAATTGCAAATATTTTTAAAGACCAATTTCGAGTGAAACCAATTGTGCCGCAGGTGCCCAATACTGAGCGATGCACAGTATTGAGCCCGCTTGCCTTCTCAGGTAGAGACATTGCTAATATTATTTCTAAGATGAAGAGAGGAAAATCTCGTGGACATGATGGCTTCAGTGTTGACCACTTGCGATATGCTGGTTTGCACTTATGTAGAGTTTTGGCAATATTTTTTAATTTATGTATGCGTCACTCATATTTACCACCAAACCTTATCAAAACAATTGTTGTTCCGTTAGCGAAAAATCCTACTGGTGATCTTAGTGATAAGAGTAATTATAGACCAAGTTCTTTGGCTACTGTAGTTTCTAAAGTCTTGGATGGGCTCCTTGACAGACATCTAAGTAGTCACACAACTCTACAAGATACTCAGTTCGGTTTTCGAGAGGGACTCTCAACTGAGAGTGCGATACTAGCGTTAAAGCATACTGTAAGCTACTATGTTGATAGAAAAATTTCTATTTATGCTTGTTTTTTAGATTTCTAGGGCTTTTGACCTAGTATATTATGATAAACTGTGGGCAAAGCTAAGAGAAGCAGGTGTCCCCGAGGATCTTGTAAATATTCTTTCCTTTTGGCATAACAACCAGTCAAACTTTGTAAGATGGGGAAATATATATTCCGATGAATACCGGTTAGAGTGTGGAGTGAGGCAAGGTGGTTTAACGTCGCCTAGGCTCTAATATTTATGTCAATCAGTTGATAGAGGAGCTCTGCAGCATGCGTGTAGGTTGTCACATAGAAGACGTGTGTCTTAATAACCTTAGCTATGCTGACGACATGGTGCTGCTGAGCCCTTCAATCGGAGGCCTAAGAAAATTACTAGGCACATGTGAGCGATATGCTGTTGAACATGGCTTGAGGTATAATGAAAAAAAGAGTGTGTATATGATTATTAAAGGTCGAAATAAAACTCCAGATAATATACCATTATTAACTCTAAACAGAATAACCTTAGCTCGTGTAAAACAGTTTAAATATCTTGGCCACATCAATAATGAGAATTTGTCTGATGACCTAGATATAGAAAGAGAGCGCAGGGCATTGTCTGTGCGTGGTAATATGTTGGTTCATAGGTTTGCTCGCTGCACAGCACCAGTTAAAATTACTTTATTCAAAGCCTACTGCCAATCGTTTTACACGAGCAGTCTGGACCAATTTCACCCAAAGAGCATACAATGTCCTGCGAATTCAATATAATAATATGTTCAGGGCCTTGTTGGGGCTCCCTCGCTATTGCAGTGCATCAAGTATGTTTGCTGATGCAAAAACGGATGATTTTTACGCAATCATGAGGAAAAAAGTGGAGTCTCTTATACGACGCGTGCGAGGGAGCCCGAACAGAGTCCTACAGATGATTAGTAACAGAGTGGATTCTAACCTGCTTGCAAGGTTTATTGAACTACATGTTTTGTGAGTTCCATAAGCTGACAAGACAGAAGTTTAGACTCTGTATTAGGTCTTACATAGATTTCGTTCAGTTTTTACTAACCTAGCATGTAAGAAAAATTGTACCAATACTAACATATATGGACCTGAGACTGAAAATAAATGATTAATAATAATAATTAGCGCGCTGCTCTTATCGGGAACTAAGTGAACAACTACTCCCTACACGACTCCCATTGTCGGTAAAGCAGGTTGCAAATTTAGCATGCGCTGCCATCAACAAACACTAGGTGAACAACCGATCTTTAGACGACATTCAATTGTCGGTAAAGTAGTATCCAACAAGACTCTTATCGGTTATCAAAGTTCTTATCAGTTATCGTGTTCTTATCAGATAACACAAAGAAAATATTTTATAAATCAAACATTGAAAATAGACATTTTATTTTTCATACAAAATGTACTCAACTTACATAAGACAATACTATGCAACATTATTTTACATTGATTCCACTTATACACAAAGTGATCATTTCGACCGGGGAACAAATCCTGGTCTAACTTTATTTTAATATTTCTTTAAATTGAAAATAACATTGGGAAGATAATTCAACCGGGGAACTGAACCCGGAAACATGAATTATGTCTTAAAAATTCCCTATATAATAATAATAATAATTTATTGCAAGAAACTGTAAAATTAATTCAAATAATGTCTTAATTTAAAATAGTTTACAATAACAGGCACCTGAACTAGGATAAACCTGTATATCAGGTGTATGTGCTAATAGATACATTTACAAATATTTTCTGTTTCTTATATAAAATGAATAACTTATCAACTAATTACGGTTAATTCGATAAAATATGTTATCATTAATTTACTTAAGATTTTAATTAGCTTAAAACAATCAGCAAATATTTCCGTATCATCGTATGACAAACTTTGTAACCATGTCCGAATTACATTTTTACAATCTGCCATTTTTAATGAATATATGTACAAAATTGCATTCACTTGATTATAGAGAAAAGGGCCAAGGAATGTAAAAAATCTATGCATGAAAGAATGCCTTATTCTAATGTTAGTTTCCATGACTTTATCTTTGCGTCTTTTATCAGTGACCTCTCTTTTGTAGGGCAATTTTAAGTGCTGTTTTAGTAACGTACTCATAACGAATAGCTGGCGCAGTGAGAGGACATTATAGGATTTATATAAGCGATGGGACGGCAGTAGGATAGGGCGAAATGTTGCGACTTTTAATACGGCTCTTTGAGCGCGTTCCAGTGGTAGCAGTATAGTTTTTGCTGCTCCTCCCCACGAGGTTATACAATAGGTGAGAATTGATTGGCATAATGCGAAATATACTTGCTTTATTACCTTAATATTAACAAAAGAGCGAATCTTTTTAAAAACAAACATTAGTTTACGGACTCTATTGCAGAGGTGGTCGATGTGATTTTTAAAAGTAAAAGTAGAATCTATAATTATTCCAAGGTATTTAATAGTTTTTGTATTAAAAATAACTGGGCAGTTACAATTAGACTCTGCGACTGAGCAACATTTATGTGCATAAATTTCTGGAATGGTTATACGCTGTGTTGAGCTGCGCATAGAAAAATGAATATATTTGGTTTTGTCCGTATTCAGTGTTAATATGTTTTGTTGGAGCCATTTATTAACCCTGTCAAAACCTTGCTGTGCAAATAAATAAACCTTGTCTACTGTATTTGCGGAAAAAAGGAGCACGGTATCATCTGCGTAAGATATTATTTTGCCCGAGTTAAGTTCAAGATTGCAAAGGTCATTTATATATATCAAAAATAGGGTCGGTCCTAATACACTTCCTTGAGGCACGCCAAAATGAGTATTTTTTTGTTCAGAGCTAATAACCTTTTCAATTTTTATGCATTGATATCGATTTTCTAAATAGTTCGCAAAAAGTTGAAGCTGTTTACCTCGAATACCTATGCTCTCTAGCTTATTTAATAGGATGGGAATAGAAACTGTATCAAAAGCTTTTGCTAGGTCAAGGAAAATGCCAATTGATTGGTTGCCTTTATCTAGTTCTTGAGAGACGTAATCAGTCATTACCTGCACAGTATCAGCAGTGGAGAGTTTTGGTCTGAAGCCATATTGCTTATTTGATAATATGGATTTACTTTGTAAATAATTCATTAATCTATTGTTAATTAATTTTTCTAATATTTTAGATGTAGATGAGAGTATTGAGATAGGCCGATAATTGGAAATGTTTTTTTTGTTCCCCGATTTATGTACTGGAACTACAATGGCTTTCTTTAAGCAATCTGGGAAAATACCTTCAGAGAGGCAAATTCGAAAATTATGAGTTAATGGTGGTACTAGAATTTGTCTAAATTTTCTTAATATACTAGTGGGTATGCCATCCCAACCAACCGCGCTTGTTTCTTTCAGTCCCATTATAATACTTTCTACCTCAGTAGCGTCCGTATCTAATAATGCATACGAGCTTAATTGGCAGTTTCTTTGAGTTGTCAGTGTGGCCCTGTATTCATGATTATTGTTAGAATTGTTAATTATCTGTTCAGCAAAATTTTTACCGACGTTCACAAAGTAGTTATTTGCTTTATTTGCTGATATAAGCGGCGAGGATATATTTTGTAATAATTCTGCTGAAGATTCATGCTATTTGGATATAAATGCAATATCTTTTACATGCCGCCAAAGCTTTTTATTATCTCTACCAGACTCTTCCAGTAAGTTTGTAAGATAATTATACTTCAACTTTTTTAATAAATTGTTACAAAAATTTCTATATCTTTTATATGAAATTTGTAAGACGGAATTATCTGAAGAAGATTTTGCCATCAGGTGTAGTTTGTCCCTATGTTTCATGCACCTAATTAGACCAGGTGTAATCCAAAGCTTTAGGTTATTATTTTTTTTAACTACTGTGGTATACGAAGTATTGCTAACGATAGCATTTCGTACGTTATTTATTAAGTAAGGCAAAGAAATGTTTACGTCATCGGTTTTATAAACTGGGCTAAAGTCAATGTTTTGAATTGCATATTCAAGGTTTTTCATATTAGTTTTAGGAATGGAGTATTTACACTTCGGTTTAGGTACTTTAAGGCTTAAGCTAAGAATGACGACACTATGATCGGTCACTATAGGATTGGTGACAACGGTTATAGATGGTAATTTAGTTTTTAGTAAAGTGTGGTCTAAACAGGAACCGCTTAGATGAGTAGGGAGCAAATGTGCTGGAAGCAGGCCCTGGCATGCACAGATATTAAGGTAGTCTGTTGCTCCGCCATGACTGCCTTCAGGGTTGAGATCTATATTCATATCACCCGTTAACACTATATTTTTTAATGGCGACAGTTGCCTAAGTGTAAGTATAATGACGTGATAAAATTATCTATTTGTTTAAAGCCACAGGTCTGTAAACATCAAGGATAGCAGTTTCATGGCCCTCTTGCCAAATAAAATTAAATGATGATTAAAACTGTAAGGCCGGGCAGTGAGCAGGCGACAACTTTTAAAAATTAAAAAAGGTTTAGGGCAGCAGTAAACATTTATAGATTGTTACAGGTGACAGCTACCAGCTCTTTAACTAATAATGAATGTTCAGTTGTATCTATTAGGTAACATCATCAGCGTCTAAGCATTCTAATAGATCATTAGACATTTATTAAAATATTTTTTGTACTGAAGTGACACAGTTAAATCTTTATTGGAAACGGAACCCTAAATAGAAGTAGAATATAAATAAATCAATTTCGTAGTAGCTATAAAATTATACAGTTTGATGCTTTTTGTCCCAAAATCAGAATGTAAATTATTGTGTTTTGAATGAATGGTTCTTTTACATATTAGGGTCATACTCAGAAAATATGTACATTTGTTATCTTTTCTTGTCCCGCTACCTCATATTTTAATAAATATCTAATTTTATAAATATGATAAAAAACAATCCCCTTGTTGTTATATTAGTCTATTAATACGAAGATTTTTTATGGTATTTTAACTTTAATTTTCATTAAAAGAATAAATTTATTCACATTATATTTTTTTTGTAAAAATATTATCATACATTTTTTTAGTGTCCCAGTGACCATTTTAATTTTTCAGGGACAAATTGTTACAAATATTAATAAGCTTTATTTAAAATCGCTGTGGCCATATTACTCCTGCTGAATCAATAAATGAAATAGGACCTAATTTATTCGTAAATCATTAAAAAATAATTTATTTTAATTATATTAATTATGTCCCAAAATTATAACGTTTCGTTACTCAGGGTTAGTAACGTATACTATAATCCAGAACTCATTTATTTGAAAGAGTAGAAGTATTTTTTTTCTATTCCGGCATCACTTGTACTTACGTCAAAATCATTGTCGCCGCGGCCATTGTGTTTTCGTCGTAGCCGTGGACTCCGTGAATATTCACAAAAAAAATCTCAAGGTGATAAACGACTATTATTTTGGTAAGTTTATTATAATTTTTATTTATTAACTAAATCCATTTGTTATTTTTTGTAATATTATCTCGAATACACTCAGTGCTTTTTTGTGCAACACGTGGTTTACGCAAAAATAATTTTAGAAGTTATAATTTCTCAGATTTAATTCTCAATTTCGTTATATGGCGTTACGTCACGTAACTGAGAAATTGTTAAGCTTAGTTCCCAAAAACAATAAAGTAGGTATGCAATTACTTACTACTAATTAAATAATGTTTATACTTAATATAATAATTATGTGGTTGTAATAATTACTAAAATACCTAACATTGTTTCTTGCAGTTTTTTTATTCCCTGCTAATAAAACTATGAAGTCAATAAAATCAGTTTAAATAATAAATAAGTAAAAACAGTCTAATTTGTATTTATTTCAAGTGAAGTTATATTTTTCTTTTGTTGTAATACATTTATACATACGAGTATATTGTTTTATGTATTTATTTGTGTATTTATTCCATTTTTTATTTATTATTACCTTATTGAGTTGTATTTTTCTTGTTATTGCATCTACTATGTTTATCTCTGCATCACCCTAATGTTTTTTGTATAGTTTTTTATACTTATGTATAAAACATTAATAAATAAATCACTTATTTTATTGCATTAAAATACTATGGCTCCTATATCAAACAAAAAAAATAGAGAACGTCTAAAACAAAATCCAGCTAAATATGAAGAACTGCATAAGAAACATTTAGAGAGGGTTAAATTACATAAATTAAAAATTAAGGAAATGAACGAAAGCCAAAAAGAAAAAACAAGACAGAAGTGGAGAGAATACTCTGACCGCTATTATAAAAAGAAGAAATTTTTTATTAGTGACCCTAGTACAGGTAATACAATCACAATATCATAGGAACATATTATAAAGAGATGGAAATTTAAAACAATTAAACTTCAAAAAGAATTGAAACGCTGCCAAGACGCATTAAATAAGTAATTAAAAAAAAAAAACAAGAAAAATATTTTAGAAAAAAATTTTTGAAATGGAGGAAAAAAGAGCATCGAATGTTCAGAATATTCAGAAAAAAAATCGACGTCTGATAAATATAAAAAAGTGACAAGAGAAAAAGAGAATAAACCGAACCAAAGAGGAGTAAGAAGAATATAACTTTTAATTGCGAATCTTCTGATACTAATGAAGAAGCCGTTTATGCTGAAAGTGACAATAGTCCCTATATAAATGAAGAAAGGAACTCGCTATCATCGGACATTACAACAAAACCCAACAATAAAGTCACTATCTTATGGGATATTAGATTACATCCAGACAATCAACGATACTTTAATTTTGCTTTACCAGGAGTCTCGTCAATGCATAAGATTGATCCTACCCATGATAATTTATATTTATTTAATAATAATAATAATAATAATAATAATGATTGCAGTGACAATGACTCAAATTTTGATATCTTTTAATAAATAATTAGACTTCATTTTGTTCTCGTGAACATTCCTCCGACATCATGTTTTATTTTTATACTGAGTTTTATTAAAAAATAAGTATTTGCTAACATTCTATTTATTAATAATTTTATATAAATGTTTTTAAATTTTCGTATTAACCGATGTTGATTTTTTGGATGTTTATAATTTTGGTTACCCTAAGTATTATTTCAATTATTCCAAATAAGACTAATTAAACCAATTATGCTTTATTCACCCAATCTATAATTTGTAATTAGTTTAATGTGTACTATGCCTTAGGAGATTAGTTTCGTTACGGAGATTCTCAGTATCGTTACATATCAGTTTAGTTACAAATTTAAAATGTACACTTTTTCTGAGTACAACCCATTATCTGACTAGCTGTGCCCGCGGCGTAGCTCGCGTATATAGGTTTTACTTAAAGAATTTGACGTTTAGATAAGAGAATATTAAACCATAGAGATATATACCTATGGAGAGGGCATATTCCACTATAGAAATATTAGTTATACAAATATCTATAATATCGACACACACTTGTCAAAAACAGTTTTGTCTCTTTTTAACAAAGCAGTAGCTGCAATAGAAAAGAGAGACATCTACAGTTTGTAAAGTGCTTATTTTGGTAATACTTTCGTGTGACGTCATTAGTTTATCCTTGCGTGACTGCGCCGCCATGTTAAGCGCCAAGTTTTGAGGTAGATCTGCTGTCAAACTGTCAAAAAAGCAGTGAAATAGTGTCGTACACTCTTATCCATGGTGTCGATAGAAATTATTTTAATAAATTAATTTTGTTCAGAAATGAATATATAATAAAATTAATAGTTTATGAATCCCAGATATCATATTTCATCCACCGTTTCATAATCATGCCAGATTTTCGAATTTAAAATATTTATCATAACTTTTGATGGAATGAACTAATTTTAATGAAATAAAGACTAAATGTAACTTGAAGATACACTTTATAATTCCTTTAACAATTCTTGTGATATAAATTGGTACTTTACGTGATACGTTAACAAACAAGCAGACAGATAGACAGAAAATTCTAAAAATGGTAGAAATGTTTTTAATTACTTATTTTTAGTACCTCTCAATCACTTTTATTATATAAATCTAAAATGTACAGACATCTGCTATTTACATTTTTATTATATGTATAGATAACTAACATCACCAATAACCACATAAATAATTAAAATATTATAATATCTATGTTCATACGATGATCATATTTTAGTTAAATAACACGACTGTTAGCTAGTTTTATTGAAAGGACATTATTGCATACATCTTAAAAAGGTAAGAAGGGTAAAAAAAAAAACAAAGGGCGTCGTGATGCCAGTTTCATAGATATCTTACCTACTGGAGACGGCGGCGGCGGCGGTGCTAAAATATTCACCTTTTTGTGATGTGCTAATGCATGTGGCGGCAATTGTCCTGTTCCAAATGTTGTTCTTCAAAAACTGTGGCATGAACATATTTACAATTTGGAAGAGTGCATACACAATTTTGAAAATTTCGACAAAATGTATAGATGGTGCCTACATTTTGCCGAAATTTTCAAAATTGTGTCACATGTTGTGATACGTCACATTTGTGACTGAATTTGCAGGTTCCAGGTCTTGTACACATTCCTCTAATAAAATCCCTGCACATTGGTTTTGATTCACTTGCGTCAGTTTCTTCTAATTCTCTCCTTCTCTTCTCTTGGTTAAAACCAAGGGATTTGATATTCAACATCCTCAATTTCCTGTACGTTTTAAAGCTAAATTTGGTTTCTCGTCAGGTGGTGGCGAGCCTAAAGGTAAAGGTGGTTGCACATCTGGCATTATTTTTTCACTAGGGTGAGTGGGGGGAAGATGAAAAACGAGATAACACAAAAAGGCATCAGTAAAGACAGATTTTGTGTAATTTATCCAATGCAGGCAACATTCATAAGACCGCCATTTTGTTACGTACCACACTTAAGTCGGCACTTGCCGTTTTGAGGGATCGGTTGTGTGTTATAAGGGAATATCTACGCTGTGAATTTTACGCGAGCAACTCGGGTGTTTTAATCTTACCCCGTGTCGTATAACTTGATTTACGAGGTAGGTACGAGTTTTTTTTATTTCTATACATACATATTATTTTTAATTGGTAGTTATGTTGCTATGTTTAAATATCGCTACTTTTTGGATTTTAGGATTTATTGTAACATTCCGTCTTTACCCGCCAATATTTGACGGGGTAAGATAAACATAAAAGTTTCCATCTTGCCCCGTTTTCAAAAGTCATACAAATGGTCTCATGTTCTCAAACTGCACCTGAAAACTGTTACAGCCATTATATAAATGATCAGCGGCACAATTTAAGCTAATATTATCTAAAGGTATTTATTTTAATTTTTGTTTATTATAAGAGAGGCAAAAAGAGCAAGCAGGTCACCTGATGGCTAAGTGATTTCACCGCTGCCCATAGACACAATAAACAACAGGAGTGTTACTTGTGCGTTGCCTTCTCATGAGGTATAGGAACATGATTCGTAGGAATGGGAGTAGGAACTTAAATAAAGGGGAAAGACCACCAGACACTCGTTAGTAAATGCAACATAAACAGCTCCTAGAACAATGCAACGTCACATCGGTTTATCTAGCAAACGTCAACATTCGGGTGACCTTAAGAAAAGAGGAAAAGGAACGGGCATCCGGAACTCTCACTCACCAGACAAAACATGGCAGCCACTAAGAAGCTAACCACTTCACGCTGATTTTCTGTGAGAGGGTAGTATCGCATCGGTCGACCCTGCTCATTTATGTGTTATAGTGCACTGTAGACGCGGATCTATTACCAATTTTTTTTATTAATGTTTAGATAATATTTGTTTAGAAGTTTTTCTATGTTTAGTTATGGCATTTTTCTAAGATCTTATTAATTTTAACGGTGGTAGAGCCACGCAGCAGTTTTTGCTGTTGCACGTATGGGCCGGCTCGAGCCGGGTTGGTACCACGACCTCACAGAATACCGGCGTGAAGTAGAGGCTCTGCTTCTGCGTTTCGTCTGGTGAGTGCAGGTGCCCGGAGGCCCAATTCCCCCCCCCCCCATCAACATGGTAGCGAAATTACACGATAGAGTACCCCTGGGAATCCCTCGCTGAGCATCCACGACCATGTTATTCCAATCCTGAGCGTGGGTGCTCAGGCTGCCCCGCGTATTCGGGGGGGGGGGTTGGGGGGGGCAAAATTCCGCTCAAAAACATAACTGCTCGGGGCAAACTGAGCAACAATACCAAGGCGACCCCTGCCACGCTATCCGTGAATTTCTGCAACATCAGGGGACTTCACTCTAACCTAAACGCCGTCCACTACCATCTCGAGACGGCGAAGCCGGCCTTGCTCTTTCTGACCGAGACGCAGGTTTCCTCTCCGGCTGATATTTCGTATCTCTCCTACCCGGGGTACAAATTGGAGCACTCCTTTGTGCCTCGGGCTGGAGTTTGCGTGTATATCGGAGAGGATATCTGTTCTCGACGCCTCGGCAGTCTTGAAGGTTCGGACCTGTCCATCCTTTGGCTACGCGTAGACAGCGACGATCCGCGCGTCTACGGGTGCTTCTATAGGTCCCATAGCGGTAATGCCGAAACAGACCGACTCATCGACCACGTCCAAATGGCTACAGATTCCTTGCTACAACAGGTCCCATCCGCAGAGATCGTGATCCTTGGCGATTTTAACGCCCATCATGCCGTATGGCTCGGTTCACGTTTAACCGATCATGCGGGGAGATCTGTTTATGACTATGCCTTGGCATATGGTCTGACACAACTGGTTACTTCGCCTACGCGGATTCCAGATGTGGAGGATCATACACCTTCCCTGTTGGACCTTCTGCTGACCTCTCATCCGGACGGATATCAGGTTTCCGTCGATGCCCCTCTCGGCTCCTCGGACCATTGTCTGATCCGGAGTGTGGTGCCACTCACGCTCCCTTCGCGGTTGCGTTCTGCAGGTTGCCGCCGTGTTTGGCATTACAGGTCGGCGGGTTGGGACGGAATGCGGTCTTTCTTTGCATCCTAGACATGGGGGCGGGCTTGTTTCTCGCCGGATGATCCCAGCGCTGTTGCTGACTCTGTCACTGATGTGGTGCTACAGGGAATGGAACTATTTATTCCATCATCTATGGTACCCATCGGAGGCAGATCTCAGCCTTGGTTTGGTCGCTCCTGTAAGACTGCATTACGCAGTAATCAGGAGTGTTATCAAGCCTGGGCTGCGGCTTCGGCGACTCGGGATGTAAACACCAGCACACTTAAAAAGAAGTATAACTTCGCCTCCAGGTCCTTCAAAAGAGTTATTGCCAAGGCAAAGTCAGAGCACATAGGCAGAATTGGCGAGAAACTAGTTCGCCTTCCTTCGGGAACCCGTGCATTCTGGTCTCTCGCCAAGGCTGTCCAAGGGAATTACTGTAAGCCATCACTACCATCTCTGCACAGGGAGGACGACTCACTGGCCCAAGACGCAAAAGACAAAGCTGACCTTTTAGGCTCCCTTTTTGCGTCCAACTCCACTCTTGATGACGGGGGGAAAACACCGCCGACCATCCCGCGGTGTGAGTGCTCCATGCCGGATGTGCTGTTCTTACAGCGCTCGGTTCGCAAAGCACTTCTCTCCCTGGACATCCAGAAGTCGAGTGGGCCTGACGGAATCCCCCCAATTGTGCTGAGGACGTGTGCTCCGGAGTTGGCACCGGTCCTAACGCGTCTTTTCCGGTACTCCTACTCCCAAGGCGTAGTCCCGAATTCATGGAAGACAGCTTTTGTCCACCCGATCCCTAAAAAAGGCGACCGCTCAGACCCGTCCAACTATAGGCCTATCGCGATCACCTCCTTGTTCTCCAAAATAATGGTATCCATTATTAACTGCCAGCTCATCCGGTACCTTGAGGATCACCAGCTGATTAGTGACCGCCAATACGGTTTTCGTCGGGGTCGATCAGCTGGTGATCTTCTGGTCTACCTGACACATAGATGGGCGGAGGCAGTAGAGTTCAAGGGGGAGGCGTTGGCCGTTAGTCTGGACATTGCGAAGGCCTTCGATCGGGTTTGGCACAAAGCGCTTCTTTCGAAGCTCTCTTCCTATGGGCTTCCAGAGAAATTGTGCAATTGGATCACCAGCTTCCTTGCAGATCGGAGCATCAAGGTCGTTGTAGACGGTGCATGTTCTGACTACAAGCCTATTAACGCTGGTGTTCCACAAGGCTGTGTGCTATAACCAACGCTGTTTCTTCTGCATATCAATGATATATTGCTTACTGGTAACATTCATTGCTATGCGGATGACAGCACTGGTGATGCTCTATACACCGGCCGTGCCGATATTTCTCGGGAAAACGTCGCCGAGTACCGGAACAAACTTGTGTCTGAAATCGAGTCTTTGCTGAACAAAGTCTCGGATTGGGGGCTACTAAATCTAGTCCAGTTTAATCCTCAAAAGACACAAGTTTGCGCGTTTACCGCTAAAAAGAACCCCTTTGTCGTATCTCCTCAGTTTAAAGGCACTCCTCTTCTTGCCTCAGCCAGTATCGGTATCCTCGGAGTCGACATATCGAGTGACGTGCAGTTTCGTGGTCACTTGGAAGAGAAGGCCAAATTGGCCTGTAAAAAGCTTGGCGTGCTCAGCAGAGCGGGACAGTATTTCATGCCGGCACACCGCCTGCAACTTTACAAGGCGCAGGTTCGGCCTCACATGGAATACAGTTCCCATCTCTGGGCAGGGGCTCCCCAGTGCCAGCTCCTTCCACTTGACCGCATCCAACGCAGAACGGCTCGAATCGTCGACGACCGAGCCCTTTCCGATCGGCTCGATTCATTGGCACTGCGAAGAGATGTTGCATCCCTTTGCATTTTCTTTCGCATCTACCATGGGGAGTGCTCTGAGGAATGGTTAGCTGTTTAATTTTGAAATATTTAATTTTTTACGTTTTGTGCTACATATTTTATTGACGAAAATGGTAAAAGGTATGTAATTGTGTTTAAAATTATCTTGGCATTAACAATAAAAAAATATATGATTGATATCTTTCATTTTCTATATAATTTTATCCAAGTAAAGTGAAAAGTTTGAGAACCTCTAGTTCAATCTTTCCCCAGCGGGGCAAGATTGAAATATAAAAAACAAATAAGTTGTGTTATCTGTGTTATTTGAAGCTATTTTGGTATTATAGATAGTTCTGAAGTGTCAGGATAGTTAAAATTATAACCTACTGACCATCAATATCGTCTGACATTAATTTGAACGATTTTAGAAACTACTTCGATCTTTCCCCACCACCCTTTCATCTTTCCCCCTGTTTTTTCTTTTGATAAAATTATTGTAACTATCTTTTTTTTGCTTTCGAATAAATATAACAGGGATTTATCGATATGACATAAAAATATGCTCTTTGTACTTTATTCCCTATAGATATAATTTTAGCTTAAGTTAATATGTACTGTTCTACAAGACGTCAAACACAACACTGCTCATCTCATCAAAAAACCGTTCGATCTTCCCTCCACTCACCCTACTTACCAACTTTTGGAGGTGGATCTGGTAAAATTGTTGGTGTACTTTGGCTCGTGGTTTCATTATGATCTATTTTCGACTTAATAAACTTTTTATAATTTCAGGCTTAGCTGCTGATTGGGTTTTTATATTTTCCACACCGGCTCGTGTAAAAACAGTTGACTCTGTAAATTTAAAGAAGGTAAATGATAAAAAATACATTAAAAGTGTTGCTTTAATGTAACATGTTTATTTATTTATTATAATAATAATAATAATAAATCTTTATTTCGGATAACAAATGAGATCCATATCAGAGATATTAGAAAAATCACAAAATATTAATAATAATACAGCTAGGTGGACGGAGGAAGTAAAATGACACGCACGCACGCAAACATTCACGAATGCAAATACGCACGCAAGCGCACACAAACACACACACATACACGCGCGCGCTCACGCACGTACGCAGCCATACATACATACATACAATATAATATACAATACATAATGCCATCCTCTTAGAACGTTGGGAAATTTTCATGGATACCTTCCACTACGTGGGCAACAGAAAGATTATGTCGGACTCTTATCGGCTGAAGCCCCCCGGTGGTCAACAACGGCATATACGATGGGTTTCGGGATCTCCATACGAAAGGCAAGTTATCCAAAATTGATATGTATGTGTGTAGCACTTTATGTTAAGTTTTTACAGGCTCCTAATTGATAATTACACTCCTGCATCTTGTATAGGGATATTACACTTGACGGATAGTAAAAATTGACTAATCTTCTTCAGCGGCTTGAAGTATGTTTTAATAGAAGCTCGCTTCAAAATGTAGCCAATCTCGTCTGTGACTCCCCTGACATAGGGTAGTACAGCAGGCACACGCTCGACTGTGGTCGGCTTCACTCGGTCACTGTGACGTAGGCACGGGACCCGAAGCTTGTTGTCTTGCAATACTTGCTCGATGTACTGAAGCTCGGCGGCCAGATGTTTTCTGTCACAGATCCCTCGTGCTCTCTGAAATAAAGATTTTCCCACGGTAGCTAACTGTGATGGATGATGGTGCGATTCACCATTTAAATATCGATTGGTATGGGTCTTTTTCCTATACACAGTGTGATCAATGGTGTTATCAGGATTTCGGATGACTAAAACATCTAGGAAAGCTAAAGAATTGTTTGCCTCTAACTCCATTGTGAATTGTATTTTAGAATTTATGGAATTAAGGTGGTCTAAAAATGCAGTTACTTTGTCAGATGGTAAAATTGTGAAAGTGTCGTCTACGTACCGCTTGTAGAATCTTGGATTTACAGGAGCAGTAAAAAGGGCTTTCTCCTCAAAGTCCTCCATGAATATGTCGGCGGCTATGGGAGATACAGGTGAGCCCATCGCCACTCCATCTATTTGCTTGTAAAACTCCCCCTTCCACAATAGATAGCCAGATGTAAGGCAGTGTTTGAGTAATACTGCATATTCTGTAGGCACGTTGTATTCTTCTAGCTTCCTGGTTACAATTGAGATGCAGTCTTCAATAGGTAAGCATGTAAATAGTGATTGAACATCAAAACTGACCATAGTTTCATTGTTAGCGAGATGTAGGTCTTTTATCTCACTAACAAAATGGTACGTATTATTATTTATTAATCTCGACGTAAATTCGATAATACCACCGTGTACCAAACCACCTAGGTTATATAGGTTACCGAAAATACACAAACCAAACGCTCCACTACGTCCCATAGTGAGCTAAATCGATTCACCAACTAATAAGTTGGCTCAACACCTGGCAAAAATTCTGTCACCACTGAGAGGACAAACTAGAGCACACACAAAGGGTTCGTACCATTTTGTTAGTGAGATAAAACATCTACATCACGCTAACAATGAAACTATGGTCAGTTTTGATGTTCAGTCACTATTTACATGCTTACCTATTGAAGACTGCATCTCAATTGTAACCAGGAAGCTAGAAGAATACAACGTGCCTACAGAATATGCAGTATTACTCAAATACTGCCTTACATCTGGCTATCTATTGTGGAAGGAGGAGTTTTACAAGCAAGTAGATGGAGTGGCGATGGGCTCACCTGTATCTCCCATAGCCGCCGACATATTCATGGAGGACTTTGAGGAGAAAGCCCTTCTTACTGCACCTGTAAATCCAAGATTCTACAAGCGGTACGTAGACGACACTTTCACAATTTTACCATCTGACAAAATAACTGCATTTTTAGACCACCTTAATTCCTTAAACTCTAAAATACAATTCACAATGGAGTTAGAGGCAAACAATTCTTTAGCTTGCCTAGATGTTTTAGTCATCCGAAATCCTGATAACACCATTGGTCACACTGTGTATAGGAAAAAGACCAATACCAATCGATATTTAAATGGTGAATCGCACTATCATCCATCACAGTTAGCTACCGTGGGAAAATCTTTGTTTCAGAGAGCACGAGGGATCTGTGACAGAAAACATCTGGCCGCCGAGCTTCAGCACATCGAGCAAGTATTGCAAGACAACAAGCATCGGGTCCCGCGCCTACATCACAGTGACCGAGTGAAGCCGACCACAGTCGAGGGTGTTCCTGCTGTACTACCCTATGTCAGAGAAGTCACAGACAAGGTTGGCTACATTTTGAAGCGAGCTTCTATTAAAACATACTTCAAGCCGCTGAAGAAGATTAGTAAATTTTTACCATCCGTCAAGTGCAGGATGCAGGAGTGTACAAGCTTGATTGTGAATGTGGTCTCTCTTACACAGGACAAACAAAAAGATCTATTAAAACCCGCGTGAAAGAACATATAGCTGACGTGTAGCACCGACGCATCGGGAAGTCTGCAGTCTGTGAACATGTTCAAGATCGCCACCGCCATTACATCAGATTTGATAGACCACAAATCCTCGCAAAAGAACACCTATACCTACCAAGTATGATACGCGAGGCTATTGAAATTAAAAAACATCCTAATTTCAATAGAGAAGATGGATGGGTGTTGCCATCTGCTTGGGATCTTATAATTAACAAAATTAAATGCTAACCCAAGCATACCACTGCTAGGCTTCAAGATACTGTAAGTTCATTCTGCGTAAATCGAACCAAAAATTAATATAAAAAAACTGAAGGTAGCCGGGTTAACTGTGACATCGGGACGTCAAACATCTCAGTCCCCCCCGTGACCATGGGTTGCTGTAAAGCACCCGAAACGTCGGAAATTAAAATAGTAAAATTAAACGCGATAAAATCCGTAAAATATAGTTTTATTCAATTTATTTTTATTATTTATTTTTTATTTATACTCTTTATTGCATACAAAACACTACACAACACAGCAAACTTAAATTTATCAACGAATGTACAATTAGGTGGCCTTATCGCTAAACAGCGATCTCTTCCAGGCAAACCTTGGTGAAGGAGATAATTTTCATTTAAATATATAGAAGTGTGCATAAATAGTAGATAAACAAGCATATATTAAAAATAATATTATATATACCTATACACATAAACAAATATATACATACACACATACATATACACATATACCTACATATACATACATAGAATACATACACTTTTATAAATATTTCTGTAATACATTATAATTATATATCATATACATAAACCTTATCAAGAAAAGTAGATATGACAATAAAATATATTAAGTAGAACACATATTTAAATAATAATCTTTAACCACATTTTTTTTGCCGTGTAGTGGCGGTTAAGAATATCCACTACCCCATATCTTCCCGTGGGTGTCGTAAAAGGCGACAAAGGGAAACAAGCAGGAGATGGGCAGCAGCATCTTCCTGATAATAGCCAAAATAACAATAAAAAAACTGCGGTTGCCAACCCGCTCGCCAAGCGTGGCAACTATGGCAATATACCCCCCATGAGCAATGACAATAATAAACGGCCCCCAGTCCCCGGCGGCCCCGCTATTCCTGGCTACGGTGGCGACCATGGTAACGGCGGGGCAGGGGGTGCTAAGAATCTCCGGTGGAGGTTCGGTTGCCACCTACGACGACTCGACCTGGCAACATACAACGCACGCACCCTGAGGACTGACGAGAAGATTGTGGAGCTGGAAGAAGAGATAGACAAGTTACGCTGGCATATTATAGGATTATCCGAAGTCCGAAGAGAGGGGGAGGACACGGTAATCCTCGAATCCGGCAACTTGCTCTATTACCGGGAGGGCGACCATCTGTCCCAAGGAGGTGTCGGATTTATCGTCCACAAGTCTCTCGTTAACAACGTTGTAAAGATTGAGAGTGTGTCGACGAGGGTTGCGTACCTTATACTCAGAATCACCAAACGGTATTCGCTGAAGGTCATACAGGTTTACGCACCAACCTCGGCACACCCCGATCAGGAGGTGGAGGAAATGTATGAGGATATCTCTAGAGCCATGCATTCCTCCAAAACCCAATATACGGTGTTAATGGGAGACTTCAATGCAAAACTAGGCACAAGAGAGAACGGTGAGCTGAAAGTAGGGAAATTTGGAATAGGGCAACGGAACCCAAGGGGCCAGCAGCTGGCCGACTTCATGGAGAAAGAGGGACTCTTTATGATGAACTCTTTCTTCCAGAAGCGGCCCCACAGGAAGTGGACCTGGTCGAGCCCCGACGGTTCGACAAAAAATGAGATTGACTTCATTATAACGACCAGACGACAACTGTTCAGTGATGTCTCAGTGATCGCGAGGGTGAAAACCGGCAGCGATCACCGAATGGTTAGAGGCACACTGAACCTAAACGTTAAGTTGGAGAGGTCTCGTCTAATGAAGTCAACGCTCCGTCCCCCTCGTGCTCTAATCCAAAGTCCCGAAACCTTTCAGCTCGAGTTACAAAACCGTTTTCAGTGCCTAGAAGACTGCAATGAAGTGGACGATTTGAATGACAAGCTCGTGGAAACTGTCCATGCGGTCGGAGCTAAGTTCTGCAAGACCCGCCGCAGAAGAACACAAAAACTCTCCGATCACACTCTTAATCTCATGGCTGTTAGACGGGAGATGAAGCTACATTCTTCAACAGATTTAACAGCATACAGGCAACTGAACAGACAGATCTCCAAATGCATGCGGCGGGACTTACGCAAATTCAATACAGCTCGTATTGAAGAAGCGATCGAGCGGAACCGAGGCTCCAAAGTCTTTGCCAGAGATCTGTCTGCCAGAAAGCGCCAACTGTCAAAGCTGAAGACAGAATGTGGCAGCATCGTTTCCGGGGCACCTGAGATTTTGAGTGAGATTGAGAGGTTCTATGGGCAGCTGTACACGTCATCGTTGGAGCCGCACGCAAGTGTGAGTAACGATCCAAGAGCGAGTCTTATCCGACATTATTCCGATGATATCCCGGACGTCAGTCTGAGCGAGATTAGAATGGCTCTCCAGCACCTTAAAAACGGCAAGGCCCCAGGCGAGGATGGAATTACAGCGGAGCTTCTGAAAGCGGGTGGAAAACCGGTACTTTAAGTCCTTCAGAAGCTCTTTAATTCCGTCCTCCATGGTGGCATTACACCGGAGGCGTGGAGCAGAAGTGCGATGGTCTTGTTCTTCAAGAAAGGCGACAACGCTCTCTTGAAGAACTACAGACCGATTTCCCTTCTGAGCCGCGTCTACGTGCTGTTTACGAGAGTCATTACGAATCGTCTCGCGCGCAGACTTGACGACTTCCAGCCTCCCGAACAAGCCGGTTTCCGAAAAGGCTTTAGCACCATAGACCACATACATACCCTTCGGCAAATTGTACAGAAGTCCGAGGAGTACAATTTGCCACTATGTCTGGCGTATGTGGACTATGAGAAAGCCTTTGATTCCGTCGAAATTTGGGCGGTGCTGCAGTCCCTTCAGCGATGCCAAGTTGACTGTCGGTATATCGAAGTGTTGAAGTGCTTGTACAGTAGGGCTACGATGGCTATCCGAGTACAGAACCAGAGTACGAAACCTATCCAATTGCAGAGAGGTGTAAGACAGGGTGACGTCATATCCCCGAAACTCTTTACCGCTGCATTGGAAGATGTTTTCAAGCTTCTGGACTGGAAAGGATACGGTATCAACATCAATGGCGAGTACATCACTCACCTTCGATTTGCCGACGATATAGTCCTTATGGCAGAATCGCTGGAGGACCTAAGCACTATGCTCAATGACCTCAATAGTGTTTCCCAACGGATAGGTCTTAAGATGAACATGGACAAAACAAAGATCATGTTTAATGTCCATGTCACACCTATGCCGGTAGTTGTTGGGAACACTAAGCTCGAAGTTGTTGACGAGTATGTTTACCTGGGACAAATAGTCCGACTAGGTAAGTCCAACTTCGACCGAGAGGTCAATCGACGGATTCAACTCGGTTGGGCAGCGTTCGGGAAATTACGGCACATCTTCTCGTCAGGTATACCTCAAAACTTGAAAACGAGACTGTACACCCAGTGCGTGTTGCCAGTGATGACATACGGAACTGAGACGTGGTCCTTCACTGCTGGCCGGATGAGGAAGCTCAAGGTCGCTCAGCGAGCTATGGAGAGGTCTATGCTCGGAGTTTCTCTGCGTGATAAACTCAGAAATGAGGATATCCGCAGTAGAACTAGAGTGACCGACATAGCCCAACGGATTAGTAAGCTGAAGTGGCAATGGGCCGGCCATATAGCTCGAAGAACCGACAACCGATGGGGAAGAAAGGTTCTCGAGTGGCAGCCTCGTACCGGCAGGCGAAGTGTAGGGCGTCCCCCCACTAGATGGAGTGACGACCTGGTAAGATATGCAGGAAGTCGATGGATGCAGGTGACTCAGGACCGTGCTTTGTGGCATTCTTTGGGGGAGGCCTATGTTCAGCAGTGGACTTGTGAAGGGCTGTAATGATGAACCACATTTTTGAAAGACTCAATGCTTTGGGCTTTTTTAATTGGTAAAGGAAGCGAGTTCCATAATTTGATTGCTTTGACACAAAAGGAGGAATGAAAAAATTTTGAGTTGTGAGCAGGCATACGCAGTAAAAGTTTATCAGCTATTCTGGAATGATCTTTATTTGCGCCCATGAACTCAAATTTTTCTTTAAGATAACTCGGTGTTTTAGGATCAAATAGTACACAGTACAGTAGAGACAGAATATGAGTATTCCGACGAAGCCTGATAGGGAGCCACTTGAGCTTAATACGGTACTCTGAAACGTGATCATATTTGCGAAGGCCAAATATGAACCTAATAGCGAAATTCTGAAGACGCTCAAGTTTATTTAATTGATCCTCAGTAAGATTGGAATAGAATAGAATAGAATAGAATGATTTTTATTCAATATGGATTATTACATAATACTTATTGAAAGTCATTATTTTATTTACCACTGGTTCGGAAAATACCTTTGTCCTGGGAAGAACCAGCAAGAAACCCAGCGGGACTTTTTTTTTAAAACATAATTTCACTTAACAATAATTTTTGTTTATACAATTTTAAATGAATTTTCATAGAACCAGCATGGTGGCGATCACCTTATTTCCAGGGGTTATTTTCATTCATGTATTCCTTGACATTATAATAACCCTTTTTGTACAGTTTTTCTTTAATAAAACTTTTAAACTTGTTTATTGACAAACTTTGAACATGTTCTGGGATTTTGATGTAAAAGCGTATACATTGCCCCACAAATGAATTACTAATTCTGTGGAGTCTAGTAAGTGGCATTACAAGCTTATGTTTGTTCCTAGTGTTTAAGGTATGAACATCCTTATTCTTATTAAAGCTATTTATGTTTTTATGTACATACATTACATTTTCATAAATATATTGCGATGCCAAAGTAAATATGTTGCATGCATCAGCATAATCAAGGATAGGGAGTAACAAAGACTGTGCCAGTAAAATTCTAGTAGGAATGGGAAGCAAGTTACGCAAACGTCTTAAATAAGATGCTGCCGCAAACATCTTTCTGCTGGACTCCTTAATATGCATGGACCAAGAAAGATTCTGACCAATATATAATCCTAGGTCTTTTACAGATTTACTAAAAGGTATCACAACACCATCAACAACAATAGGTGGAAGGTTATCCCAACAAATTTTCGAGATTAGAGTGCTATTTCCAACAATAATGGCTTGGGTCTTTTTGGGATTTAAATTAAGCCCGAACGACCTGCTCCAATCAAGTATTGCAGCAAGATTCGTATTGGTGTCATTGATGGCATTGGTAAGATTCTGGAGTGATGTATGGGAGTAAATTTGGTCAATGGTGGATCATCTGCATACAAATGGTAGAGAGAAGAAATTCGTGAAGTAATAAAATTAAAAAATACAGAAAAAAGGAGAGGAGACAACACGCCACCCTGTGGTACACCAGCAGTTAGTTCACACCACGTAGATGTGGCACCCTCTACCATAACACGCTGCCGGCGGCCACGCAAATAGCTTTGAAACCATTCAATTGCCGCTGGAGATATGTTAATAGAACGTAACAGACTCAACAATACGTCAAAATCGACGGTGTTAAAAGCGTTACTGAAATCCAGCAACGTAAGAATAGTGATCTGCTGTTGGTCCATACCCCAGCGAATATCATCAGTGATTTTAAGTAAAGCTGTAACAGTACTCTGACCAAGTCTGAACCCTGATTGAAAGGAGTCAAGAAGGGAGTTTTTATTTAGGTAGTGGTTAAATTGTGCAAATACCAAACGTTCAAGAACTTTTGAAAGGAATGAAAGGATAGATATAGGTCGATAATCTGAAGGAGAACAGGGGTTCTTCTTTTTAGGAAGAGGAATGATATTAGCTTCCTTCCAGATTCGAGGAAAGGATCCAGAGGATATGGAGTAATTGAAAATATGAGTAAGGATGGGGAGAATAATATCAATCAGGGGGACGATCATTTTACGGCTAATTTCATAACATCCGATAACACTTGACGATATGGACAAAACGTTCTTCTTAACATCACAGTCGAAAAATTGATTGAAGGTAAACGGCGAGAAATTAGGATTTGGTGCTTTAGACAGATTGTTTAAAGTATATGATTTTATATTATCATTTAAAAATGAGTATGTACATGAGAAATGTTGATTTAGTGATTCAATATCAACGTCTTCATTCGAAATATTGGATTCTTTAGATTTTCCAACTTCTATTGATCTGAGAAACTTCCAAATTTTTGCAGGGTCTCCGTTCTCGACTGATTTTTGAACATGGCGTTGTTTTGCATCTCTACAAATTGTATTCAACAGCGATTCCGTATGCTCCTGTATGTGTCCCTATTGTGGTCCGATTTATCACTGTTATAAATAAGCCTAGCTTTATTTTTCTTATTTAACAGTGATTTAATATCGTCTGTAAGCCACGGTGCAGGGGTGTGTTTAATTTTAACTGGTCTGACGGGTGCATGGGTGTCGTAAAGGTTAATTAAGATGTAGTTTAGTGTTTCTACTTTTAGGTCTATAGAGTCAGCAGAGCATACAGCAGACCAGTCAGCATTCCGAGCATCCTCTTGAAGACGTTCAATATCAATCCTACCAAAATTTCGTAGCATCAGTACCTTGCTTCGAAGCTTAGGAGTGCGTATTTTATACGATAAAAAGATGAGGTCATGATGAGAGAATGCCACGGCTGCACATTGACCATGCTTTGACACGTGATCAGGAGATGAAATTATGATAAGATCTAACAAAGATGAAATACAGTTAGGCAAAGTGTGCGTAGCGTTAAGTGGCAGAATATGTAAGTTACATGAGTTAGTAATAGAGCGCAGCCTTTTAGTGCGGTGATCATTCTTTATCATGCAAGTGTTAAAATCGCCCATTAGAATAATGTGATTGTATAGAGGAGTCAGATTTTCAAGTGTTTTCTCAAATGAGTGGAAATAATTAGTCAGTCAGTCAGTCTTGTTTCGTATTTCTACATGGTTGCACGTGTACAAAATTGTTCCTCTGTTGTGTTCAGCTAACCCATAGCATTTTGTTTTTAATCAACAGTGCATTTCGGGTGTGTTTACTATAAATTTTATCAGCGACAACGATCGAGCGCGTAGAGGAAGGCTAGAGATTCGGTGGTGCTCAGACTCATTAATTACTAGTTTGCGAGTAAAGGATAGCCAACCTGTGCTTCGCTTGGTTTCGCTTCACCTTGCTTATACCGCCGTGTTGAGCGCTTATATCCTACGTAAATTGCAATTAACTATCGCGATAACACAGCTACCTTCGAATACATCTGTTTACGAAATAATTTTAACTAAAAATGAGTGTTCGTAGAAGCCCGCCAAAAGGATCGGGATCATACCCTGATGTATCAAAGCTCAGCGAAGATGTTCATTTCATACAAAAGAAGAGAAAATTACCGGATTGCCAATGTGATTTTCAAGGGATGATGATTGATTTTCAAAATAAAATTACTACTTCTATAAATAATGTGCTTGAGAGGCATAATAACAACATAAAGTCTTCTTTGGATGCTCTTCGTGACGATTTAAGTGAGTTTAAACTGCAATTGCATGATATGAAGCTCACCACCGAGAAATTATCAGATGAACAAACTACCCTAAAAAATGATATTTGCCTATTGAAATCTTCTATGGAGCAAAATAACCTTAAGTTTGAATCAATCTCAAAGGATATGCGTGCCTTACAATCCACCGTCAATAACCTATCAGAACAGCAACAAGCGAGGGAACAACAAGGAAGGGTCAATAATATAGAAATATCAGGATTACCTTTTACTAAGGGTGAAAATTTACTAACTATTGTTCAAAACATTGCAACGAAGATTGGTTTTCCATTGGCGTCATCGGATATTGATTACATCCACCGTGTTCGACGTTTTAACACAAAAAGTAGCGATAATACAAATATTGCTGATGGCAGATCTCATAACCTATCCCAGATTCCTAATATAATCGTTAGGTTTACACAAAGAAAGCGGAAATCAGATATGCTTGCAGCTGTGCGTGCCCGACGTGGGTTGACAACAGTGGATGCTGGTGTGGACGGCCCGTCTAAGCCTATTTTTATTAGTGATCATTTATCGCCACATAATAAATTATTATATAAGCAAGTGCGTCTAATAGCTAAAGAAAAAAGTTATAAATATGTTTGGTTGTCTGATTGCAAGATATTTGTACGTAAAAATGACGAGTCCAAAGCATTACTGGTAACTAGTGAAGTTGACCTTACTAGAATTAAGTGACTATTTTTATTTTGTATATTTCATGTAAACCATTCAAATATTTCATGTAACTATTTATATATATCAAGTTTTACTTTTAATCTCATTAGAATAAGGTCTCTGTTAATTTGGTTTAAGATACGAAGTTTATATTACATATTTATATTCTTACATGTTGGTGGAACGATGTTAACTTTAATTTTTAAAATACGATAATACAAACTTTGTCATTTATTATCAAAATGTGAGGGGTTTACGCACTAAATCACATAACTTTCTTAATGCAATATTGTGCAACAATTACGATGCGATATGTTTAACCGAAACTTGGCTTAATGATAACTTTTATGACTCAGAATACTTTGACAATCGTTATCAGGTATACCGTTGTGATCGTAATGTTGCATTAAGTGGGCACGAGCGAGGTGGTGGTGTGTTGATTGCGGTTCGCCGTGAATTGTGTCCTCAGCACCGCGCAGACTTGCGCGCGCCGCCACCGGCAGAGGAGGTATGGGTGTCGGTGCCGCTGTACACGATTACCGCTCCTACTTCGTCCGGTCAGCTTAAGAACACACCTCGCTATTTACATTTAATATCTACATATATAGCACACGGCAATAATCATGAGCTATTCTTGACTTCTTTTTATGATAGGGTAGCCGAATTTATGATTTGTAGTTCTAATGATATTTTTCTTATTCTCGGTGACTTTAATGTGACTAATGCTTGTTGGCATTATAATATAACCACTAATACCATGGATATTCAAACAAACAATGATAGATTAGCTTGTCTCACTGCCGATTTTATGTATTTATCGTTGCTATTACAATTCAACTCTCAATTTAATGTAAATAACAGACTTCTAGATTTAATTTTTTGTAATAAAAACTGTTCAGTTTCTTCTAGCGTATACCCATTAGTGCCGCAAGATAACCATCATAAAGCTTTAAAAATAGATTTAAAATTATTTTCTTCTGCTTTGCTTAACTGTGCTTATATTAAGAAAAAGCTTTTCTACAAAGCCGATTTCGACGCAATCAATACTTCATTAAATTCGATTGACTGGGAGGCAACTTTTAGCACTATGAAGTCCGACGTAGAATTGATGACTACATACTTTTATGATGTGCTTGATGGACTTGTAGACAAACATGTACCGACGCAATATCTTACTACCAAAAATAAATTTCCTCCGTGGTTTAATAAACCTCTGATTAAACTATCAAAAGAAAAATATAAATATCATAAAAAATGGAAACGATATGGAAACCTGTGTGATTATGAAACCTTCTCTATTCTGAGACATCGTTTTAAGAAAATGGAGAAAAATTGTTACAAAAGATTTATTGAAATTGCTGAAGAGAAAATTAAAGAGCATCCAAAATATTTTTGGTCTTTTGTAAAATCTAAAAATTCCACAAATGACATTCCAGATAGAATGTTATACAAAGGAAAACTTTTGTCTAGTGGTAGTGAGATTTGCGACGCGTTCAATCAATATTTTCATTCCGTTTTTTTATTCAAAAATGATTCTCTTGTTAAAAATCATTCTATTAGCTCTTATCCCCTTTCAACTTTAGATATAAACTCTGTTAATATTGACTATTATATTGTTCATAAAGAATTAAAAAATGTCAACGTTCATAAGGGTGCAGGGTCTGACAACATTCATCCTATTTTAATCTCCAAATGTGCTAAAGAACTCGCAAAACCTGTAACCATAATTTTTCGAACTTCTATTGAAACCGGTGTTTATCCTAGTAAGTGGAAAAAATCTTTAATTACTCCTATTCCCAAAAATAGCAGAAAAGATATAATTACTGAGTATAGACCGATTTCCATATTATGTGTTTTGGGAAAGGTTCTTGAAAAAATTGTCACATCTTATATTTCGTTTTCGGTTCGTAATTACATATGCCAACAACAACATGGTTTCTTTAAGCACCGTAGTGTGGATACCAATATGGTAACTTTTACTGATTATTTGTCGAAGGCCATGGATAATAACTTACAAGTGGATGTTGTATACACAGATTTTTCCAAGGCTTTCGACAAATTAAATCACGATCTACTTATTGAGAAGCTTACAAGGGCTGGTATTCACGGCAACCTTCTCAGGTGGATCCAATCTTATATTAAAAATAGATTTCAAGCAGTTTGTGTAAAGGGATACTCTTCACAATTTCTACCCGTACCATCAGGTGTTCCTCAAGGATCACACTTGGGCCCTTTGCTGTTTTCTTTATATATTAATGATATAGGATTTGCACTAAAAAATAGTGATTACCTACTTTATGCCGATGACACAAAGTTATTCAGAGTTATCGAAACAGTTGATGACTGTGTAAAGCTGCAAAAAGACATAACTTCTCTATGTAATTATTGTGGAAATAACCAATTATATCTTAATATTGATAAATGCCATATTATATCATATACACGTAAAGTCAACAATATAATATTTGATTATAGCTTGAATGACACCACTATCAAAAGAGTAGATAGTATTAGAGATCTGGGAATAATAATGGATTCAAAATTGTCATTCAATCTACACATTGATTATATGTTAGGCAATGCATTTCGTAGCTTGGGATTTATTCTTAGGATTAGCAAACCCTTTAATAAAACAATAACGTTAAAAACTCTATACTTTTCCTTTGTTCGGTCAATCTTAGATTTTTGTAGTATTGTATGGAGTCCCTGTTATCATATACATAAGAATAGAATTGAAAGAGTACAAAAGATATTCCTAAGGTCTCTTAACTATCGTAATAACATTACTAACGAATCATATGATGAATCTTTGCTTAGGTATAAATTGTTATCCCTTTGTAATAGACGAAAATTATTTGATGTAATGTTTCTATATAAAATTTTGAATAATTTAATTGACTCTTCTCTACTTCTCTCAAAGGTATCATTTATTGCTCGTGCTCGTCTTCCAGTGCGATCCTCACGTAAAATGCCACTTTTTGTTCCTCCGCGGTTACATAAAAGATATACTCGTAACGCATTCGTATACCGTTCCACTGACTTATATAATAAACAATTTACTAATATCGACCTTTTTAACACATCTCTCAATACCTTAAAACAAACATTAAAAACCAATTTAAGTAAGGTTTGCAAGTGAGTTGCAATTTTTTTTTGGTATGTTTATATACCTATATATTCTATTAATGCTTCTGTACTTAGTCGTTTTGTTATGTAAATAATAGCTATGTAGTGTTACCATGTAACTTTCTTTTAAATTGTGTTTAACTTTTCGGCACTGTAGGTCAATTTTTAAGAGATAAGTTGTTTGTATTGCATTTTCTTTTGTATACGACTGTTTGTTGCCAAAATAAATTAAAAAAAAAAATAATTCACATGGAGGGAGAGGCTATAAAAAACGCCCAGTAAGATTTTGGTGTTAGATAATGTAATTTTCAGTAAGAGATGTTCAGCTTCATTAGGCAAGGGTGGTTGAGTAGACAACTTAATAATCTTGAAAGGAATATCATATCTAAGGTAAATTGCTACCCCACCACCACCCTGCCCTACTCGGTCGTTTCGAATAAGATTAAATCCTGGTAGTGAATAGCATGTGGAAGGTAAACATGGTTTGAGCCACGACTCGGAGACAAGAATAGGACTAAGGAAACTAGTGTTAAATGATACAAGCATGTCTGGAAAATGTGCCGGAATACTTTGGGCTTATGGATAACATTGAAATTTTTCAGTACATCTGAGAATTGAGAAAATAGGACTTCGATTAAAGGAGTGAAATCTGTACTGTGAAAACTATCGTCACTACTGCCGCTTTCAGAGTAAGGTGTCATATACGAATCATTATATGAATTATTGTCATTGAACAAGTTAGAAATCATAATAAGTCTTTCTTTTTATAAATAATGAAAATTATAAAATATATAAGGTACTATAATAATAATAATAATAATATATTATATAAATATGAGTAATATGAATAAATAAGAAATAAACTAAGTCTCCTTTACCAACCAGCGTTACTAGAAGATCGCAAATCGCAACTAATCAATCAATAGATGTTACACTTCATACGTACACAACATTTACAGCAATACGTAGTAAAAACATATTATAAGCTCAATAATATTACAAACATAAAGAAAATAATTAACAGTAGGTCTTAAAAGTAAACAAACTAAATTTATTGAACTCTTCTACTACGCAAATAAGGTAATGTAAAACTTAATACGAGTTGGCTGTATGATCATCAACCTTTGCCTTTATACATAAACAAGATTTACTTTGACAGTTTTAAATCAATGTCAAAATTTGTAATTTTACCCTTTACATTCATATCAAACAATCGAAATAATTTTACCTTTGGAACAGAAAAGAAAAATACAATTGGTAATAATTTTGAAGTACCGGTAAAACAGTAAACACACACATATACTGAGCAATAATAAATCTTAAAGTACCTATACCACTGGATAAAACACTAACGATTACAGTACTTATACAAAGAGAGATATCTTTATTTAGCTATCTTAAGTACCTAGCTTTAGTAATAAATATAACAAACTAGTCTAAAAATACTAAAGTACTTAGCTTTATTATGAAATATAATAGAGAGAACAAGGGTAATAATTTTGATGTGTCAGTACAACATAGCAAATGTTGTCATATGCTGAAGTAATAATACAACTTAAAGGAACTATGTTAATAAATATATCACTTAAACAACTATAGTACAAAGAGAAATATTTACTCAGGATATCAGTCTAAAGTACCTAGCTTTAGCAAGAAATACAATAAAGTAGCCTAAAATTTTGAAGTGCCAGTACAACAGCAAACACAGTCATATGTGGAAGTAATAATTCAACTTAAAGTACTTATGTTATTGAATAAATCACCCAAACGATCAAAGTACAAAGAAAGAAATATTTACACTTAGGTAACAATCTGAAGTACCTAAGTTTAGTAGGGAATATGTCATAGTAGCTTAAATACACTAAAGTACTTAGCTTTATTATGAAATATAATAACAAGAACAAGGAAAAAGAACACTACATCATTGAGAAAAATGGCAGATCAATAAAATGCATGGCTTAGCTTTTCATTGACGTCAGTCGAGTTTGGTGTTGATACGTATTTTTACAGAAAAATTACACTATTATAAGCACACACACAAAGTTTCAACATGCGGAAACGCGTAATTTTTGAGAAAATAATTATTGAAAATCTTTAAAAATTATTAAAAATTATTCTTGCAATGTTTATGTCTAATCCTACCATAAAACTGGCGCCATTTTGTAATGTCATTGTCGACGTCAATAGGGATGTCGATTCTTTCCGAAAAAGGTCGATTTTTAAATCGATTCAAATCGTAAGCTGATGTATCGGTTCACAAAAAATCGATTTCTAAAATATCTATATTTTTTAATGTTTCTATTTATAATGTAAATATAAACCCATTTTATGAAAAACAAGAAAGATACCATAATAAATGATCTCTTATTGAAATTTGTTTTATTTAACAGTACCTATTAGAGCAGATAACAAATAAAATAGGTTAGGTTCAACTTATGTCAAAGAACCGAATTGATTGACCCCGACTCCACCTGGTACGAGTCTGTCCTACCCCTAGAGTGGTTTTATAGCGCCGGAGACGTAGCAGTCTCAAAATAGATACAGAAATCCTTCTGAATCAGTCCCCTTATTTTTTTATGATGAAGGGGATTTTTTTCTCATAAAATGGATTTATATTTACATTATAAATGCAAACATGAAAAAAATATCGATATTTTAGGAATCGATTTTTTGGGAATCGATACATCAGCTTACAATTCGAATCTATTTAAAAAATCGATCTTTTTCGGAAAGAATCCACATCCCTACTGACAATAATAATAAAAATGGCGTCAGTTTCACGGTAGGAATTGACTAAATATTGCAAAATTATTTGATTTACAATATTTTTTTCTCAATAAATACGTGTTTCCGCATATTGAAACTTTGTGTGTGTGCTTATAAAAATGTAATCTTTCTGTAAAAATACGTATCAACACCAAACTCGACTGACATCAATGGAAAGTCTTTCCTATCTTAGTATATTTTAACTAAACAACTACTCGGTCAAATTTATTGATCTTACCAATACTTATTGGATTGAACATGGTACTTTGCTCCTCTTCTTCGATGAGTGGATCCATTTAAATACAGTCTAAAGACTGTAATGAATAAATACTCAAATATGTTCCAGAAGCGGAACCGTAAACGGTTCCGCTTCTGGAACATATTTGAGTATTTTTTTTAAATTGCAAACATAGCAACAGTTTATAAGTTAAAATTGTTCCTTGTGAAAATGGCAAAATACCTTTTTTTAATATTTCACAACACAAAATACTACAAACATGACGTGTTTTTTTGCAGAATTGACAGTTCCCCGTTGTTGTTGTTTTTATTATTCGCTCGAGAGAGCAGGCAAAGGAACTATGCCATACAGCCACGTCTTTTTGTATAATTATCCTTCATAGTTCACTGCTTCACAATATGTTGATGTGTGCAGCCCTTGGGAGATTTTGACGGCAACTTGAGCCAGCAGGTAGCTGACAGTTGGCGATGGTATCTAAAGGCGCCTATGCAAACTTATCTTGAGAATCCATCACAATCAGAGCACTTGTTTCACCGTTTTCACTAATAGTTCACATGCGTAGACAGTTCATACATAAAATCGCACCACTTTTACATATCAAAATCCACTTCAAATTAATATTTAAACTATAATACAGGAGCAGCAAGCCGCCGCCGATCAAGTTCCCGCCAAAACTCCTGACAGTTCCCCGACACTGACTGATACTGTTGTTGTTTTTATTATTCGCTCGAGGGAGCAGGCAAAGGAACTAAGCCATACAGCCTTGTCTTTTTTATTTTGAATATATAGAATTTTAAAGTGTAAAGGCTGGAACCAAGTCTTATTTTTCTTCTTTCCATCTCTTCAAAATTTATAAAGGTCTTATTTTCTTTAATTCTTCATATTTTCAAAATCCGTAAAGGCTAAAGCCAAGTCTTCTTTATATTATAATCTTTGTAAGCTTCAATCCATGTGGATTTGTCAATCCAATATTTTCAAAAACAGGGATACCATATTTCATATTTCTTTAACAGTATTATGAATAAAATTGCAAAGTGCTAAATATGTCTTAGTATTCCTAAGAACGGAGCGGAGCTTCTGAAAGCGGGTGGAAAACCGGTACTTGAAGTCCTTCAGAAGCTCTTTAATTCCGTCCTCCATGGTGGCATTACACCGGAGGCGTGGAGCAGAAGTGCGGTGGTCTTGTTCTTCAAGAAAGGTGACAACGCTCTCTTGAAGAACTACAGACCGATTTCCCTTCTGAGCCGCGTCTACATGCTGTTTTCGAGAGTCATTACGAATCGTCTCGCGCGCAGACTTGACGACTTCCAACCTCCCGAACAAGCCGGGTTCCGAAAGGGCTTTAGCACTATAGACCACATACATACCCTTCGGCAAGTTGTACAGAAGTCCGAGGAGTACAATTTGCCACAATGCCTGGCATATGTGGAGTATGAGAAAGCCTTTGATTCCGTCGAAATTTGGGCGGTGCTGCAGTCCCTTCAGCGGTGCCAAGTTAACTGTCGGTATATCGAAGTGCTGAAGTGCTTGTACAGTAGGGCTACGATGGCTATCCGAGTACAGAACCAGAGTACGAAACCTATCCAATTGCAGAGAGGTGTAAGACAGGGTGACGTTATATCCCCGAAACTATTTTCCGCTGCATTGGAAGACGTTTTCAAGCTTCTGGACTGGAAAGGATACGGTATTAGCATTAATGGCGATTACATCACTCACCTTCGATTTGCCGACGATATAGTCCCTATAGCAGAATCGCTGGAGGACCTAAGCACTATGCTTAATGACCTCAATAGTGACTCCCAACGGATAGGTCTTAAGATGAACATGGTACCTATTATGACAGATAACAAATAAAATAGGTTATGTTCAACTTATGTCAACGAACCGAATTGATTGACTCCGACTCCACCTGGTACGAGTCTGTCCTGCCCCTAGAGTGATTTTATAGAGCCGGAGGCGCGTAGGGGGAGCAGCCTCCGCCTGCTGTAACATTTTTTTTTATATAGGAGAGGGGGCAAACGAGCATGCGGCTCATCTGATGGTAAGTGACTACCGCCGCCCATGAACAACCGCAACACCAGGGGAATTGCAGATGCGTTGCCGGCCTTTTAAAAAGGAGTAGGCTCTTTTCTTGAAAGTCCCTAAGTCGTATCGGTCCGGAAAAATCGCTGGTGGTAAACTATTCCACAAGGAAGTTGTGTGAGGAAGAAAACATCTTCTAAATCGCACAGTGGTGGACCACCAATCATCATGATGGTGTGGGTGGTATCGAGAGTTCTGCCGCGATGTGCGTTCGTGAAATTTGGCGGCTGAGATTAATCAGAACAATTCCTCAGAGCACTCCTCATGGTAAATGCGAAAGAAAATGCAAAGAGATGCAACATCTCTTCGCAGTGCCAGTGAGTCGAGCCGATCGGAAAGGACTCGGTCTTCGACGATTCGAGCCGCTCTGCGCTGGATGCGGTCAAGTGGAAGGAGCTGGCACTGGGGAGCCCCAGCTCAGAGATGGGAACAGTATTCCACGTGAGACCGAACCTGCGCCTTGTAAAGTTGCGGGCGTTGAGCTGGCATGAAATACTGTCCCGCTCTGCTGAGCACGCCAAGCTTTTTAGAGGCCAATTTGGCCTTCTCTTCCAAGTGACCACGAAACTGCACGGTACTCAATATGTCGACGCCGAGGATTCCGATACTGGCTGAGGCAACAAGGGGAGTACCTTGAAACTGAGGAGATACGACAAAGGGGTTCTTTTTAGCGGTAAACGCGCAAACTTGTGTCTTCTGAGGATTAAACTGGACTAGATTTAGTCGCCCCCAATCCGAGACTTTGTTCAGCAAAGACTCGACTTCAGACACAAGTTTGTTCCGGTACTCGGTGACGTTTTCCCGAGAAATATTGGCACGGCCGGTGTATAGAGCATCACCAGTGCTGTCATCCGCATAGCAATGAATGTTACCAGTTAGCAACATATGTCGGTATCGATGTCTAGGGGGCGCGCGGCTCTGGGCGATACCGGTTTGAAGTTCGGCCGAGCGTGGCAAGAGTGCGCGGGTCGCGAGCGAAAAAGGAGTCGTCTGCTAGCTGTGCTTGGAACAGCACGCTGTCAATTTTGTTAGGGAACTCGGAATAATTAAGTGCGGCCCGTAAATATACGGTCTAGGATTTTGTGACGCGCATTCCTGCTGGAGAGCTTCCCGGGACTTATTGGGTCCGACTCAGAATCTGTATAAGTGCATTCGACAATATTAGCTAGTGCGGCCTCTGATATTCTAGAACTAACTGTTGCTACGCGAAACGGTAGTGACCTTTGATCCAGAAACTCCGTGTGCGTTTTGTGCGTTAACCTTATACCCAGCGATAGTTAGTGGCTTCTGTAAGTTAGTTAATCGTACGATAGAGTTAATTGACAGTCATCTTGAAGAAAGAGGAAAGTGACTGTGAACAACCTCGGAAGGCCCCCTCAAGTTGGAGCGGTGTCGACGCTCGGGCTGCTGCCGACGGACAAGGTCTAGGTTCAATCACCATAAGTCACACCCAGATACACATCACATCACCTGATTTCCCTTACACTACACAAACACATGCGAACAGACCGAATCCGGAGGGACCATGCGCCTTGGATATAGGTAAGTAAGCTCCATCTAATTCCTACCGGTCGACTGGCCGTAGTATAGAACGCTCCCCCATATATTTTAGTGTACTTAGAGAGATTCCACGTGGCCACATTGAGGCCCGACCTACGTCTGCTCGGGAAGTCTTCAGCTCATGGGCCCCTGAGGATTTGACCCTTTAAGGGAGCAGCCGTAGGCCGTAACACTCAAGGTAACGCATGAGGTGGCAATTTATAACGGATTCCATTATTTTGGAGAACAAAGAGGTGATGGCGATAGGCCTGTAGTTGGACGGGTCTGAGCGGTCGCCTTTTTTAGGGATCGGGTGGACAAAAGCTGTCTTCTATGATTTTGCGACTACGCCTAGGGAGTAGGAGTACCGGAAAAGACGCATTAGAACCGGTGCCAACTCCGGAGCACACGTCTTCAGCACAATTTGGGGGATTCCGTCAGGTCCACTCGACTTGTGAATGTCAAGGGAGAGGACTGCTCTGCGAACCGAGCGCTGTGAGAACCGCATATCCGGAATGGAGCACTCACACCGCGGGGTGGTCGGCGGTGTGTTCCCCCCGTCATCAACAGTCGAATTGGACGCAAAAAGGGAGCCTAAAAGGTCGGCTTTCTCTTTTGCGTCGTGGGCCAGTGAGTCGTCCTTCCTGTGCAGAGATGGTAGTGATGGCTTACAGAAATTCCCTTGGACAGCCTTGACGAGAGACCAGAATGCACGGGTTCCCGAAGGAAGGCGAACTAGTTTCTCGCCAATTCTGCCTATGTGCTCTGACTTTGCCTTGGCAATAACTCTTTTGAAGGACCTGGACGCGAAGTTATACTTCTTTTTAAATATGCTGGTGTTTACATCCCGAGTCGCCGAAGCCGCAGCCCAGGCTTGATAACACTCCTGCTTACTGCGTAAAGCAGTGTTACACGGCGGCAACCTGCAGAACGCAACCGCGAGGGGAGCGTGAGTGGCACCACACTCCGGATCAGACAATGGTCCGAAGAGCCAAGAGGGGCATCGACGGAAACCTGATATCCGTCCGGATGAGAGGTCAGCATAAGGTCCAACAGGGAAGGTGTATGATCCTCAACATCTGGAATCCGCGTAGGCGATGTAACCAGTTGTGTCAGACCATATGCCAAGGCAAAGTCATAAACAGATCTCCCCGCATGATCGGTTAACGTGAACCGAGCCATTCTGCGTGGTGGGCGTTAAAATCGCCAAAGATCACGATCTCTGCGGATGGGACCTGTTGTAGCAAGGAATCTGTAGCCATTTGGACGTGGTCGATGAGTCGGTCTGTTTCGGCATTACCGCTATGGGACCTATAGAGGCACACGTAGACGCGCGGATGGTCGTCGCTGTCTACGCGTAGCCAAAGGATGTACAGGTCCGAACCTTCAAGATTGCCGAGGCGTCGAGAACAGATGTCCTCTCTGACATACACGCAAACTCCAGCCCGAGGCACAAAGGAGTGCTCCAATTTGTACCTCGGTTAGGAGAGATACGATGTATCAGCCGGAGAGGACACCTGCGTCTCGGTCAGAAAGAGCAAGGCCGGCTTCGCCGTCTCGAGATGGTAGTGGACGGCGTTTAGGTTCGAGTGAAGTCCCCTGATGTTTCAGAAATTCACGGATAGGGGTCGCCTTGGTCTTGTTGCTCAGTTTGCCATGAGCAGGTATGTTTTTGAGCGGAATTTTGCCCCCCCACCCCCCCCCCAGAATACGCGGGGCAGCCTGAGCACCCACGCTCAGGAGTGGAATAGCATGGTCGTGGATGCTCAGCGAGGGATTCTCCAGGGGTACTGGTACCCTCCTGGGGTAGTTTATGATGTAATTCCGCTACCATGTTGATGGGGGGGGGGGGGGAATTGGGCCTCCGGCCACCTGCACTCACCAGATGAAACGCGGAAACAGAGCTTCCACTTCACGCCGGAATTCTGTGAGGTCGTGGTACTAACCCGGCTCGAGCCGGCCCTACGGACCTATAGTCTAACATAACATCGTCTAACTAACCGTCTAACATATCGTAGGATGCCTGCGATTTGATATGCAAAGGGGTAGAGGCTGCCCTTCCCGGAGACGTAGCAGTCTCAAAATAGATACAGAAATCCTTCTGAATCAGTCCCCTTATTTTTTTATGATGAAGGGGATTTTTTTCTCATAAAATGGATTTATATTTTCCAAATAGCGCGACATTCAATTTCAAATGAATTCAAATTTTCTTTTCAGCAACCAGGCGCAACAATCAAATGCAGTGATTAAAAATATTTACAAAACATATGCAGCAGCATTTAAAGGAGTAGATTAAATTCAATTCTTTTAATCACAACCGCTACAAATAGGAAAATTTCGCGGAAAGCCCAAAGCATTTTTAATTTTAATTTAAAGAATTTTTAACTAAGTGCTCGACCAAAGCAAATCTAATACCCCTTGACAGCGTGATTCAACGCTCCAGGGGGCCCTTATCTTCCCACCACCAAGTGGAGGCCACACGGCGTGAACCCGAGACCAATAGAGCGCGAACCGCTAACAGTCGCCACTCGGGTTGTACGCCTTCACTGAGGCCGTCGGCAACAGAACATTTTGACAAGTGGACTGTTGATGGCTTAAGGCTCAGTGGAGGCGGCCGTGGTGGGAGCTAAGGCGGCAGCTAGCCAGGGCCGCCTCCATCAAATGGGGAACAGTGGTACACCAGTCGCGGCCACTCAGCTAACGGGAGTGAGAAGGGTCCAGCGGACCGATGAGTGGCCGTGAAGTTCCTCTCCACACGCTGAGGGGGGTTGATGACACCCCCGCTCCTGGGCGAATTACCCCCCGACGGGTCGGGGGAAGGACCCTTTTCGAACCTAGGGGCCTGGTGGCTGTCAGGCGAGCGCCGAGAATCGTCCGGCAGAGGGCGTGGCTGACGCCGTTCGCACCCAGGCACAAAACTGCATGGTGAATGCCCTGGCAATGCAGGGGTTGACGTTGAGCAGGGGGGGGGGGGGGGGGGGGGTTGACGACGACTTGCCTGACGGATTCAGCCTCTCACTGGGCACGGCTCGTAAGTCGTCAACGGTGCCTGTCGCGTTCTCGATCTGCCGGCACTGCTCCTCCAAAAAACGCAGCAGGTCATAGAAGGGCGGAATATAGGAGGCGTCGTCCCCGCCGTACCTCTCCTCAAAATGGATTCAGAGGTCGAGAGGTAGACGGGACAGTACGATGCGGAGCAACAAAAAAGCCCATTCGCCCACTGGTAAATCCAGCCGCCTCAACGTATTACAGGCCACCAGGACTGGATCCAACAGGTCCGGACGCAGTCTGGCCCGGTCACTAAGCAGCGGGAGGTTTAGAAGCTGCTTCACATGTTCGTCCGCAATTCGCCGCAGGTTGGCGTATCTTCTGGCTAGGAGGTCCCGCGCAGTCTGGTAGGCGTCGTCTGACAATCTCAAGTGGCCGACGACGCCCAGGGCCTCCCCCTCCAGTGAGGCCAGGAGGTACGCCATCTTTTGACTCGGGGTCAAGTCACTCCGGGCGTCCACTAGGCTGTCGAAAAGACCAACGAAGGTCAGCCATTCGGAAAGGACCCCGGAGAACCTTGGCAGTTCCAGAGTTGGGAGCCGTCCCAACAGCTCCGGCTGAAGCTGCTTCCGAGAGGACTCGGGCAGGCCACTCATCCGAGCTTCACGCGCCTCCTCGGCATACCTGCCTTCAGCCTCGATCAACTCGTCCGTGAGCGAAAAGAACTGCTCGTAGTCCGCGAAGTAGGAGTGCAGGACTCCCTTTTCCACATCCGAATCCTCGAGCTCAGCGTAAGCCTCCTCCACTGCGGCCCTTCGAGCATCGACCTGCTCGAACCGCTTCATCAAGTTATGGACCCTATCCGGTCGACCTATCAAAGCATGGGCGCTGGTGGCCCAGCGTAACTCAGTCCGCAGGCAACGGATTAGTAGTTTGGACGATGACATCACTACTAAATACAAATTACGACGTGGCTCGAGCACAAATTACAAAATAACAAATAAAAAATACAACAAAAAACTAACAGAAATGCAGTTCCTATCAAATCGAGTTGAATAGAAATTACACAAATACGAATTACTACGTATCAACCAAATACAAGTTAGCACAAAAGAAAAGACACAAATCAAATTAACAAATAACAAATACTAGTTGCGATCAAATCAAGTTAAATTCAAATTGCGCAAATACAAATTACTGCTCTTTAGTTCAAATACAAATTACAATACAAATAAGATACACATCACGGTCGATCAACAAAAATGCCTAGCTCGGAAATCGACCCTTCGATAAGTAATCCACTACAACTATCCGACAACGATAATTAACCGATTACGTGATAATAACCATACCTACCTACATGACGTATACCTCTAGGAAAACTCCCGCTTGCGCAACCTAGGGCGCGGCTTTTCAATCAACCCACTAACCAAAAAAAGGCAAGCAACAAAGCAACAAAGGAAAATAATTTTATTATTACGTAGAAAAAAAAAATATTTTTACGTATTCCGGATGGGCGTGATTGTTGACACAAAATTAACCCAATCAAACCAACGCTCCCTGCCACCAGAATTGCTTAATTTTTATCAAACACTATGGTCGGGATCGACCGGGGAATCGAACCCGGAACCACGCTCTGCTACCAGTTTGTTACGGCCTACGGCTGTTCCCATAAAGGTCAAATCCTCAGGGGCCCATTCAGCTGAGTTTCGACGAGCAGACGGAGGTCGGGCCTCCTAAGGCCAAAGTGGAAAATCTCTAGTTACACTAAACAATAAGGGAGAAAGCTAGAAACACGTAGTACTTACCATTATCCGAAACTAACTTCGCACCAAGGCTTGGGCAGGCCGTGAGTGTGTGTAATAGTGGATGACGAGTAGTGTACAGTGAGGTGTGAAGGTGTGGGGCCTTGGCAAGCATAGGCGACCAGCAGCAGCCGAGTTCCAGGCTGCTCCAAAATGCTGCACCGCTTCAGACTGCTTCGGCGCCGAACCACTTCTTCGCCCGGTCACTTTCCTCGTTCGTCACGATGACAGTCCATTGACTCTATCGTACGATTAACTAACTTACAGAAACCACTAACTCTCGTTTGTTATAAGGTTAACGCACAAAACGAACACGGAGTGTCCGGATCAAAGGTCACTACCGTTTCGCGTAGCAACAGTTATTTCTAGAATATCAAAGGCCGCACTCGCTAATATTGTCGAATGTTCTTATACAGATTCTGAGTTGGACCCGATAAGTCCCTGGGAAGCTCTCCAGCAAGGAATACGCGTCACAAATCCTAGACCGTATATTTACGGGCCGCGCCTAATTATTCCGAGTTCCCGAACAAAATTACAGTGTGCTAGTGTTAGCACAGCTGGCAGACGACTGACTTGCACTCGCGCGCGCTTGACACATCCAACTGTCAAACCGGTATGGCATCGAGCCGCGCGCCCCCTAGACGTCGATTCCGACAACAGCGTTTGGCGCGAACAATATCAACCGCCAACTTGACGGACGGCAATGGTGATTGGCATAAATATTGCAAAAATCATTCATTTTCAATAATGATTTCTTATATTTACGCGAACACTACACATTGAATTTACCTTTTTTTTTGCGGGTAGGAGTGTGCATACTACACGTAAAAATAATAAGCTGCGTAATTTAAGCAAAATAATATATTTAACAAGTGTTTTGTATAACTGATGTGCTAAATTAAAGTCGTTTACCTACCAGCATATTTCTATACAACTATTTACAAGCCTGCAACTGAATTTTGCCACTAAATAATTCTCACAGTGTGTTTATAACCTGCCCTTGCACTGTCACTAAAATGGAGACACTTCAGAAGTCACTTGAAGACATGTGAACTTTGTTTAACATTTGAATGGAAGAGTTTTAGAAAAGCCTAGAAGCAAAAGCAAGTAGCTCTTCACCAACAGCGGGTAATACTTCCTCACTTTTAACAGATTTTGAAATGTTTCGTTCTTTTGTGCTCACATCCTTAAAAACTCTCAATGAACAAGTGCAACTGTTATTCAAATTATATGATCAATCTGAAATGAGATCCAGACGTAAGATGATCCTTTTACATGGTATTAGAGAGGAGAAGAAAGAAGACCTTCCTTATACAGTATGTAAATTGTTTGCAGACAAATTAAAAATTACAGATATAAATACTGATGTAATAATCAGATGTCATCGCTTAGGCATTTCTAAAGAAGGTAAACCACGTCCTGTTCTAGTCAAGTATAATAATATTGAAAATAAAAATCTCATTTGGTATTCGAAAACTGCATTCAAAAATACTGGTATTACTACATCAGAATTTTTGACCAAGAGTCGACATGACCTTTTCTTAACTGTTCGTAATCAGTTTGGCATTAATAAATGTTGGACAAAAGACGGTCATATAGTCATAATTGGTTCCAGTGGTCGGCGATATACCGCCACCTCATTCGCTGATCTGAAATCTATTCCCTGTTCTACCAGTGATTCGGAAGGGTTGTCACTTTCGGGGAAGAGTGTTGGCGAAGATAGTACTAAAGGAAACAAGATTATTGCTACTGCTAGATCTAAGAGAATTATTAAGGCAAAATAATTTTATAACATGCCTCTTCAAATGCAGTCTGCAATGCATTTGGCTTAGCTTTCCATTGACGTCGAGTTGGGTGTTGATACGTATTTTTATAGAAAAGTTACACTATTATAAGCACACACACAAAGTTTCAACATGCGGAACCGCGTAATTTTTGAGAAAAAAATGTATTGAAAATCAATTATTCTTGCAATGTTTATATGTCTAATCCTACCGTAAAACTGGCGCCATTTTCTAAAGTCATTGTCGTCGTCAGTAGGGATGTCGATATTTCCGATAAAGGTCGATTTTTAAATCGATTCAAATCGTAAGCTGATGTATCGATTCACAAAAACTCGATTTCTAAAATATCTATATTTTTTTATGTTTGTATTTATAATGTAAATATAAATCCATTTTATGAAAAACAAGAAAGATACCATAATAAATGATCTCTTATTGAAATTTGTTTTATTTTAACAGTACCTATTAGGGCATATAACAAATAAAATAGGTTAGGTTCAACTTATGTCAAAGAACCGAATTTATTGTTATTATTATTATTATCTGGTAATAGGCGAGCAGCTTATAGCTGATATGCCTATATCTGTGTTGGTGTTTTATATTAGTCTAAGTTCACACTAAGAATACACTAAATTGGATTGTCCTTACACCAACAAACTGGACAAGTTTGTTTTTAAAACTAATCACAGAGGGAGCATATACCACGTCTTGAGGCAACTTGTTCCATATATTTATAATTCTGTTGTTTAGCGTGTGATGTCCCACATTAGTGTATGAGCGGGTGTGGACCAATCTCATTTATTGACCCCGACTCCACCTGGTACTAGTGTGTCCTACCCCTAGAGTGGTTTTGAAGAGCCGGAGGCGCGTAGGGGGAGCAGCCTCTACGCCTTTGCGTAACAAATCGTAGGCATCGGACGAGCTGGAGCGGCTGAGCTGCTCTTCTTGCAGCGCCGGAGACGTAGCAGTCTCAAAATAGATACAGAAATCCTTCTGAATCAGTCCCCCTATTTTTTTATGATGAAGGGGATTTTTTTCTCATAAAATGGATTTATATTTACATTATAAATGCAAACATGAAAATAATATAGATATTTTAGAAATCGATTTTTTGGGAATCGATCAAAAAATATCAACCCCCAACTCGATGGACGTCAATGGAAAGTCGTACCGAGTCTCCTCATTTTTTTGAAGTCAGTTGAAAACAAAACTCATAAACTAATAATTTAAAATTTTGTACAACCGACTTCAATATACATTAATAAGAAAAACTCAAAAACTATTGGTCAGACCTTGATCAAATTCATATGGGACCACATGAGAAGCACCAGCTTTCAAAAAGAGAATAATTGAAATCGGTTCACCCAGAAAAAAGTTATGAGGAAACACACATAAAAAAACATACAGTCGAATTGAGTATGTACCTCTTTCTTTTTGAAGTTGGTAGGAAAAAAAATGAAGACTAAAGATTCACTGTGCACTTTAATCCTTAACAATCTTTAGCTGATTCAAGAGTATTCATGGTCAAACCATGTTAAGTGTATAATTATTATTTGGGTTTGGTTAACTTAGTTCTTATTTCAATGCAATGGCGGAGGCCTTGCGGGGTAGTGGGCGGCACGACCTTGTGCTAGCATACTTCACTGAGTCTGCTGTACAATACATGCGGTTGACGCGAGCGTGTTTTATATGTAATTATTTAACAAGTTTTAAATGCTTACTTACTTATTTTACTTATCTTCACGCACAATCCCTGACGGGGTAGCCAGAGAGAACAGATCGCCAAGTGTCACGATCCTTACATATCTCTTTCGCTTCTTTCAGATTCATTATCTTCTTCATACATGCACGTCTAGGTATCCGAGTACTCTTGACCCTACCCTCTTCGAGCAATTTGCTCACATGGTCTTCGAAAGTTAGTCTCGGTCTACCTCGACACCTTTTAATATTAACTTTCGCGCTATATATTTTCTTCACCATTCGGTCTTCACTCATTCGCTCAACGTGCCCCAACCAACGAAGCACGCCCTTATCAATTTTTGTGATAAGGTCATCTTTCAAACCTGCCATATTGCGAATCTCTTCGTTTCGCTTTCGGTCGGCCATAGTAACGCCGCACATTTTACGAAGAGATCGCATCTCCACTGCATTCAACTTACTTTTATGCTTCTTCTGGCATACCCAGGTTTCGCTGCCATATAACAAAGTCGGTACCAACACTGCGTTATGTATTGCAAGGCGTGCACTCTTCGCTACGCCTTGCCTTTTGACTAACGCAGTCAGGGCACCATTGACTTTGTTCCCGGCAGCGACACGCCTGTCCACATCTAAATCACATCTTCCATCCCGGCTAAAAGCACTCCCCAAGTATACAATTTCATTTACCTGTTCTAGACATTCCTGATTTACCCATATTTCACACTTCGTTCTCTCTTCGTCCCTTTCAAATACCAGAACCTTAGTTTTATTAGCATTCAAACGGAGACCTTTAATTTCACATTCCTCTTTCATACACGTGACTAATGCCCGCAGTTCTGCCTCTGATGGTGCAATAAGCACTGCATCATCAGCATACAGCAGACAATTTACTTTTATGTCACCCAATTTCACACCCAAACAGCTATCTTTCAGCTTTTGTAAACAGCTGTCGAGATACAGTATGAACAGCCAGGAAGACATGACACAACCCTGTTTTACGCCCGTTTGGACGCTAAACATGGGTGACAGGTCATGCCCTACCCGCACACAGGCTTTACAGTCACAGTAAAGAGACTGCACAGCCCTTAGCAATCGGCCATCCACACCATACCCCGGCAACAGTTCCCACATTTTCTTCCTTACAACCTTATCAAATGCTTTCTCAAGATCCACAAAAGCACAGAAAATCTTCTGGTTAGCAGCCAGAAGCTTTTCCGTGATCATACGGAGAGAAAACATTTGATCCGTGCATCCTCTTCCAGGTCTAAATCCGCATTGTGCCTCCCATAGAAATCTTTCCGATTTCTCTTGCATCCTACGTGTCAAAACCTTCGAGTAAACTTTACTTGCTAAACTGGTCAAGCTGATCGCCCGATAGCACCCGCAGTCAAAATGTGAACCTTTACCTTTATATAAAGGCACAATGACTGCGGATCGCCAATCATCCGGGACATCCCCCGTCCGCCAGCACAAATTGCACAGCAGATGAAAGCTGTCCCAGACACGAGGCCCACCATACTTGACCATTTCAGCAGTAACTCTGTCTAGTCCCGCAGCCTTACCACATTTCAAACTTCGAATCGCACGTTCAATCTCTTTCATACTGATGACCTCAGTGTCATCGAGGTCCGGGTCTGGCGTGCCAGTCACGGCGTCATCCCCGGATCCCTCACTAAGATCATCACACGCATACATTTCTCTATAAAATTCGCTCCATCGCTGCATGACGTCCGATTTTTTTGAGAGGACGTCATTAGTTCTCGAAAGCACTTTGTTCATTCTTAAGGCCGTCGCACCACTTCGGGTCCTTCCAACCTCTTTCCAGAAGAGTTTGGAGTTCTCCTTAAAGTTGTGCGACAACCTTTCATCCGCTTCCATTCTACACCTTTCACGCACTTCCTCAATCAATGCTGCAAAGTGAACTTTCTGCAGCTTATATCTTTCTTTCATCTTCTCTCTCATATCCTTATCATTACTAGAGGCCAAGTAGTCTAACCATGCTTTCTTCTTCTTCTTTACAGCTTCTTTCACTTCATCATTCCACCATGCATCTCTTCTTTTACTACTGCCTCTTTTTATTGTTCCACACACTTCTTCCGCTGCACTTACCATTCCATCCCTAAGGTTCTGCCATGTTCTTTCTACACATCCGTTTCTGCCATCGATGGTGTCAAGCTTTTCGGCTACCCTCGCATGATATTTGTCCCTAGTATCCGCTTCCTGAAGCTTCAAGCTTCGGATGCGACAGACCGACTGTGGTTCTGTCACTGTCGTCCGGTAGCGCCAACCCGCGAACAGACCCCTAAATCTAGTAATCACTAGATAGTGATCCGTTCCCAGGTCAGCACCCCTGAACACTCGCGTATCCATAACCTGTTTTCGCAGTCGGTCATCCACCAGGAACAAATCGATCATACTTCTCTCATTCTTTCTTTCTCTAGTATACATATGGATTTTCTTGTGATTAAACATAGTGTTTGTCACAAGAAGACCCTTTTCCTTGCATACCGCCAGTATAAGCTTGCCAGCATCATTAACCCTTTTATCGCCAAACTTTCCAAGTACCGACTCGTACCCTGGTCGAGGTCCCTTAACTCCTCCAGCTCAGCCCTGGACGACGAAGCTACCGGCGCATAAACAGCCAAAAGGAATAACTTCGTCAGTCCCAATTTAAAGCGAACCCAGAGAAGTCTTGAGTTCACAAACTTATATTCAGTCATAACATCGACCAACCGAGAAGACAGCAGCACCCCCACTCCCTGGCAGGCGTTCTCGCTCTCCGGGACTCCGGACCATAGAGCAAACGCCCCGCCAGGGAGCTCTTCAGTAGTCTTGGGCATAGTCGGTCGCCATTGGGAGCGCTCAATTTAGTTCGTAGTCCTATAGCGAACTAGTTCGCTCATTTAGTTCGTTAGTTCTTTTTTAATTTTTCAGTAGATCTTATTAAAAAAGATGAGTTTATTGAATGTCAGTAAATAACAATTAATTGAATTTACGTTAAAAAAAATTAATGATTTAATTAGTATGTAATTTACTACATAATGTATAATATTTGCATGATACTTATCAAGAACTATTTGATGATATGGACATTAAAATAAAATGTAATAAACGAAGCTAAACATGTTTTTATATTTTTGAAGTGTATTGGATTATTGAAAATAACGCAACTGTAATTTAAAGATTACATGTCGCTAATTAATGTAACATAGTAACACAGTGTAACCTTGATATAACAAACCTCAATATAACGAATTCCTCGGTTTAACGAATTTTTCGAAATCCCCTAGAACTGCCTGTAAGAGCTAATGCAAAATGTAACTCTACATTACGAATAGATTTTATCAGAAACATCTTTATATCGAATTTTTTTTATTGCGGTATATATATAGAAGATATTATTTATCTCTTTTCAACCAATTTTCTCAACTTGAAATCTTGACATAACATATACTATTAATTATTCCTACTTAATTTCACAGTAAATCATGTCTTGGCAGGTTCAGACACGTATACGACAGATAGATGACTATTTACGTAATGTTGAGATTAATAACAAGTTTTCTTACCTTGTTAAAACGCATTGTAGTTCCACCTAACCTCTATATAACAAACCTCATTATAACGAATTACTTGCTACAATAACGAATACTTTTTAATTCCATTCAGTTTCGTTATATTGAGGTTGCACTGTATTCGAGTATTTAATAAAATTAGTGGAAAAAGAAATGTAAAATATTAATTTTGAATAAACTTACCGTAAAATCGAATTGAGAACTATACGGTATTTATATACTGCTTACTATCACTTTCATATTAATATTGTGAGCCAGCAATATTTGTTATTTGTTGTGAATTGTGCACTAATAAAACTAAGTATAGACTATAAATTATATATTTTAATAAGAAACTCTGGTAAGAACGGTAAGAATAAAAATAAATCAGTCGGTTAGCCATGTATCTCCATAATAGAGTGGACGCAAGAAAAATAAATAATTAAAGAACTAAGACCGAGATTGTCGACGAACTAGTTCGCATAGTTCACCTAAAAGAGCGCTCTTCCAACCTAGGTCGTTCGCGAACTACCCAAGACTACTCTTCAGTACCACTGCCCTTCCGTTTGGTCTCCGACATACACACGACATCTAATTCTCTTTCTTTCATTATTTTTTTTTTTTTTAAACCAACAGCGATTTAACAATTTTAAGCACTTAAAGTATAAATCTTAAATGTAAGGCCTATTAAAGGTTTTTTCAGTTATATAAACAAAATATATTATGGACGGTACAATTTAACTATTCTTTGAATTTATTATAATATGTATGTACTAATCCAATTGTATATATATATGTTCACAGATATGTAACTAAATGTTTATACTAATTACACTTTTGTATATGTGTATGTAGAAGTAATATTTGTATTATTTATTTCTCTGCAAAACTTTTAAATGCAGCCAGATATTAACATTCTTTTATGTAATTTAATTTAATGAAATATGAAATATCACACCTGTTTATTTATTTATTTTTCTAAACCGTTACACTTATGTCAAATTTACACTCAACAATCAAGTAAGAAATGATTATACTAAATGATGCAAAGTATGAATTCATTTTCATATTATAATACAGTTGATTTATGTTCATTACTATTTATTTATTTTTGTGTAGGGAGTCCTACTAGATGGAGTAACGACCTGAGGGCCTAGACAAAGTCACATTTTCAGTAACGATAACGAAGTTAGAGAACTCCAAAATGTATGGAATTGACATATGCTTTCGAAAGATCACGTGATCGACCGTTTTCGATCGCTAATTGCTAGACAATGTCAAACTGCCTATCGAAGCGATAAAGAAAACGAACAACACGAACGATATTATCTTAGGAATGCGTAGACAAGTGGCACTTTTGACATTCTAAATCGCTAGATGTCGAAACGTTCATTCGACAACTTGGCGAACACTTGAACCCTTTAGAAAAGCAAAATAACATGGCTGATTGTTAGTCAGCTGTTGGTGTTGTTTGCATCAATTATTGCTTGTTTCTTATATTTCGTGGTTTTTTGATAAAAATGCATACGTTGCGTTTACTAAGGGCTGCACATAATGAAAGTGTGTGGTTGAGGCGTCAAAAAAGATACAATTACCGGCAAACAATGGAAAGTGTGGAAGATATGCCTGAGTTACTGTTTGTTGAACATTTTCGTTTAAATAAGAGCACCTTTCGGCGGCTTTGCAACGATTTGCGTGTTCATACGTCGCTAAGAGGATCTAAAGAAATCCCTTTGAAAATTAAGGTAACCTTACTAAACGTTTACAAATACTTAAATAAGTAAACAATAGTTTTGATGCTACTACGTTTGATTTCAACATTTTCTTTACCTCATTACTTTATGTTTTTAGGTGCTCACTGCTCTTAATTTTTTAGCTACTGGTTCCTATCAAAGGATAGTGGGTGTTAGTCAAAATTTAACACAAAGAACAACGAGCCGGTGTGTCCGGCAAGTCGTTGATGCGCTCAACCACCCCACACTCATGAGCAAGTGGATTCAATTTCCACAAACAGTACAAGAAAGATCATTAATCAAAGAAGAGTAAGTAATCATGCTTATGTTTCTAGGTAATGGTTAGCTAAAAAAATAAAGTATATTAAGTATATCTTAACTACAGTAATTATTAAATTTAAGTAACATGAATAGGTTGTTACTTCTCTGCCATATTATATTACAAAAATCTTCATTTTCAGATTTCAAAGGAAGTATAATTTGCCAGGAGTGATAGGATGCATCGACTGCACCCACATTGCTATAGTAAAACCATCTGAAGAAGAGCATGCTTTCTATAACAGAAAAGGATATCATTCCTTAAACGTTCAAATGGTTTGTATTTAAATCTAGAAATATTATTTCTGCTTTCATAACTACCAATTTTATTTGATACTACATAAAATTACATTTTCAGGTATGTGATCATAATTTAAAAATAATGAACATAAATGCTAAGTTTGGTGGAGCAACACATGATTCCCACATATGGTCATCGAGTCTCGTAGAACCCTATATGCGTCACCTTCATGAAAGTGGTGAACATGTTTGGTTACTTGGTAAGTAAGATATTATAAGAGTAAGATATTTATAAGAGACATATATATATATATATACCATTAAATATATACAAGTAGTATAACATAGGTAAGTATGCTTTAAATCTTTTCTCATTCATAACTTCTTGCTTTCAGGGGATTCTGGTTATCCACAACGCCCTTGGCTTATGACTCCAATATTAAATGCTCCACATGGGTCTCGAGAGGAATTGTACACCACTCGTCATGTACAAGCCAGGACATGTATTGAGCGCTGCTTCGGATTACTTAAAACACGTTGGAGGTGTTTGCTTCGTGACAGGGTCCTTCATTATCATCCCAACGTTGCCAGCAAAATAACACTTGCATGTTGTGTGCTACACAACATCTCGCTTCATGCACACTTGCCTGCTCCAAGTGATATCCCTGTTACTACTGTAGATGATAATGATGACTCCAGTACACAAACCACCCAAAGCACCACCACGGAGAATCGAAATGAATTAATCCGAGGCAGGGCAATGCTCAATTATTTAATAAGTAGATTGTAGATGTAGTTAAGTATCTATATTTATTAATTATTTAGCATTATAGCATATATATAATTGTTCAACTGTGCCAATATTTGTACAGAGTTGTTAAATATTAAGTATTGTTAGTTGTATAGACAAATAGTAATGTATAAAATTTGACTAAATGTTTCATTTGTTGCTTGGTTGGAAAAGTAGAGTAATGTGGTGTGACTATTCATTTTACAAGTTTTTTACTATCTTGCAATGTTTGTATGTTAGATCTCACAACTTTTTGTTATGTTTTTGGTGAGATTGTTTATAAAACATTGATTAATAAAATAGTCTACATAATTATAGAGATGACATTTTGATTTTTTTTATTGTGTTTCACCATTCACCTGTGCTAGTCCTAACTTAATTGAGGTCAGCGGCGTATGTGGTACTTTCCTTTCATACTCTTTCAGCCATCATCTTAGTACCCCATTCTGGATGTTATTAAAATAAAAAATGGTCAAAACAAGTGTTATAATAATAATAATTGTTTATTGCCTCTAAAAACACAGTTACATAAGGTTAAAACAAAAGAATATTATAATTATTGGAGACAAAAGGAGACAGCTCAGCTTTGTCTGTAACGAGATACAGATCTGGTACAGAGCTGTTTTTCAGCCGCTCCCTCCTCCCTGAGGTGTTGTGCGGGAGTCCAAAGTTGCATGCTCCCCATTTACCTGACTTATACTTAAAAACTAAATTACGTACAAGGTAATTAAATGTGATAATAAATTTCAAATACAAAAAAAAATGACTAAAAACATTAAAGACAAAATAAAACAATAAAAATATGCATAAAAACAACCATTACAAAATAAATTAACACCAGATTAAATAAAAGAAAATGAAACCAACACGGGAAATAGAAAATATACATAACCAACTCTTTTATTTTATTACAACTACTTGAATAAGAACTATCTAGGTACATACACTGAACTATCTACTTATTAAATAACAATATTAAACTTTAAATAAACTAAGAATAGTATCAGTACTAAAAATAAATCTTATTAGTACTAAATTTAAAAGTCTTTAAAGCTGTTGAAATTAAAGTATTTCTAACATTATCTTAAACTAGTTTTTATGGACGAATTTCAATAGTAGCGGATATCTAACCGTGAGTTCTCGGATTTGATCCCCGGGTTGGGCAGTGTTATTGGGTTTTTCCATTAGAAATTCCTCCATATTAGCTTGGAGTCGAAGTTTGTGTACAGTTACATAAGGTTAAAACAAAAGAATATTATAATTATTGGAGACAAAAGGAGACAGCTCAGCTTTGTCTGTAACGAGATACAGATTTGGTACAGAGCTGTTTTTCAGCCGCTCCCTCCTCCCTGAGGTGTTGTGCGGGAGTCCAAAGTTGCATGCTCCCCATTTACCTGACTTATACTTAAAAACTAAACTACATACAAGGTAATTAAATGTGATAATAAATTTCAAATACAAAAAAAATGACTAAAAACATTAAAGACAAAATAAAACAATAAAAATATGCATAAAAACAACCATTACAAAATAAACTAACATCAGCTTAAATAAAAGAAAATGAAACCAACACGGGAAATAGAAAATATACATAACCAACTCTTTTATTTTATTAGAACTACTTGAATAATAACTATCTAGGTACATACACTGAACTATCTACTTATTAAATAACAATATTAAACTTTAAATAAACTAAGAATAGTATCAGTACTAAAAATAAATCTTATTAGTACTAAATTTAAAAGTCTTTAAAGCTGTTGAAATTAAAGTATTTCTAACATTATCTTAAACTAGTTTTTATGGACGAATTTCAATAGTAGCGGATATCTAACCGTGAGGTCTCGGATTTGATCCCCGGGTTGGGCAGTGTTATTGGGTTTTTCCATTAGAAATTCCTCCATATTAGCTTGGTGTATCTCTTATTGCTCCGTATTGTCCCTACTCCGATAGTGGTCAAACCACGCTTGCGCAATGTCTGCAAACATGCGTAACACTTGATTACGCTCGTGGTCAACCTCTATCCTTCGGGTTTCCAGCTCATACAGCTGCCTGTCTCTTCTCTCCTCCTGCCGAAGACGTAACTGTTCGATGGCAACGAACTCACTCGTTGCTCTGTCGAATGGTGTGAGTGTACGCCTCCGGCGAGCCCTTAGAGACGTTTGTGTGGGGGAAGCAGTTATCCCAGACCTCGGGGTTGGTGGGAATCGTCGCCTGCAGGTCGGCGGAGGGGTAGAAGGTGCAGGTTGCACTCTTGAACTCCTCATGGATTGCGATGTTGAGGTCTCCTGTGTGAGGGTGTGCGGTGGCTGCCAGCTGCAAGATGGTGTAGGAGTAGTGGGCGCAGGTGGTGATATTGCCACAGACTCTGTAAACAAAATGAACTTGAATTCAAATACCTACTTAATAAAGTATTTATAAAATATTAAAATATTTAGTAGTATGTAGCTATACATACGATTGGCTATTGTGATTTCACAATCAATTGTGTCTTGTTGGTGCGTGGCTGGTGGTGGACTCAGGGCCAGAGTTGGCGAGGAGATGACTTGTGATAGTCCCTGCAAAAAAATGACTTGAAATCTTAATTTAACTAATACCTAACCATAACATATCATATAAAACCTCTTGTGACATTACTCATTTCATTAAACTAGGCATTTGATTAATTTTCCATTTGACTATTTTAATTAATTATATGTTATTTTATTAATAAAATACATGTTTTAAATATTCAAGTGATCAGTTAACCCTGAATTTTAAATGAAGAAGTGCGATACTTACAAAGCCTTGTTCCTGAATGCTTGGCAGACCATCCACAGTCAAATTCCCCATGATGGCCAACACCCTCTCCTCAAAAGCTGTGAGGGTTTGGCGAATACTCGGCCCACCACCAGTACCACTTGCATGACGCCTTATTAGTGATGCTTTTTTTTTTGTTTTCGACTTCCAGTCGGCCCATACCTTCGAAATTAATTAAGCAATATGTAGGAAAGTTAGGTAATAAGTAATAATAGTGTATATTAATAGTAAATGGGTAATATAAATAAAGTAAAGCATAAAGTGATTATTACCATATATAGCTGTTGAATTTGTTACCTTTTTCCATTTGTCTGCCGATTTATTTACTCCACCACCGATGGAGTTTAATGTTACTGCCAACTCACACCACAGCCGCTCGGATTTCAAGCGCCCTTGAGGCCCACATCGGGGATTGGATAGATCGCCGTGACTGCAATTGAACAAACAATAGGGCAATAAGCAACGGATTGTTAACATCACGTCATTGTTTACATTGAGCATACTCAGTCATTTGAATTTAATTAAGTTCATGGTTTAGATGAATACTTCTTAACCTTTCCATGAACTCCAAAAGGGTCGAAAATTGTTGACCACTGGCTCGCACTCGTGGATCCATTGTAATTATCCTTAAAAACGGAAAAAAGCTTGTCAGTTCCCGCTTGCTTATCGTTATAAATATGTAATATACTCACAATCATTGATATCCAGTAAACTAGTGTAATTTTGGCACTCACAATAATTTTACGAAGTTAAGAAACTTACCTTTCTTATAATTATATAATTCTTTACTTAACTAGTTAATTCAAAACTCCAATAACTTCACTTTCACCGAGCAAACTTTAATATAACGTTAACAAGTACACTTTGTTTCACAACCTAATAAGAAGTGGTTTGTTTGTTTATATTTAGCGCGCCTTGAATTTGACGTTTCATTTCGACACCATAGTCAAGAAGTTGTTTTTTATCGAAAGAACGTTTCGACTTAGCGTTAGGTTTGCCGATGTCACTTTGTCTACCACTTGTCGTTCGATATCGCTAAGACGAAATCGATTTTCGAAATGGATTAGACACGGAGCGAATGCCACTTGTCTAGGCCCTCTGGTAAGACATATAGGAAGTCGACGGACGCATGCGGCTCAGAATCGTGCCTTGTGGGATTCCCTGGGGGAGGTCCACGTTCAGCAGTGGACTTGTGAAGGGCTGTAATGATGATCAACATGATTAAGCAAATCAAAATGATTTACTCATTTTGCACCTCATTTAGAATTTTAAGAGCTTTAGCTTTAAAGGCTGGTTTACTAAAAACAAAGAGATCTATATCACTAAAGATCTCATTGTATGTCCTGAGCAATCGGTTTATAGGCGCATTACGTGCATAATTGGTGCCAGCAAACGGCACATGCAATAAAGGGGGCGGCCGAAGGCGGACACGACGCGACGGTACGTTGTATGTTATGCTCGCCACCAACTCAGTGCAGTCTACCTGTCCACGGACAATATCATACAAAAAACATACGTCCATTAATTTACGTCTGTTTTCGAGTGTCAATAAATTATAAGATTGACAAGTATTTTCATAGGTTAGAAGTGGTGATTTGAAAAAACGATAATTTAGATAATTGATGAATATTTCCTGTATGCGTTCTATACGATCTTTATAAGTAGCGTATTGGGGAGACCAAATTGGACTGGCATATTCTAATATACTGCGAACATAAGCATTATACATAATTTTAAGGGTACTAATATCTTTAAAAGGCTTGCAAGTTCTCATCACAAATCCAAGATTTTTAAAAGCCTTGTTTACAATTTCGTCAACATGCTCTGATAAAAGCATTTTATTGTCAAAATGAACTCCTAAATCTCTAACAGTAGATGTTCTTTGTATTGGAATACCATTAAAATTGTAGGAAAATGAAATAGGGTTTTTTTTACGTGTGAAGCTAATACATTCGCATTTATAAATATTAATTGTTATGTTGTTAGCAGTATAATAAGCTGATAAAGCGGTTAAATCAGTTTGCATTTGATGACAGTCCTGCTCAGTACGGATATTGTAAAAAATTTTTTTGTCATCGTACATTAAATGTTGTGAAAACTTAAAACAAGTTGTAATATCGTGAATATAAGCGTTATACAGTAAAGGCCCCAGATGTGATCCTTGAGGAATGCCTGTTGGTATTTTGATAAAGTCCGATCTGTATCCACCTATTACAACAGCCTGGGATCTGTTACTCAAATAGGATTTTATCCACCTGAGTAAATCCCCATGTATGCCTAACAATTGTAGTTTATTCAGTAAAATGACATGGTCCACACGGTCGAAAGCTTTTTCGAAATCCGTGTAGACCATGTCTACCTGACCGCCTCCATCCATATTAGACAAAACATAGTTAGAAAAGCACGCCAGATTAGTGATAGTAGAACGATACCTTAGAAATCCGTGTTGAGTGTTTGGCAGTCCCTTACATATTACGGGATATATAACATCATAAATGGTTTTCTCAAAAACTTTGCCAATAGTATTTAAAATTGAAATGCCCCTATAATTTTCAATTTTAGTTTTAGTTCCCTTTTTATGTACAGGAACAATGTGTGCTCTTTTCCAGATATCCGGAAATACACCTTCGCTAAGAGACATATTAAAAATGATAGCAATAGGGACACACAAAGTTTTAGCACAGTTACGCCAAAATAAAGGGGGAATGCCGTCACATCCTGCTCCTTTAGAAATATCAAGTAGTCTAAGTCTTTTCTCAATAGTGGATGTAGGGATAAACAGTTTAGATATATTATCATATGTAGAAGTGGCATTGCCTTCTTCTAATATTTTATCAGAAGGGTCACCGAAAACGTTTTTGAAAAAAGTATTAAAAGTATCACATATTTCTTTACCACCCGTTACTTTATTGCCGAGGTATGATAATTGTTTTGGATAATTCGATCCACCACGCAAAGACTTAACGTATGAGCAGAATAACCTCGGTTTGTATTTAATGGCTTCCTCGGTACGTTGAGTATATATAGCAAAGCAAGCATCTTGAACCCTATTTTGTCGTTTACGTAATAATGAAAACTCGTCATAATCTAATAAATTGCCAGACCGTTTCCATTTTTTGTGTGCTTTTGATTTTTCTTTAATTATTTTTATTAAAGCGGAACTGTACCAGACAGGGTATTTATATTTATTATGATAGGACTTAAGTGGTACGTGTTGGCATATAGCATCATTTATTATATTATAAAAGTTATCACAAGCCTCTTGGACCGTGCTAGATTGTAATTGTGTTCGCCAATCGATGCTATTAAGAGTTTCATTTAGCTTCTCATAATTGGTTTTATTAAAATCATATTTAGGCTTAGATGCTTCAGTAAACGGTGTGATTGAAACGTCTAAAATTTCCAGTACTAACGGAGGATGGGCGCGGTCAACCTTTATAAGGGGCGAGTTGCAAATTGCGACTTCAAGTGGAAGATTTGAAAATGCCAAATCTAAAGTATTACCGGCATAATTTTTAAAACTATTATATTGCTTGAGACCGAGAAACTACCGTGAAGTAACTGATACCCACAACTTTGTCCACGTTCCTTGAAATTGTGGTTTCTTAAAACTTTAATAACTTTATATTAAATGAAGATATCACAATAATTTTTTATAAAATAACAATTTTAGATTTTTTTTAAGATAGGGTGACAAACGAGCACACAATCCACTTGATGGTAAGTGGTTGCTGTGGCCCATGGACATCTAGATTTATTCTCAATTAAGAATCAAAATGTAGATGCTTTGTCGCCCCTGAGGACTAAGATGGAATACCTTATTTCCAGTAAAAGAATCTCCGGGTCTCTGCACACCATACAAAACACAGCTTAAGCTGCTATTTCACGCTGGTATTCTGTGAGAGCGTGGTCCTTACCCGGCTGAGCCAACCCATTTATTCTATATTATATAGAACTATAATATAGCAAGGCCCCAGGCGAGGATGGAATTACAGTGGAGCTTCTGAAAGCGGGTGGAAAACCGGTACTGGAAGTCCTTCAAAGGCTCTTTAATTCCATCCTCCATCCTCCATGGTTTTCCAGTAAAAAGCGTCTCCGGTTGTCTACACTCACCATACGAAACACAACAGCATTAAACTGCTATTTTATGCAGGTATTATGTGACCGTGGTCCTTCCCCGGTCGAGTCAACCCATTTGTGCTACAACTATACTATTAATATAACTGCAGCATGGCTCTACCACGTGTAAAAATTACTACTACATTATAACACATACTACATTATACACATTTTCTACGTGGTAGAGCCATGCTGCAGCTTTATTGTGGTTGTGGCACGGATGGGTCGGCTCGACCGGGGAGGGACCACGCTCTCACGGAGAGCCAGCGTAAAATAGCAGCTTAATGCTGCTGTGTTTCGTATGGTGAGTGTAGAGAACCGGAGACCCTTTTTACTGGCAAAGAGGCATTCCATCTTAGTCCTCACGGGTTACAACGCATCTGCATCTTGAGTCTTTATTGAGATAGATATAGATGTCTATGGGTTACAGTAATCACTTACCATCAGGTGGACTGTGTGATTGTTCACCCGATCCTATAAAAAAAATAAAAAAATAAAGGCATTAATAACTTTAATTCATATATCTGCATTATCTTGCCAAATGCAAAAATACTGTGAAACTAATTGTTATCTTTACTTAACTAATTGTTAGCATTAATCACATCCTGTATAAAATATGTCACTTGATATTTTATTGTTTTAAACAAAAAGTTATAAACAAGTAGTAAAATTAAAAATTTTGTACAACCGACTTCAATATAAATAAAATAATATAATTAATAGAATCAGGCGTTACTTTGCGGAAATCCATTATATAAAATCGCGGATATTTGCGAAGTAAATTTTAAATAAAATAACTCTGGCTAACTACTGGTCAGATCTTGATCAAATTCATATGGGACCACATGAGAAGCACCAGCTTTCAAATAAAAACAGAATCATTGAAATCGGTTCACCTAGAAAAAAATTCTGAGGTAACACACATAAAAAAACAGTTAAATTGAGAACCTCCTCCTTTTTTTGAAGTCAGTTGAAAACAAAACTCATAAACTAATAATTTAAAATTAAAAATGTTGTACAACCGACTTCAATATACATTATTAAGAAAAACTCAAAACTATTGGTCAGACCTTGATCAAATATATATGGGACCACATGTGAAGCACCAGCTTTCAAATTAAAAAAGAATCATCGAAATCTGTTCACTCAGAAAGAAGATGAGGTAACACACATAAAAAAACATACAGTCGAATTAAGTACAAGTCCGTTTTTTGAAGTGATTAAAAAATAAACACATTCCATCTCCATAGCTCGCTGAGCGACCTCGAGCTTCCTCATACGGCCAGTTGTGAAGGACCACGTCTCAGATCCGTAAGTCATCACTGGCAACACGCACTGGTTGTACAATTTCGTTTTAAGGTTTTGATGTGTGTCTGACGAAAAGATGTGTCGTAGCTTCCCGAACGCTGCCCAGCCGAGTTGAATCCCTCGATTGACCTCTCGGTCGAAGTTAGACTTACCTAGTCGGACTATTTGTCCCAGGTAAACATACTCGTCAACAACTTCGAGCTTAGTGCTCCCAACAACTACCGGCATAGGTGTGACATGGACATTAAACATAATCTTTGTTTTGTCCATGTTCATCTTAAGACCTATCCGTTGGGAGACACTATTGAGGTCATTGAGCATAGTGCTTAGGTCCTCCAGCGATTCTGCCATAAGGACTATATAGTCGGCAAATCGAAGGTGAGTGATGTACTCGCCATTGATGCTAATACCGTATCCTTTCCAGTCCAGAAGCTTGAAAACGTCTTCCAATGCAGCGGTGAAGAGTTTCGGGGATATAACGTCACCCTGTCTTACACCTCACTGCAATTGGATAGGTTTCGTACTCTGGTTCTGTACTCGGATAGCCATCGTAGCCCTACTGTACAAGCACTTCAGCACTTCGATATACCGACAGTCAACTTGGCACCGCTGAAGGGACTGCAGCACCGCCCAAATTTAGGCGAAATCAAAGGCTTTCTCATAGTCCACATACGCCAGGCATAGTGGCAAATTGTACTCCTCGGACTTCTGTACAACTTGCCGAAGGGTATGTATGTGGTCTATGGTGCTAAAGCCCTTTCGAAAACCGGCTTGTTCGAGAGGCTGGAAGTCGTCAAGCCTGCGTGCGAGACGATTCGTAATGACTCTCGAAAACAGCACGTAGACAGAAGGGGAATCGGTCTGTAGTTCTTCAAGAGAGCATTGTCACCTTTCTTGAAGAACAAGACCACAGCACTTCTGCTCCACGCCTCCGGTGTAATGCCACCATGGAGGATGGAATTAAAGAGCCTTTGAAGGACTTCCAGTACCGGTTTTCCACCCGCTTTCAGAAGCTCCACTGTAATTCCATCCTCGCCTGGGGCCTTGCTATATTATAGTTCTATATAATATAGAATAAATGGGTTGGCTCAGCCGGGTAAGGACCACGCTCTCACAGAATACCAGCGTGAAATAGCAGCTTAAGCTGTGTTTTGTATGGTGTGCAGAGACCCGGAGATTCTTTTACTGGAAATAAGGTATTCCATCTTAGTCCTCAGGGGCGACAAAGCATCTACATTTTGATTCTTAATTGAGAATAAATCTAGATGTCCATGGGCCACAGCAACCACTTACCATCAAGTGGATTGTGTGCTCGTTTGTCACCCTATCTTAAAAAAAATCTAAAATTGTTATTTTATAAAAAATTATTGTGATATCTTCATTTAATATAAAGTTATTAAAGTTTTAAGAAACCACAATTTCAAGGAACGTGGACAAAGTTGTGGGTATCAGTTACTTCACCAATAAAGATATTATTTGAAAACGGCATTTAAAACTTTTAAAACGACATTTAAAACGGGGACGAGCTGGTGTGCGTCGCCTTGGGGGGACGCACACCAGCTCATGTAGATGCTTTGTCGCCCCTGAGGACTAAGATGGAATACCTTATTTCCAGTAAAAGAATCTCCGGGTCTCTGCACACCATACAAAACACAGCTTAAGCTGCTATTTCACGCTGGTATTCTGTGAGAGCGTGGTCCTTACCCGGCTGAGCCAACCCATTTATTCTATATTATATAGAACTATAATATAGCAAGGCCCCAGGCGAGGATGGAATTACAGTGGAGCTTCTGAAAGCGGGTGGAAAACCGGTACTGGAAGTCCTTCAAAGGCTCTTTAATTCCATCCTCCATGGTGGCATTACACCGGAGGCGTGGAGCAGAAGTGCTGTGGTCTTGTTCTTCAAGAAAGGTGACAATGCTCTCTTGAAGAACTACAGACCGATTCCCCTTCTGTCTACGTGCTGTTTTCGAGAGTCATTACGAATCGTCTCGCACGCAGGCTTGACGACTTCCAGCCTCTCGAACAAGCCGGTTTTCGAAAGGGCTTTAGCACCATAGACCACATACATACCCTTCGGCAAGTTGTACAGAAGTCCGAGGAGTACAATTTGCCACTATGCCTGGCGTATGTGGACTATGAGAAAGCCTTTGATTTCGCCTAAATTTGGGCGGTGCTGCAGTCCCTTCAGCGGTGCCAAGTTGACTGTCGGTATATCGAAGTGCTGAAGTGCTTGTACAGTAGGGCTACGATGGCTATCCGAGTACAGAACCAGAGTACGAAACCTATCCAATTGCAGTGAGGTGTAAGACAGGGTGACGTTATATCCCCGAAACTCTTCACCGCTGCATTGGAAGACGTTTTCAAGCTTCTGGACTGGAAAGGATACGGTATTAGCATCAATGGCGAGTACATCACTCACCTTCGATTTGCCGACTATATAGTCCTTATGGCAGAATCGCTGGAGGACCTAAGCACTATGCTCAATGACCTCAATAGTGTCTCCCAACGGATAGGTCTTAAGATGAACATGGACAAAACAAAGATTATGTTTAATGTCCATGTCACACCTATGCCGGTAGTTGTTGGGAGCACTAAGCTCGAAGTTGTTGACGAGTATGTTTACCTGGGACAAATAGTCCGACTAGGTAAGTCTAACTTCGACCGAGAGGTCAATCGAGGGATTCAACTCGGCTGGGCAGCGTTCGGGAAGCTACGACACATCTTTTCGTCAGACACACCTCAAAACCTTAAAACGAAATTGTACAACCAGTGCGTGTTGCCAGTGATGACTTACGGATCTGAGACGTGGTCCTTCACAACTGGCCGTATGAGGAAGCTCGAGGTCGCTCAGCGAGCTATGGAGATGGAATGTGTTTATTTTTTAATCACTTCAAAAAACGGACTTGTACTTAATTCGACTGTATGTTTTTTTATGTGTGTTACCTCATCTTCTTTCTGAGTGAACAGATTTCGATGATTCTTTTTTAATTTGAAAGCTGGTGCTTCACATGTGGTCCCATATATATTTGATCAAGGTCTGACCAATAGTTTTGAGTTTTTCTTAATAATGTATATTGAAGTCGGTTGTACAACATTTTTAATTTTAAATTATTAGTTTATGAGTTTTGTTTTCAACTGACTTCAAAAAAAGGAGGAGGTTCTCAATTTAACTGTTTTTTTATGTGTGTTACCTCAGAATTTTTTTCTAGGTGAACCGATTTCAATGATTCTGTTTTTATTTGAAAGCTGGTGCTTCTCATGTGGTCCCATATGAATTTGATCAAGATCTGACCAGTAGTTAGCCAGAGTTATTTTATTTAAAATTTACTTCGCAAATATCCGCGATTTTATATAATGGATTTCCGCAAAGTAACGCCTGATTCTATTAATTATATTATTTTATTTATATTGAAGTCGGTTGTACAAAATTTTTAATTTTACTACTTGTTTATAACTTTTTGTTTAAAACAATAAAATATCAAGTGACATATTTTATACAGAATGTGATTAATGCTAACAATTAGTTAAGTAAAGATAACAATTAGTTTCACAGTATTTTTGCATTTGGCAAGATAATGCAGATATATGAATTAAAATTATTAATGCCTTTATTTTTTTATTTTTTTTATAGGATCGGGTGAACAATCACACAGTCCACCTGATGGTAAGTGATTACTGTAACCCATAGACATCTATATCTATCTCAATAAAGACTCAAGATGCAGATGCGTTGTAACCCGTGAGGACTAAGATGGAATGCCTCTTTGCCAGTAAAAAGGGTCTCCGGTTCTCTACACTCACCATACGAAACACAGCAGCATTAAGCTGCTATTTTACGCTGGCTCTCCGTGAGAGCGTGGTCCCTCCCCGGTCGAGCCGACCCATCCGTGCCACAACCACAATAAAGCTGCAGCATGGCTCTACCACGTAGAAAATGTGTATAATGTAGTATGTGTTATAATGTAGTAGTAATTTTTACACGTGGTAGAGCCATGCTGCAGTTATATTAATAGTATAGTTGTAGCACAAATGGGTTGACTCGACCGGGGAAGGACCACGGTCACATAATACCTGCATAAAATAGCAGTTTAATGCTGTTGTGTTTCGTATGGTGAGTGTAGACAACCGGAGACGCTTTTTACTGGAAAAGAGGCTTTCCATCTTAGTCCTCATGGGTGAAAACGCATCTGTATTTTGATTCTTTATTGAGGATATATATGGATGTCTATGGCTCACAGCAACCTCTTACCATCAGGTGGACTGTGTGCTCGTTTGTCACCTTATCCTATAAAAAAAATAAGACAACAAGAAGCTACTTTGTCTGCCTCTCGTAAGCATACTCTCAGCTTTGCCAAAATCTAGAAGACTATAAACAAGCTACGGAAGTTGTTTAACCATGGTTCTAATGGGAGTAGATATTAATATAGCAGCAAGTACTATTAAGCTTTGTTAAACCATGCTCCGTTAAAAGTTCTTTTAACAAACATCTATTCACTATAATTGTTTCAAACAGTAACACCCTATGGTGAATCCCTAGCGGAGTTACGATCTGGTAGGACATGCAGGAAGTCGATGGTGGCTCGGGCACTCAGGATCGTGATTTGTGTCCTTGGGGGAGGCCTATGTTCGGCAGTGGACTTGTGAAGGGCAGTAATGATGATGATGATGATGACGACTTCACTTTCATATTTTCCAGTTCTGCAGTTCCTGGCGTCGTATGGCTGGTACCTGGTGGGAGCTACCGCGGCTGTTCTGTATCTGATGCAGAAGCTGCGACTTTATTTGTATCAGTGGCGACAAGCGAAGGAAGATGCCGAGTATCACAAATGTTGTAATACATTTATTTTTTACTTTTTAACATGAACACTTTTTTTATAGAATACGGGTGCACAGGTATTTTTTTTATAGTACAAGAGTGACAAACAAGCTCATAAACATCTACATTTATCCTCGATTAAGCAGATGCGTTATCACCCTGAGGATTAATATGGAATGACTCGTTTCCAGTAAAAAGGGTTTCCGGTTCTTTACACTCACCATACGAAACACAGCAGCGTTAAGCTGCTATTTTACACTGGTATTCTATGAGAGCGTGGTCCTTCCCCGATAGAACTGACCCATTCGTGTTACAACTATACTACTAATATAGCTGCAGCATAACTCTACCTGAAATAATATTTTCTTTCCAGTAAAATTGCTTTGTAATAGCGCCATCTACTCATTTATAAAGTAATTGTAACAAACACGGCGACGTCGACGGCTCCGTGGCGCAGTGGCTTAAATTCCGCTCAAAAACATAACTGCTCGGGGCAAACTGAGCAACAAGACCAAGGCGACCCCTGCCACGCTATCCGTGAATTTCTGCAACATCAGGGGACTCTCTCACTCGAACTTAAACGCCGTCCACTACCATCTCGAGACGGTGAAGCCGGCCTTGCTCTTTCTGACCGAGACGCAGGTTTCCTCTCCGGCTGATATTTCGTATCTCTCCTACCCGGGGTACAAATTGGAGCACTCCTTTGTGCTTCGGGCTGGAGTTTGCGTGTATGTCAGAGAGGACATCTGTTCTCGACGCCTCGGCAGTCTTGAAGTTTCGGACCTGTCCATCCTATGGCTACGCGTACACAGCGACGACCATCCGCGCGTCTACGTGTGCCTCTATAGGTCCCATAGCGGTAATTCCGAAACAGACCGACTCATCGACCACGTCCAAATGGCTAGAGATTCCTTGCTACAACAGGTCCCATCCGCAGAGATCGTGATTCTTGGCGATTTGAACGGCCACCACGCCGAATGGCTCGGTTCACGTTTAACCGATCATGCGGGGAGATCTGTTTATGACTTTGCTTTGGCATATGGTCTGACACAACTGGTTACTTCGCCTACACGGATTCCAGATGTGGAGGATCATACACCTTCCCTGTTGGGCCTTCTGCTGACCTCTCATCCGGACGGATATCAGGTTTCCGTCGATGCCCCTCTCGGCTCCTCGGACCATTGTCTGATCCGGAGTGTGGTGCCACTCACGCTCCCCTCGCGGTTGCGTTCTGCAGGTTGCCGCCGCGTTTGGCATTACAGGTCGGCGGATTGGGTCGGAATGCGGTCTTTCTTTGCATCCTACCTATGGGGGCGGGTTTGCTTCTCGCCGGATGATCCCAGTGCTGTTGCTGACTCTGTCACTGATGTGGTGCTACAGGGAATGGAACTATTTATTCCATCATCTGTGGTACCCATCGGAGGCAGATCTCAGCCTTGGTTTGGTCACTCCTGTAAGACTGCATTACGCAGTAAGCAGGAGTGTTATCAAGCCTGGGCTGCTACTTCGGCGACTCGGGATGTAAACACCAGCACACTTAAAAAGAAGTATAACTTCGCCTCCAGGTCCTTCAAAAGAGTTATTGCCAAGGCAAAGTCAGAGCACATAGGCAGAATTGGCGAGAAACTAGTTCGCCTTCCTTCGGGAACCCGTGCATTCTGGTCTCTCGCCAAGGCTGTCCAAGGGAATTTCTGTAAGCCATCACTACCATCTCTGCACAGGGAGGACGACTCACTGGCCCAAAACGCAAAAGACAAAGCCGACCTTTTAGGCTCCCTTTTTGCGTCCATCTCGATTCTTGATGACGGGGGGAAAACACCGCCGACCATCCCGCGGTGTGAGTGCTCCATGCCGGTTGTGATGTTCTCACAGAAACAGAAACAGAAACAGAAACTTTTTTATTCAATATAGATTGTAAATAATACTTATTGAAAGTCACTCTTTTGTATGATTACCACTGGTTCGAAAAAAAAAACCTCTGTCCTGGGAAGAACCAGCAAGAAACCCAGCGGGACTTTTTTTTTAAATAACAGCTTACAATCATGTATGTTACACAAATTAACAACACAATAAATTAGAAATAGCTTGGTAGCGATCACCTCATTTCCAGGGGTTATTATCATCTATAAATTCATTAATATTATAATAACCCTTTTTATACAAACTTAGTTTAATAAAGTTTTTGAACTTTGAGCAGGTCAAATTTTGTATATTTTCTGTAATTTTGTTGTAAGAGCGTATACATCGCCCCAAGAAATAATTACTGACTCGATGGAGTCGAGTAACTGGTACTACTAGCTTGTGTCTGTTCCTAGTATTTACAGAATGGATATCACTTATTTTTGTGAAGCTACTTTTATTTTTGTGTACGTACATTACATTTTCATAAATGTATTGAGAGGCCAAAGTTAATATATTAATTTCCTTAAATTTTTGTCGCAGCGACTCTTTAGGCTTTAAATCATAAATTGCTCTTATGGCCCTCTTCTGTAAAACAAATATAATTTCAGTGTCAGCTGCGTGTCCCCATAGCAAAATACCATACGACATTATGCTATGGAAATAGCTAAAGTAAACTAGTCTAGCTGTTTCAACACTAGTTAGACTTCTAATCTTTTTTACGGCATATGCTGCAGAACTAAGTCTGCTTGCTAGTTTTGATATATGGGGGCTCCATTGAAGCTTCGCGTCTAGTGTGATTCCAAGAAAAATGGTGGTATCTACAAGACTCAGTTTCTCCCCATTTAAAATTACATTAGCATTTAATTGTTTGACATTTGGAGTCATAAATTTCATACATTTCGTTTTAGTGCCATTTAAATGCAAATTATTAACATTGAACCAATTTACTAATTTAGATATAGCATTATTTACTTCGTCATATTTTAGCAATTGTCGACTTAATTTGAAAATTAAAGAAGTGTCATCTGCAAATAATACTATATCATGGTTATCTCCTACTATGTAAGGTAAGTCATTAATCAGCGCTCGGTTCGCAAAGCACTCCTCTCCCTGGACATCCAGAAGTCGAGTGGGCCTGACGGAATCCCCCCAATTGTGCTGAGGACGTGTGCTCCGGAGTTCGCACCGGTCCTAACGCGTCTTTTCCGGTACTCCTACTCCCAAGGCGTAGTCCCGAATTCGTGGAAGACATATTTTGTCCACCCGATCCCTAAAAAAGGCGACCGCTCAGACCCTTCCAACTATAGGCCTATCGCGATCACCTCCTTGTTCTCCAAAATAATGGAATCAATTATTAACTGCCAGCTCATGCGGTACCTTGAGGATCACCAGCTGATTAGTGACCGCCAATACGGTTTTCGTCGGGGTCGATCAGCTGGTGATCTTCTGGTCTACCTGACCCATAGATGGGCAGAGGCAGTAGAGTTCAAGGGGGAGGCGTTGGCCATTAGTTTGGACATTGCGAAGGCCTTCGATCGGGTTTGGCACAAAGCGCTTCTTTCGAAGCTCCCTTCCTATGGGCTTCCCGAGAAATTGTGCGATTGGATCACCAGCTTTCTTGCAGATCGGAGCATCAAGGTCGTTGTAGACGGTGCATGCTCCGACTACAAGCCTATTAACGCTGGTGTTCCACAAGGCTGTGTGCTATCACCAACGCTGTTTCTTCTACATATCAATGATATGTTGCTAACTGGTAACATTCATTGCTATGCGGATGACAGCACTGGTAATGCTCTATACACCGGCCGTGCCAATATTTTTCGGGAAAACGTCGCCGAGTACCGGAACAAACTTGTGTCTGAAGTCGAGTCTTTGCTGAACAAAGTCTCGGATTGGGGGCGACTAAATCTAGTCCAGTTTAATCCTCAGAAGATACAAGTTTGCGCGTTTACCGCTAAAAAGAACCCCTTTGTCGTATCTCCTCAGTTTCAAGGCACTCCCCTTCTTGCTTCAGCCAGTATCGGAATCCTCGGAGTCGACATATCGAGTGACGTGCAGTTTCGTGGTCACTTGGAAGAGAAGGCCAAATTGGCCTCTAAAAAGGTTGGCGTGCTCAGCAGAGTGGGACAGTATTTCATGCCGGCACACCGCCTGCAACTTTACAAGGCACAGGTTCGGCCTCACATGGAATACTGTTCCCATTTCTGGGCAGGGGCTCCCCAGTGCCAGCTCCTTCCACTTGACCGCATCCAGCGCAGAGCGGCTCGAATCGTCGACGACCGAGTCCTTTCCGATCGGTTCATTGGCACTGCGAAGAGATGTTGCATCCCTTTGCATTTTCTTTCGCATCTACCACGGGGAGTGCTCTGAGGAATTGTTTGGATTAATCCCAGCCGCCAAATTTCACGAACGCACATCGCGGCAGAACTCCCGATACCATCCACACCATCTGGATGATTGGCGGTCCACCACTGTGCGATTTAGAAGATGTTTTCTTCCTCGCACGACTTCCTTGTGGAATCGATTACCATCAGCGATTTTGCCGGACCGATACGACTTAGGGACCTTCAAGAAAAGAGCGTACTCCTTTTTAAAAGGCCGGCAACGCATCTGCGATTCCCTCCCTGGTGTTGCAGCTGTTCATGGGCGGCGGTAGTCACTTACCATCAGGTGAGCCGCATGCTCGTTTGACCCCTCTCCTATAAAAAAAAATTGTGTTTGTAAACTGCCTCCACGATACAGGAGAAAATCCTAGTGTGGGGGTAACGTTTTTTAAAATAAAAATAAAAAATTGTAACAAACAAAAATTGGTTGACTCTCAAGGTAGTACGTGAAACGGAAGTTATGAAATTGCGGTTTGTTATGAATGGATTGGATATGATAATTTTATTCAGGTTAATTTTATTAATTTGTATATATATATATATATATATATATATATATATATCCTCGTAAGGCCCAATGTGATCAGAGAAGTACTTAATAATTTATGTGTTTCGGCCCAATACGAAAAATATTGTCATCAAAATTACCGCCCACTGTCATCGACTGAGGACAAATTATATTTTTGTTCCTAGATTAAAAAATTCGCGGATATTGTATTTCTTATTAGACATCATTGATTGGCCCTTTTGCTAGCAACATTTAGATCAAGAGCAAGTAGGCAACCAACCACAGATTGCTCTTCATTTTAAACTGAATTGAGCCAACATGGAGTACACGCATCGTCATTGTGAGTTTTGATCTTGATTTATTTAATAAATCCGTTTATTTTTCCAACAAATCATTTATAATCATGAAATTTACATTTTGTTTTACATAAATATTGTATTATTTTTCCATATACTACTGTGCATAAAAAATTATTTTGATTTAAAAAAATATGTGATTGAACAATCACACGGGGCGGTAGTTACAATCACAGTCATTTTTTATTTGGTATTATGTGAGGTCATTGGGTGTTAATCAGTTAAGTAATCGCTTTTCAGAAAATTGAAGAATTTTGTTTTTATAGTACTTATTTCTATATATTATAGTTTTGCGTGATGAAGATGTTTCTAAATTATTAAACGAATTGGAGATTGAAGACTTCGCACCTAGTGATGAAGATTTGGATGACCATGACCCACCTTTTAGACTTGAGTTAGATCATTTATCTAGTTCGAGTGATTCTGAAAGATCAGAGCCAGAAACAATCCACGAAGAAAGAATAGTACAGCAAACTCCATCACGTGCTCGTCGTGGCTTTACTCGTGGAAATAATCGTGATCGTAGCAGCAATATAACTTCCTCTACCAGTGACTAAAACTTCACTACCTGGTTGGCCTAAGTAACTATTCTCACCGAAAGAAATGAAATTATCGCAGCTGACTTATTTGCCACTTTTTTTTTTTGAAAAAGTTACATATTTTGAAAAATATATAGATGATAAGTTTATACAGTTACTCGTTGAAAAAACAAACCAAACTTCAGTAAAATTGCATAGAAGAAGCATGAATTTAGATATGAGTGATTTTTACGTGTACATCGGGATTACGTTCGTTATGGATTCTGTAAACTATCCAGTAATAAGAACGTACTGGGAAAGTAAATGGAGAATGGCGATAATTGCGGATAATATGTCCCGTTACAGATTAATAGAAATCAAAGAAACTCTATCAAATTTGTAATTGATGACAATGTTAGTCAAGCTGAACGTGCGGAAGATAAGTTATGGAAAATCAAACCTTTGACACAGCGAATTAAAGAAGGATGTAGGGTATAAGAAAAAGAAAAAGACATGTCTCTTGACGAAATGACAGTGCCTTTACATGTGGAATTAAACAATATTGCCCCAGCAAAACAAACCCAGTTCGTATGAAAGCCTTTATTCTTGCAAATCCCAGTGGAATAGTGACAGATTTTCATGTCTATCAAAGGTCAACCACTTACAAAGAGTTAGAAGATTCAAACAATGGATTGGGAGAGAAAACTGTAATCACTTTAGCTAATACCCTTGTCCCAGGACACATACTTTACTTCGACCGATACTGCACCTCAATAAAACTGGCAAATGAACTTCTAAAGAGAGGAGTTAGTTGCACAGGCACTATCATGAAGAACAGAATTCCAGCTGCTGCACGCTTTAAGTTTATTATGTTAAATAAGGAGTAAAAGAAGTATAATGTTGAAATTTTTTATATTTTTTATTTCTCTGATCACAAATAAAACTTTAGGTAAAATGCAACAACGACCCAATGTCTTCACATGAGAACAAAAATAATCGCCTTAAAAGTTCTAAAAATATGCTCATAGGGGTGTTATATATGAGGCACATAAAGTGTTTAGTTCTACCTTTCCTAGAAATCTTTCTAATGAACTCGTTTCGGTCTGGGCGGTAAGCGTTATGTTTATTAAGTTCTCCACCGAGAACATTGGGCGGTATTTGGTTGCATCCAATTTTTGTCTTGGGCCTTACGAGGATATATATATATATATATTGTATATATATATATATATTAATTTGTATATATAATGTTTTTATAAAGTTATATATATAACAATATTTACAGTATCGCACAAAGAGGAGACCAAGATAATAGGAAACATAAAAATCATTCTCTCGCTGGATAAATCCTATAGATGTACATGTTTGTCTCTTCTTAGTTTTTCCGTTTCATCAAATTTTAAATCACAACTATTGTAAAGAAGTTTTCACAAAAAAAAAAAAACGATCATATTATGAAGTATGTACCCTAGAGATTCTGTCGCTTGTCCACAGATCCCGACACGGCGTTAGCTCGGATGCAAGCTATTCAACTGGCTCGCGAGCGTCAACAGAAGCTTCTAGAAGAAGCTTCCGCCAGAGCTCTGCGGGAACGGAGAGAGGTGAGTGCTTCCAAAACTTAGACCAGGTGGTGAAGAGTCTTACCTGTCTAGGTTTCATCTGGGTTTGTATAAACAGGTCGATTTCTGGTCGAAGCAAGAGCTGAAACCGAAAGGCTTTAAGAAATTCAGTTCAAGATTGACTAAAATTAATAATATAAATGATTTTAAAACTTCCAAATTAACGGCTCATACTGTATTTAATGTGGCGTGTGTGTGTATTTAAAGTGGCGGTGTAAGAATATTCACTACTCCATATCGTCTGTGGGTGTCGTGAGAGGCGACAGAGGGAAAATGAAACAGATGGGCAGCAGCAACTTTCCAATAGCAACTCAAAATAAAAAAAATAACTACGGTTGCCAACCCGCTTGCCAAACGTTGCTATTATGGCAAATATCCCCCTATGAGGCAATATCTGTGACTTTAATAGGTTGTAATGGATGGATGTATAGAAGATAATCTACCAGGAGCACATGATCCACTGAGAGGTGAAATTATTAAGCCAACAGTAACATTACAACTATGGCAAATATCCCCTCCCTATGATGTTCAGCAGTGGACTTCAATAGGCTGTAACGCGCATCACGGAAATACTTGTGGATAGATTTCATTTAGGTTTTCTAAGTTTTATTTCTTATACACATGTCCCTTATCTAAAACAAAAATTATTGCGATATCTTAATTTAATATAAAGTTATTAAAGTTTTAAGAAACAACAATTTTTGTAAGCAGTACGTGTTCAGTGATGTGTGTAAGCAACGCGGACGAAGTATCAGATAGTACCTGCAATATTTAATGATTAATGTCGTAAATATATTTCAGCGTGAAGAACGGAAGAGAGCAGAGGCAATGGAGAAGCTTAAGAAGCTGGAAGAGAATGGAGGACACCGGCTGGGCACCGGAGATTGTGAGCACTTCTTTTTAAGGTTCCGTAAATATTCAGACATACATAACGCTTGGTATCATCTGGATATCTAACAACCAGTCTCAACGGAGACTAGCCATCTGCACAGGACAGGCTTATAGTGCACGAGTGTGTGCAAGCACAGGTGCACTCTCTATTGCCTCACTCTCATAGTGCGATGGGACGGTAAACCGACACGACCGGAGAGAGATCAGGCGCAGATCCAACGGCTTTACGTGCTTTCCGAGGCCAGGGGGTGATATACTGTCAACTTGTCAACCTGACCCCAGGCGGATACTGAGTATATCTTGACAGAAGAAGCCAATATTTTGGCCCGGCTGTGGATTCGAACCTGGGACGACATGATCAGCGGCCACGTTTACGACCACGACCTACGAGGCAGTCATATAATATACAGGTTGGTCCAAACAGTGAGGATATAAAATTTTTTTTGATTCCTCATACCTATGGGTATCCGAATACCCTATGTATGTTCCACGATTTTTTGTAGTTTTCGAGTTATGATTTTTTTTATCCTTTTTTTGAAAATGTTCACCCTAAACAGCCTAACATTAAAAAAAATGTAATTGTGAGATTTTTTCCAAGTTTTTTTGTTTGTAGCATGATCCTTATGAGTTCCTTATTGTTATTATGCATAAAAAAAAGAGCTTCCTAACATTCACCGAAGATACAATAATTTTAATCGAAACTTAAAAAAATTCTGTCAGGAGAGTGGGGCTTGAATTTTCAACATTAAATGAAAAATAGTAATAAATGATTTCATACTTTCTAATTACTTTTAAAAACTTGGCAGTACCTTAATCTTAAATAATAACATAAAAAAAATGACACTTAATAGGCCAGTTTTTCTGTTACAGACTTCTGAATTTACTCAGGCACGAAACTACCTGAATAGTTAATTTGATTTAAAAAATCTTTTTATCATTTCTAAGGCTAAACTAAGATAGTAAATGCTTCAGGTTAGCAAAAATAACATCCAGTGTCTTTACTTATTGTTTAAAATTTATTAACAACAAGGTATTATTTTTTACTACGTTCTGGACAAATGATTTCAAGATTCATAATAAAACTGGTAAATAATTTAAGATAAATTTATTTAAAGTAAATTTTCGAAATGGCGGCCATTAACTTCGATACACAGTCTACATCGTCTTAAAAAATTTGCTTTTAGTCTTCGAAAAGCATTAATAATAATAATAATAAATAGGCGTAGGGAAGTGACGACCCCACCGCCCGCTGACGTAACAGTTAAGTGACAAAAGTGCTACGTCAGTGCAGTCAGTCAGCGCCTTGCCAAGAGGTGTGTGCGCCGTGCCTCGGCAGAATTGAGGGTGCAAAGGTCCGTCTGTGCTTATGGCCGCACCATAAAACGGTGCCGGGCCTGGGCGTCTCCCTTTAATTGACGCCCATACAATGGATGATGGAAAATAAAAGAGTGCGCAAAGGGCCGCTGCCTGGAGGTCGCCAGGGCGCGTCTGGAGCTGGCGCTGGACGCGACAGGATGCGGGTCGCCAGCCAAGCGCGGGGGGCTGCAAGACCACCTAGTAGCCGCCCGCATCCATCATCCCCACCAGAGGGCTTGGTGTCGGCTGGGTCTTCTCGGACTCAGCAAGTGGCACCCACCGCTGGTGGAACACGTCGCATGCGTTGGACAAAAATCATGAACGCAAACGCATTGCGAGCGTATTTTAGGGCAAAAGGGGAAGAAACTGGAATGTTGGCGTATCGGGCTCGGATGCATCGCTTTTTCGCGGAGCTGGAGCCATCTGTTCATGTATCAGAGCAAAACCTGGCAGACCGAGTTCGGTACATCCTGCGATCCAACATATTTGGTGACGCCGAACTCGAACGACTACGACGTGAGGCCGTTCCCTCATCGGATGAAAATGCTGCAGCTGGTAATGCGACGCCACAAATTGCAGAACAATCTGCACACGTCGATGCCGCCGCGGATTTTCCAGTTGTAGTTGATTCAGACGATGATGGAATGGTCACCCAAGAACTAGAGCAGATGAGGAGTAAATTGGAGGAGGCGATTGTGGAAACGCGCAGTACGCCTCTCGAAAATAGACCGCGACTATCGCGCATAACCCTAAGCAAGCGGAATCGGGCTGTCGTGAGGGCTCTTAACCCAATGCTGGTGACCTATTTGGAAGCCAGCCGGGACCTTTGCGAGACGGACTCAATTCTTTTTGGCGCCGCACTGGCAGTTTGCCGTATTATTGGCGCCAAACTTCCCACGGCTGGACGCGCTACTAGACAAAGTAGCGCCATCCCAGCCTGGAAAAGAAGGATTGAGGACCGTATCGCAAAGGCAAGGGTCCTCATCGGCAGACTGATAAGCTTCAGGTTGGGCAATAATAGGCCGAGAATTGTGCGCACCGTCAGGATGGCGTTTGCTGGGACAAATATCAGTTTGTCCCAGCCGGATATAACGCAAAAACTGACGGAGCGCATAGACGACCTGAAGCAGAGAATCGCTGCTTGGGGGAAGCGAATTCGGCGATATACCGAGATGTCGACACGGTTCAACCAGAATCGTCTCTTCCAGAGTGATCAGAAGAGGCTCTATGAATCATTGGAGCGACCGATGGTACGTGGAACGGGCCCAGCACCGAAACAGGCCGACACTATCGCATTCTGGCGCGGCCTGTGGTCAGAGCCCGTAAACCACAGCGAGGGCCCTTTGACGGAAGTTGTGGCGAGTCAGTGTGCGAATATTACGCCCATGGACCCCGTCATCATAACGCCGGATAATGTAGCTGAGGCGATCCGTAGGGCCCCGAACTGGAAAAGTCCGGGACTCGACGGACTGCATCACTACTGGCTGAAGGGGTTCGTGGTGTGTCACGCTGTGCTCGCCCGACAGTTTCAAGAGGCTCTCGACCAAAAGTCGCTCCCGAGCCTCTTCACTACTGGGATCACTCATTTGGTTCCTAAAGACCGGGATTCCACAGACCCGAGCAAGTACCGCCCCATAACGTGTCTACCTACCATATACAAGACACTGACATCCATTTTGAGCGCGAGAATCACTCGTCACCTGAACTCAAATCAGGTGATGTCGCGCGCTCAAAATGTATGTCGGGGCGGTGGTCGTGGAACCAAGGAACCACTCCTCATTGACGCGGTCATTGGCAAGGTGGTTAAACGCAACCGTCGGAATCTCTCCGCCGCCTGGATAGACTACAAAAAGGCATTCGACTCGGTGCCTCATACATGGCTTAAGAGGGTCCTCGAGCTGTACAAGGTTGACTGTACGGTTCGAAACTTCCTCGGGCAGTGTATGGGGCAGTGGAGTACGATCCTTTGTCATCTAGGCCAGCGGATGACGGCTGCGGAGAGCCACATAAGGATAAGAAGGGGTATCTTCCAGGGCGATTGTTTGAGTCCAATCTGGTTTTGCCTCTCTCTGAGCCCTCTCAGTACCTTACTGGAGGGTTCCGGGAGGGGATTTCAGCTTCGGAAAGGAGGTACAAAAGTGACCCACCTTTTCTATATGGATGATCTCAAGTTATTCGCCTCCAGTCGCTCCCATCTTGTGGAATTGCTAAACATCACTTGTGATTTTAGCAATTCTATTGGAATGGAGCTGGGGACGGATAAGTGTGCGATCCTCCATGTCGAAAGGGGAAGGGTTGCTAACTCTGAGGGCATGGACTTATCTATGCCCATCAGCATAAGGACCCTTTCCGAGGCTGAAACATACCGATACCTGGGTATGTCACAGAACATCGGTGTCGATGAGGCGGGTATGAAGCAGTTAGTTTGCGATGTGTTTTATGCACGCTTGACAAAAATGCTTAACAGGCTTTTGTCGGGCGTTAATAAGACACACGCTTATAACGGCTGGATCATGCCTGTTCTCATGTATACCTTTGGCATACTCAGGTGGACTCAGACCGAACTGAACGCTCTGGACAGAAAAGTCCGCACTATAATGACGTCCCACAGAGTGCATCATCCGAGATCGTCGGTAATGAGGCTGTACTTGCCGCGGAAGCATGGTGGGCGCGGCTTTTTAAGCGCGCTTACCCTGCATAATCGCGAAGTGTGCAGCCTCCGTAATTATTTTCTGTTGAGAGCGAATGATCCATTCTATAGGGACGTTATTTTTTGTGATAAAGGACTTACCCCTCTATCCTTAGCCAACGAGCAATGGCAAGACCCGGCAGTACAAAGCATTTCCGACCGGGAGACCGTATGGAAGGAGAAGGAGCTCCACGGTAGGTTCTACAAGGCTCTACATGAGCCTTTCGTAGATACAGTTGCCTCCCTCCACTGGCTACGTTTTGGTGACCTCTTCGGGGAAACCGAGGGTTTTGTCTGTGCAATACAGGATCAGGTTATTAAGACCAACAACTATCGGAGATACATCCTAAGGGATGGCACCGTCGACATTTGTCGAGCTTGTCGCCATCCTGGTGAATCACTTAGGCATGTCATCTCCGGTTGTTCGGCGCTTTCTAACTCTGAGTACTTGCATAGGCACAACCTAGTAGCCAGGATTCTACACCAGGAGCTCGCTCTGAAATACGGTCTCGTGGATCGGAAACTGCCTTATTATAAGTACATGCCGGAAGCCGTGCTGGAAAATGACCGCGCCAGGCTCTACTGGGACCGGGCCATCATCACAGACAGGACCATTCTTGCGAATAAGCCTGATATTGTGCTGATGGACCGGGCACAATCAAGGATATTTTTGGTCGACATTACCATTCCATATGACGAGAACCTCGTGAAAGCCGAAACAGATAAGCGAACAAAATATCTGGACCTGGCTCACGAGGTGACCGACATGTGGGGTGGACTGCCGGCCGAAATTATACCTGTAGTCGTTTCTGCGAACGGGTTAATCCCAGTCAGTCTCTCGGGTCATCTGAGGCGACTGGGACTCCGTGACGGACCGCTCCAAGCTCAAATGCAGAAGGCGGTGCTCCTCGATACCGCCCGCATCGTCCGCCGGTTTCTTTCCCTTTCCCCCTAACCCTCGGCCGTTTGGTCTCCCCTGCCGAGGGCTTCCATCTGGTTGGGTTTTTATTTATTTATTTATTTTTTATGCATTTATTTTATTTTGTTGATATTTATGTATGTTTATCATTTTCATTTACAATTATATATTTATACAGCCCAACCAGATGAGTAAACTATATAGATGCCCCAAATAATAATAATAAAATATTTATTTGCATAAAACATGGTATATTTTTAGGTCTTATAATATAGTGTGAACATGCATGTTTTACCGATTTATCAGTGTGCAAATATTAAGTCGACATGCAATAATTGAATAATTAAAATTACAAAATTACAATAACGTTTCATATCAAAATTTAATAAAGCAATATAATGTCAATAAATTTATTATGTAAAAAGAGAAAAAAAAAATAATAAAAAATATACAGGCATGGTCATGTCATAATGCATAATGTCAAACTAGTATAATGTCAATCTTACAAATTCTAATTCATTTGTCAATTTAAAATTTCAAATAACAACAATTCGCTTGAGGTGACCGTCACGGCAGAATTTAATAAATTCATTTACATCATAAAAACAGTTTTCAATGAGAGTCCCGAAAATAACTTTTTTAAACTGATTAAATGTCAAGTTTTGAATATGGTTTGGAAGTAAATTAAATAATCGAACGCACATGCTATAACTATTTCTAGTAAAACAAGTTGTGGCTGCCTGGGGTACAGATAACTTCCACGGGTACCTTCTCATACCACCACAATTATTATGTTGTTTTGTGAAGTGGTTAGCATTTTTTTTGGTCAATATTAAAATTTCATATATATATATATATAGGGAAGGTAATGGAAGAATTTTTAACTTCTTAAAGAAAGGTCTACATGATTCCATTTGACCGACACCGCATATACAGGGTAATTTTCAATTTACTGAAGACCTTTTGGGAATATATTATTTACATCATAATAACAACATCTGTAAGAAAAGAAATTATATTTCTTCAATTTTTATTTTCATACAAAAATAAAAATATTTTAATTGGACCTTCTAAACGGCAATAGTCCTAAATAGCAAAATAAAGCGCGTGGCGGGGTAGGGGTGGAGGGGTGTAGGAGGCGGCGCTTGCTCATTTGAACTTGACCTAATTATCTGTGTCGTCAGTCAGTCAGTCGCCTTTTGTGCGCCCGCGATTTTTCTCCTTCCGTTGTGAGATTAATATCGCGAACGTTACGCGTTGTTACAATGGCATACCGATACTCAAATATTGAGTATACCGAAATGGTGCGAATTTTAGCAATTTGCAATGATAACGTTAGTGAAGCCTGCCGTGAATATTCAAGGCGATTTCCCAACTCACGTGCACCGAGCTACGCTACGATGCTAGGTACTACACAGCGATTGCGAGATTACGGGCAATTCCAGCCTGTATCAATCGATCGTGGTCGTCCACCGCGGCGCACAGTACGTGAGGAGGAAGACATACTGCAGTTTTTTGAACAAAATCCAGCAGCGAGCACTTATGAGGCAGCCCGACAGTTCAATGTGTCACAGTACTACGCATGGAGTGTCATACACAATGAAGGGAAGTACCCTTTCCACTTGCTCATGCTTCATTGCTTGTTCCTGAACTCAGCGAAGCTGACAAACCAGCGCGAGTTACATTTTGTAACTGGTTACTAGCTGCTGAACGAGCCAACATTTTATGGACTGATGAAGCAACATTTGGCAGAATAGGACTATTTAATTCGCACAATAAACACTTGTGGTGCTATGAAAATCCACATGAACCAAGACCGCATAGCTTTCAACACCGGTTTAGTGTCAATGTGTGGGCAGGCGTTATTAATACAACGTTACTGGGCCCGGTATTCATAGAAACATTAAACGGTGAAAGCTATCATAGTTTTCTCACCGACACGCTACCAGAGTTGTTAGAGGACATACCACTTGCATCTCTACGCAATATGTATTACCAACTTGACGGGGCGCCGGCACACTATGCTCGCCATGTTAAGGATTATTTAAACAGAGAATACCCTGGTCGCTGGGTCGGTCGTGACGCGCCTTGTGCATGGCCTCCCAGATCGCCAGATATCACACCAATGGATTTTTATTTGTGGGGGCATGTAAAGACATTAGTGTATACTGGTCGTGCATTCGAAACCCGCGACATGTTGAAAGAAAAAATAATTTGGGCATTCGATCAAATCAAAATGAATCATCAAGTATTATCTCGTGTCGGTGAACAGTTAAGTTTTAGGTGTCAATTATGCATAGAATGTGGAGGTGATTATTTTGAACGCTATGTGCGCGATACTCACCGCCATCCGCGGACAAGTACCTAGGTAAGTCTAATTTTTAAATTTGTATTTTAATATTTTTATTGAATCATTATACTTTAATATCTTTATTCAATTACTGTTAATTTGTATTTAATTATTATAAATATTTTATTGTAATATTTGTAATTATTTTAAGCTGCATCCATTTTTTTAAATACAACTTACATTAAATAAAAAAAAATAGTTAATAATACTCATTTAATTTGCACGTGCTGCAAACATCGATCACCAAATCGATGCCTGCAAACCGAAAAGGGCAGGCGGCGCCTTTGATGACGGTGACACCTGTGTCGACGTTATAAGTAATATATCGTTTGCTTGGCCTTGGGCCGCCGCATGTGCGACGTTGAGGCGTTGCCTCTTGGATGCAGACAGAGTTGCTAGCAAACAGTATTCGTAAAAAAGACTACCTAAATGTCTATTAAAGAATGTCTATTAATTCTTAAAGAAATTAATAAAAGAATCAAATAGTTCATCAAATGGTTGTATGCAAAATAAAGAAGTATATGAAAAGTTAATGTAAAGTCATTTAAAAAGGCGCCCTGGTGCAATAGGCACAGTGATGAATGGTTTAGTAGGCACTCGCAACTAGGGTTACCATATCTCAGGATTTGTCCTGAGATTTCAGGATTTTTAGACTTTTCTCAGGATTGCGGCTGGATTTTGCAAATCTCATGAAATCTCAGGATTTTTAGAATTTTAAATACAATACAGCTTACATTTTAAAGATCTCTAATAAAAAGTTAAACAAGCTAAAAATAATCTTCCTTTGGTAATAATTGCACAATTAAAATCGAAACTTATATATCCAAGGTATATAGGTATTTAAACAGTTTTATCATACTTAATATGTGAAGAAACATTTTTAAGTAAGGTTTTTTCTCAAACTGTAAAAAATCTCAGGATTTTTAATGGACATCAGGCCTTTTTTCCGGACTTTTGATTTTTTCTAAAGCTATATTTGTTTTGCAAAAGAGAGCCGTACGGGCGATTTATAATCTAAATTGTAAAGAGTCCCTTAGAGAAAAATTTAAAGAAATAAACATATTAACTTTGTCATCGCAATATATTTATGAAAATGTAATGTATGTACATAAAAACATAAATAGCTTTAATAAGAATAAGGATGTTCATACCTTAAACACTAGGAACAAACATAAGCTTGTAATGCCACTTACAAGACTCCACAGAATTAGTAATTCATTTATGGGGCAATGTATACGCTTTTACAACAGAATCCCAGAACATGTTCAAAGTTTGTCAATAAACAAGTTTAAAAGTTTTATTAAAGAAAAACTGTACAAAAAGGGTTATTATAATATCAAGGAATACATGAATGAAAATAACCCCTGGGAATAAGGTGATCGCCACCATGCTGGTTCTATGAAAATTCATTTAAAATTGTATAAACAAAATTATTGTTAAGTGAAATTATGTTTAAAAAAAAAGTCCCGCTGGGTTTCTTGCTGGTTCTTCCCAGGACAGAGGTATTTTCCGAACCAGTGGTAAATAAAATAATGACTTTCAATAAGTATTATGTAATAATCCATATTGAATAAAAATCATTCTATTCTATTCTATTCTATTCTATTCTATTCTATTTCATATGGTAACCCTACTCGCAACTCAATCAGCTGAGCGCGGGCGTCGACCGGCCCGGCGGTCGTTCTTACTTATTATAAATTTTAATATTTGTGGTTTTTGTTTTGAATGTTATTTGCTCATTTAATTATGTTTAATGATTTCAACACAATGTATGATATTGATATCAAGTGTAAAATAAATAAGGCATATTCTTTGACGATTTATTCTGACATTGTTTAGGTACTACAAAATTAAAAGGAGTCAGACATGACAACAAAACCTTAAAAGTAGTTTTTTCGTAAATGTATTATATTCTGTGAAGAGTGATCTCGCTAAAATTGTTTGTAATGATGTAACCAATATGTATTTAGAAAAAGCTGTAATTTTGACATTACAAACAGACACTTCAATTTTATTTCTTTGTATCATCATTACAGCCCTTCACAAGTCCACTGCTGAACATAGGCCTCCCCCAAAGAATGCCACAAAGCACGGTCCTGAGCCACCTGCATCCATCGACTTCCTGCATATCTTACCAGGTCGTCACTCCATCTAGTGGGGGGACGCCCTACACTTCGCCTGCCGGTACGAGGCTGCCACTCGAGAACCTCTTCCCCATCGGTTGTCGGTTCTTCGAGCTATATGGCCGGCCCATTGCCACTTCAGCTTACTAATCCGTTGGGCTATGTCGGTCACTCTAGTTGTACTGCGGATATCCTCATTTCTGAGTTTATCACGCAGAGAAACTCCGAGCATAGCCCTCTCTATAGCTCGCTGAGCGACCTTGAGCTTCCTCATCCGGCCAGCAGTGAAGGACCACGTCTCAGTTCCGTATGTCATCACTGGCAACACGCACTGGGTGTACAGTCTCGTTTTCAAGTTTTGAGGTATACCTGACGAGAAGATGTACCGTAATTTCCCGAACGCTGCCCAACCGAGTTGAATCCGTCGATTGACCTCTCGGTCGAAGTTGGACTTACCTAGTCGGACTATTTGTCCCAGGTAAACATACTCGTCAACAACTTCGAGCTTAGTGTTCCCAACAACTACCGGCATAGGTGTGACATGGACATTAAACATGATCTTTGTTTTGTCCATGTTCATCTTAAGACCTATCCGTTGGGAAACACTATTGAGGTCATTGAGTATAGTGCTTAGGTCCTCCAGCGATTCTGCCATAAGGACTATATCGTCGGCAAATCGAAGGTGAGTGATGTACTCGCCATTGATGTTGATACCGTATCCTTTCCAGTCCAGAAGCTTGAAAACATTTTCCAATGCAGCGGTAAAGAGTTTCGGGGATATGACGTCACCCTGTCTTACACCTCTCTGCAATTGGATAGGTTTCGTACTCTGGTTCTGTACTCGGATAGCCATCGTAGCCCTACTGTACAAGCACTTCAACACTTCGATATACCGACAGTCAACTTGGCATCGCTGAAGGGACTGCAGCACCGCCCAAATTTCGACGGAATCAAAGGCTTTCTCATAGTCCACATACGCCAGACATAGTGGCAAATTGTACTCTTCGGACTTCTGTACAATTTGCCGAAGGGTATGTATGTGGTCTATGGTGCTAAAGCCCTTTCGGAAACCGGCTTGTTCGGGAGGCTGGAAGTCGTCAAGTCTGCGCGCGAGACGATTCGTAATGACTCTCGAAAACAGCACGTAGACGCGGCTCAGAAGGGAAATCGGTCTGTAGTTCTTCAAGAGAGCGTTGTCGCCTTTCTTGAAGAACAAGACCACCGCACTTCTGCTCCACGCCTCCGGTGTAATGCCACCATGGAGGACGGAATTAAAGAGCTACTGAAGGACTTAAAGTACCGGTTTTCCACCCGCTTTCAGAAGCTCCGCTGTAATTCCATCCTCGCCTGGGGCCTTGCCGTTTTTAAGGTGCTGGAGAGCCATTCTAATCTCGCTCAGACTGGCGTCCGGGATATCATCGGAATAATGTCGGATAAGACTCGCTCTTGGATCGTTACTCACACTTGCGTGCGGCTCCAACGATGACGTGTACAGCTGCCCATAGAACCTCTCAATCTCACTCAAAATCTCAGGTGCCCCGGAAACGATGCTGCCACATTCTGTCTTCAGCTTTGACAGTTGGCACTTTCTGGCAGACAGATCTCTGGCAAAGACTTTGGAGCCTTGGTTCCGCTCGATCGCTTCTTCAATACGAGCTGTATTGAAGTTGCGTAAGTCCCGCCGCATGCATTTGGAGATCTGTCTGTTCAGATGCCTGTATGCTGTCAAGTCTGTTGAAGAATGTAGCTTCATCTCCCGTCTAACAGTCATAAGATTAAGAGTGTGATCGGAGAGTTTTTGTGTTCTTCTGCGGCGGGTCTTGCAGAACTTAGCTCCGACCGTATGGACAGTTTCCACGAGCTTGTCATTCATATCGTTCACTTCATTGCAGTATTCTAGGCACTGAAAACGGTTTTGTAACTCGAGCTGAAAGGTTTCGGGACTTTGGAACAGAGCACGATGGGGACGAAGCGTTGACTTCATTAGACGAGACCTCTCCAACTTAACGTTTAGGTTCAGTGTGCCTCTAACCATTCGGTGATCGCTACCAATTTTCACCCTCGCGATCACGGAGACATCACTGAACAGTTGTCGTCTGGTCGTCATAATGAAGTCAATCTCATTTTTTGTCGAACCGTCGGGGCTCGACCAGGTCCACTTCCTGTGGGGTCGCTTCTGGAAGAAAGAGTTCATCATAAAGAGTCCCTCTTTCTCCATGAAGTCGGCCAGCTGCTGGCCCCTTGGGTTCCGTTGCCCTATTCCAAATTTCCCTACTTTCAGCTCACCGTTCTCTCTTGTGCCTAGTTTTGCATTGAAGTCTCCCATTAACACCGTATATTGGGTTTTGAAGGAATGCATGGCTCTAGAGATATCGTCATACATTTCCTCGACCTCCTCATCGGGGTGTGCCGAGGTTGGTGCGTAAACCTGTATGACCTTCAGCGAATACCGTTTGGTGATTCTGAGTATAAGGTACGCAACCCTCGTCGACACACTCCCGATCTTTACAACGTTGTTAACGAGAGACTTGTGGACGATAAATCCGACACCTCCTTGGGGCAGATGGTCGCCCTCCCGGTGATAGAGCAAGTTGCCGGATTCGAGGATTACCGTGTCCTCCCCCTCTCTTCGGACTTCGGATAATCCTATAATATGCCAGCGCAACTTGTCTATCTCTTCTTCCAGCTCCACGATCTTCTCGTCAGTCCTCAGGGTGCGTGCGTTGTACGTTGCCAGGTCGAGTCGTCTAAGGTGGCAATCGAACCTCCACCGGAGATTCTTAGCACCCCCTGCCCCGCCGTTACCATGGTCGCCACCGTAGCCAGGAATAGCGGGGCCGCCGGGGACTGGGGGCCGTCTGTTTGTTGCTTTAATCATTGGGGGGTATTTGCCAAGTTGCCACGCTTGGCGAGCGGGTTGGCAACCGCAGTTTTTTTATTGTAATTATTTATATTTGTACACGCATGCATATTTTTTATCCTGGATGTAACTATTGTTTTAAAACTTATACTTTTTTTAGTATGATTTTTCAGTACGCTACGTTTAAGCTGTGTAACGTTTTGATTTGTTATGTTACTTGTGTTCACTTTAGAATTTATACTTTATATTATTATCTTGCTATAATACTTTTTACGTTTAATATTATGGATAAGCTACAAAAATGTTCGGTTGTAAGATTTGTGAAAAATAACAAATTTAATAGTGGTAAAAATATTCATAGTCATCAAATACTTATACCGCTACCGTTGGTTTACATACATTATAATTCATACTCAATACCAATAATTGTTATAAGTGAAAATTGCACTCCTAAAATTGTATTAAATTATATAATTATGTTAAATATGTTATATTACATTACATACTGTGATCGCCTATTTATATATTATGATTTAAATCTATGGGGAAAACACACTAATATTAAAACAAATTCAGTATTTACAATCCAACCAACTTAATAAAAGTGAAAAACAAATTACTCAAAATTGGTTTGTTTAATGCTGGGTCGCTGGGTACACGCCAAGACGAATTTATAGCTGCTCTAGAGGACTCCCAGGTTGACATCATGGCAATAAATGAAACATGGCTGAGGGAGGGTGAGGAAGGGCGCGCTCCGGTTGTGCCCGGGTACCGGCTGCGGCACGCGCCGCGGCCGACGCCGTGCGTGGCGGCCGCGGAGGTGGCGTTGGCTTTTACATACGCTCGGGGATAGCAGTGCGTACTTGCTCGCATCCTTCCTCCACCAACGTCGAGCAAATGTGGCTTTCTCTTACGATCAACACGCAGAAAATTATGATTGGTACAGCTTATCGTCCCCCTTGGCTCGATGTAAATATTTTCCTGGATGCTCTCACTTCATCTATCGTTTCATTCGCAAGAGCAGACAAAATCATCCTTGTAGGCGATTTCAATATAAACTTGCTTAAAACAGATGACTCTAAAGCTACACATTATACAGACCACAGCGAAACTCTCATTGACTTGGTATGCTCCAACATTGGTGTTTGTAATACTACAGTGTCACATATACCACAATTAGGGCAACATGCATTAATAACCGTACAATTTACAATTAAAAAGGATAAGGTTATAGCCCGTAAGGCTTACATTCGTCCACTTAAGCAGATTTTGGTAGACCATTTTAATGCAGATTTAAACAGTATTGATTGGGATAGTATTTTATATCTCAACGATATTAATGATATGGTAGCAATATTTAATTCATTTATAATAACGCTTTTTGACCTTCATGCCCTAATTAAATTAGTACAATTGAAAAAACAATGTCACCCATGGATTACTGATACAGTTAAAATTATGATGAGGTATCGAAACAATTATCTCATGCGATATAAGAAAACTAAACTAGATAAATATTATAATTCCTATAAAGATTTAAAAAACCTTGTGACTAATGCTATTCATTTTGAAAAGAAAGCATATTTTGAAACGTCTATAAATAAAAACTTAAGTAACCCTAAAGCTCTTTGGAGAAGTATAAAATCCAATATTATTACTAAGGAACAGGCTGAGATAAATTTACCAGATCATTGTAATAATCCTGATATAATAAATAAACATTTTTTGAATATTCCCGGTAATGATAATATAGACCTTTCACAACTAACTTTCTATGAGTTTAACAGATATGGACCAGGTATTTTCCATTTGACTACTACAAATGAGGAGCAAGTGTCTAAAATTGTTCAAAATTTGAAATCTAACGCCCAAGGTGTGGATCAGATAACACTTGATATGTTGCTTATGACACTGCCACATACTTTGAAAGCTATTACTGCCATTGTGAATAAATCTATTACCACCTCCACCTTCCCCAGTCAATGGAAAACAGCTGTGGTAAAACCTATCCCAAAGAAAAAACAAGCTACCTCTTTAAAAGATTTACGCCCTATAAGCATCTTGCCTTGTTTGTCTAAGGTACTAGAGAAAGTGGTCTGTACGCAGTTAACTGAATACTTAGAGCAACATAAAATTTTACCGCGGGCACAGTCGAGTTTTCGTAAAGATCATAGCACCACAACAGCGATTATTGATGTTGTCGACAACATACTAACAGCCCAGGATAAGGGAATAGGCACAATACTTACTCTTTTAGATTTCTCACGAGCATTTGATTCTATAAATTGTACTCTTCTACTGTCCAAGTTACTACTGTTCCACATTTAAATGGTTTCATAGTTACTTAACGGATAGATTGCAATACGTTAATATAACGAACCATGATGGCACAACACTTATGTCTGATCCATACGTAGTTACTCGCGGTGTCCCACAGGGGTCTATCCTAGGTCCTATTTTATTTATTTTATATAGTTCAGACATCATTAACTGTATAAAAGAATGTGAGTATCATTTATACGCAGATGACTTACAAATATATAAATCTTTTTACCCTCGAGATTGTGAATCTGCTGTCAAATCATTGAATGAAGATCTGAAACGTATTTTGTTATGGTCCAAGCAAAATTCTCTAGTGCTAAATCCACAAAAGTCAAAATTTTTAATACTAGGAACAAATAAAAATATTTAAAATATATCACTGTTTCAGCCAGTAGTTCTAATTGACAATGAACCTATACAGCAAGTCTCAGAAGCACGTAATTTAGGTGTAATATTTGATTGTAGTTTGCGCTTTGAAAGTCATGTACTTGAGGGAGTGCGCAGTTGTTTTTATCGTTTAAAATTACTGTACCAAGTTCGGCAGTACCTCAGTGTAGATATGCGGATACGATTGTGTGAATCATTAATACTGTCCAAATTAAACTATGTAGATGCAGCCTATGGACCACGACTGTTGAGAAGAACAGAGAAGCTTATACAGCGGGTGCAAAATGCGTGTACTCGCTTTTGTTTTCCTGTCCCGCCTCGAAGTCATGTAACGCCTTATTTAAACGACGCCAATCTTCTTAAGATGAGCGCCCAGAGAAAATTACATCTTGCTACTCTATTGTTCTCGACAATTATAAAGCAGAGACCGGTATATCTTTTCCAAAAGTTGAAATGGGCCCGAGACCAAAATAAATATAATACAAGAGCTTCCGTTCACTCGCTTGTAACAACTCGACACCGTACTGCTGCATTTCGAGGCAGCTTCAAATTTGCAGCAACACACTGTTGGAATGATTTACCACCACCTATTCGTTCCCTAAAAACATTAAGTAGTTTTAAAAAGAAATTAAAGTTGCATTATTTGGTACAACAAGTACAAAATACGTAATAACCGTCTCGAACGTAGGAACCTACGATGATAGCAATATTTATATTTGTTCTACACTTTTCATGTTCGAATATTATTGATTATTAATGTGTTTCTGTTATGTATTTCATGAATGATTATTTATTAGTTTCAATCTTATTCCTTTTTTTTTTTGCTTTAAAAATCCACAGCAGGTCTCGTAACATGGCGTGTCTCTTTGACTCAGAATATTGAATTATCTAATTTTATGAAAAAAGTAAAAGTTGTCTTCCCCATAGAATAGTCAGAATAGTCAAATATCATCTTAATATTGTATATATAAGCATATAAGTAGGTATTATTTAAATATATAGTAATATAACACACCTGTTACCTAGGTTTAGTCTCGGTGCATGTGTGTATACGTTATATAATATGTTAGCACTACCTTTTAATTCGTAATTGTTAATAGATAACTATGAAATCGTATATAACTCTTAGTTGGAAGATCACACACCGACAGTCAGTGTCTGTGAAGTCACAAGGCTCCAACTGAAAACCAGCGCTGTATTTGCAGCATTATGCTGAGTTGGAGACCTATTTGATGTCACATTTTCATATTGATTTTTTTTTTCGGTTTTACCTTTTTGTTTGTTTGTTTTATTATTGTGTATGTACTGCTTCTCAATTGTAAATGCGTAAACAGTGTTAGACTGGTACATGCATTCTTTTCCCCCTTGCTTTTGTTTATAATATTTTTTTAATGTTTGTAAAATGTGTATATCAAATAAATAGTTCTTTCTTTCTTTCTTTCTTTCTTTCTAATTTTGGCTATTATCAGGAAGATGCTGCTGCCCATCTTCTGCCTGTTTCCCTTTGTCGCCTTTTACGACACCCACGGGAGGATATGGGGTAGTGGATATTCTTAACCGCCACTACACGGCGACTTAGCCCGCGTGGAATTATTTTGGGCGGGAACCTAGAATAAAAGTAGCCCAAGTTTTTCCTTATAACATCAGCTATCTGCCAGTGAAAGTCCGAACCGAATCGGTTCACAAGTTTTTGCGTAATTGTCTCCAGACAGACGTGTTTTCTTTAGACTACATTTATCGTTACTTTTGGCTAATTTACACAATATCTTTATTAATTATAGCTTATGTGTTATTCTGATATATCAGCAATATTATTGTAAAGTTTCATTAAAATACATTCAGTACGTTGACGTGGTAGAGCCATGCTGCAGCTGTATTAGTAGTATAGTTGTAGCACGAATGGGTCGGCACGACTGGGGAAGGACCACGCTCTCACACAATACCTACGTAAAATAGCAGCTTAACATTTCTGTGTTTCGTATGGTAAGTGTAGAGAAACGGAGACCCATTTTACTGGAAACGAGGCATTCCATCTTAGTCCTCACTGGTGTCGACGCATCTGCGTTTTGATTCTTTATCGAGGATAAATGTACATGTCTATGGGTCACAGCAACCACTTACCATCAGGTGGACTGTATTCTCGTTTGTCACCCTATCCTATAAAAAAAAGTAATTTTTGCGTGAAAGAGTAACAAACATCCATACATCCTCATAAACTTTCACGTTTATAATATGAGTGGGATTTATACCAAATACGGTACTCGACGGGATTTGCGCAACGCGGTCGATGAAAATGAAGAATATTATGCGAAGAACAAGAGAGTGTACCTGACTTAATAGTTTAATTTTTGTAATTACCGATTTTGTATCCCACTGCTGTGCAAAGACTTCTTCTTTCTCCTTATCTTTCATTTGCTATGTTTAGCTACGTCTAGTTTAATTAAGTAAAACATTTAATAATTAAAATAATATTAATTGATTGTTAAATTTGTTTTTTATTTTTATTTTCTATACCTTTTTAACGCGACGACGCGACGTGGTAGTATGATGGCATACTTTAAAAGTATCATAATTTAAAATTAAACATTTTGTACAGCCGACTTCAATATAAGTTATTAAGAATAACTCAAAAACTATTGGTCTGACCTTGATCAACATTCATATGGGACTACACGAGAAGTACCAGCTTTCAAATAAAAAAAGAATCATCCAAATCGGTTCACCCAGTAAAAAGTTATGAGGTACACATAAAAAAACATACAGTCGAATTGAGTACCGTCTCCTTTTTGGAAGTCGGCAAATACAGCAATGTCCATATTTGTCAGATTGAAAACTAACAATGTCCGAATTTCAGTTTCAAATTCAGCTAAACTTTTTTTGCTTTTCTGCCGACTTCCAAAAAGCAGACGGTACTCAATTCGACTGTATGTTTTTTATGTGTGTTACCTCATAACTTTTTACTGGGTGAACCGATTTCGATGATTCGTTTTTATTTGAAAGCTGGTACTTGTGTGGTCCCATATGAATTTGATCAAGGTCAGACCAATTGTTTTTGAGTTATTCTTAATAAATTATATTGAAGTCGGCTGTACAAAATTTTTAATTTTAAATAATTAGACGTTTGTAAAACATTATAAATCAATTAATAAGTTCCAAAGTTTGTTAAATCTACCAATTTTTCAAAACACCCAGAAACTTAATTAATTAAGTAATGCCACAAGAATTTATCTCAAATTTTCTATTTCTGCATTTATGAACGTCACTGGACTTTGCGGGTTTTGAAACTATACTCATCTACAGGGTTATTTTGCAATAACCGGGCAAATTTGCAGAGGTGGTTCAGAATGGGTAACATAAGTGATAATAAATTCACGCGGACGAAGACGCGGGAAACAGCTAGTGTTATATAATTTTGATATCTTTTAAGTTCGTTCGGTAAACAAGAGAATGAAATATGAGCATTCTACAGTTTACTCCTTCGCTGGGAAGTGGGAACACTGGGTATGCGCGACAGCGGGGATTCCCCGAGCAATAATGCCAACCATCGATTATAGAGATTAAGTATGTTTTCGATGAGTGAAATATATTCAATCAAATACCCGCGCGCTTTGAATTTGACATTACATTTATCTACATAAATACATGTTATAATAGATATAATAGACGCGTACGGTAACCATCTGTGTAGAATGTCTCCGCAAAAAAATTGCCAAGTGGTGTTATAAAGTATATCTGAGGTGTCGTGTTTATAATATTGTTGAAGCCTGATAACTGTGCTATCTAGTGATTAAATCTGTTTTTCATTTCGTGTTGAAACATCAAAAATATAATCAAATACATTTTAAAAATTTATAAATTGACCGTTAAGAACCTGACCTAAGACAACCCGCAGTGCGCTCATTCTTGTGAGTCACAGTTTTCGCCTACGGTCGGCCGCTGTCGAAGATTGACGAGTGTCTCGAGCAGTGTTTGGCGACTGAGATGACGTCACGCGAGATGAGCTGCGCGGGATGCCGTGGCGTAATTAAGGAAGACGGCGCATTTATGAGATGCACTAAGTGCAAGCAATATTATGATAATTTATGTGCCAATTTTGCTACAGAGGTGTTTGCTACGCTGACGTCTGAATTTAAGAAGACATGGATATGTTATGAATATCGAAGCAAAATTCCCAAAAATGATAATACCCATACACCGGTGCGTCAACAGCAAACCCATGATATGAGTGTTGTTAATGAATGCTTAGATGTATCGATGTATAGCTTCGATAATGTCACATTCCGGAATGGACAGAGCCAGGCACCAAGGGTTATAAAGCCCGACCAGTACCCACATAATATGGCCCCTGTAGTGAGGGAAATTAAACAAATTCAGGACGAATTCGAATCACGCTTAACAAGGAAAATTTGCATGTTACTAACTGAGCAATTTAATGAATTCAAGACAACAGTATTTGATAAAATAAAATCTCAAATGTAAAATTGACTCATTGGAAAAAAATATCAAAATAATAGATCAACGTAACAGTGCACCAACGCAGGCCAGTACAGTAGTGATGCAAAAATCCTCCAATCCCGCTCTAAACCTAGATGTTGGGAAGACAAAGGTAAAAAATCTAACAAGCATACAGGAGAAAAAAAAGGAAAATGCTGGTAAGCTTTATGCACCCTCTAAAGTTAAAACAACTACATCTTCTTCACCACCACCTCCTCCTACCTTTGCTTCTGTGCTGGACGCATCGAATATAAATATACATCTGGATGCAACCCTAGAGACCACAGATACAGTTGAACAAGAAAACCAGGAGGAGTGGATACAGGTGCGACGGAAACCTGGACGAGCATCACGGCTGGGAGTGCTCCGTGGAACGGCTGCACCTGGAACAACTGAGCTTCGTGCATCTGAGCGGTGGAGGTACCTACATCTCTACTACGTGCAGGAGGGTACCACTGTTGAACAGGTGCATGCACATCTGTATTCAATTTGTGGTAATAATAATTGCACAGTAGGAGAACTGAAATCTCGGGGGCGCTACTCATCATTTAAGTTGGGAGTACCATTGAAGATTGCCGACAGTATTATGTCAACTAATCATTGGGCTGAAGATATCTGCGTAAAACCGTGGCCACAGAACTTTCGTGACGAAGAAAAAAGAGCGTAACCTTGTTTGTAAAAATAGAACGACAGAAATATTATACCAAAATGTAAGAGGATTACGAACAAAATTAATGCAATTCTTCTCGCTCGTTGAGTCATCGGTATATGATTTACTAGCGATAACGGAAACTGGTCTCAACGCATCATTCCAAGATGCAGAAATCGTCCCCTCCGGCTACCAAATACTACGCTGCGATCGAGCGGACGGCCGTAAGCAGGGAGGAACGTGTTTAGTGGCAGCACCGCGGTTTGAACTGCGTAACGAACCTACACCGAATAATGTTAACGTGGATGATAACGCGTTTGAATTAACCTGTGCTACAATACACTTAAGAAACAGATGCTTATTTACATGTTGTGTAGTTTACATTCCACCCCAGACAAATTTTGAAGAATATATGATTATGTTTAGCGTCATAGAGGATATATGTGTAAAGTACAAAAATAATGTTTTAGTTTTAGGAGATTTTAATCTATATTCAGCCAATCAAGATGTTTGTAATTATTTTGAGTATTTTATGTCCTTCTGTGAATTCATCCAGGGCAGTAGTGTGGAGAATTTCATGGGCAGATAGTTAGACTTAGTATTACACGGCAGTGGTATAACAGGTAGATGATTGTCATCCACCATTGATGGTCTGCCTGTCAGCGACGGATTTCGAAGAACACGCTACAACGGACAACAAATGCTCAGGTGACCAGAAACAATGGAACTTTTCTAAGGCAGACTTCAGTTTGTTATACAGTAGTATTTCGGTGATAGATTGGAGTGAACTATACACCATTTTTGATTTAGAGGTTGCTCTAGACTATTTCTATAGTACCATAAATAATATATTTAATAATTGTGTTCCTGTTAAAAAGCATAAATTAGCAAACAGTAGGTATAGCTACCCACAATGGTATTCAATGGAGGTCATTCGCGAAATACAAGTTACATAAAAAATATAAGACCAGTGGGTCAAACGATGACTATCATGCTTTTTCGCAATGTCGAACGCGAGTTAAAAAAGCAATTAATGAAGCTCATAGTATTTACCAGGAGCGAGTGCAGAATAGTTTTGTGAAAGATCCAAAGGGGTTTTGGACTTTCGTGAAAAATAAACGAGGTGGTATTAACAAAAATAAATTAATTAATGATGGGCGTTTCTTATCAGAGAGCGAATGTGTAAATGAATTAGCGGCATATTTTCACTCGGTGTATAACTCGGAACCTGCCGTGTTGGACGTGGCGGCAGCGGCAAGCGCGGCTTGCGCGCCGGGTGGCGGTTACGCGCATCGTGTGCACCTCAACGAGCTGAGCCTTGCCGACGTGCGCTGCGCGCTGGCCAGACTCAAGCCCAAATGCTCCACAGGTCCAGATGGTATACCTCCGTATATTGTTAGAGATTGTCGTGAGGCATTCGAGGCCCCGTTTCTCCATATATTTAATATCTGTCTCAACAGTGTAATTTTTCCTAATAGGTGGAAGTTAACCAGGGTAGTACCGGTACCCAAAGGCAGTGGTGGTACAAAAGTTTCGGATTATAGACCAGTGGCAGTTCTGTGTACGCTGGCAAATGTTTTTGAGTCAGCATTACATCACTCACTATATATGCAGGTAAGCGCTCAACTTTCGGACGCGCAACATGGATTTCGCCCGGCACGTAGCACCGGTAGTAATCTGCTTCATCTGATGTCAGAAGTGGTACCAGCAGTGGATTCGGGGGCACAGGTGGATGTCGCATACCTTGACTTCCGTAAGGCGTTTGACACGGTCGACAATGATATTCTACTCATGAAACTGGCGCAGGCGGGTTTTACGCCGAAACATTGTCATTTTTCGCTAGCTACATGAGAAACAGGAGCCAATTTGTAGACTGGGCTGGTCAACTGTCAAAACCATACCTTACCAGGTCAGGAGTGAGCCAAGGTAGTAATTTGGGCCCCCTGAAGTTTGTCCTAATGATTAATGATCTACCCGATGTTGTATGGCAATCAACATGTCTTCTATTTGCGGATGACCTAAAATTGGTGTCAATAGTTAGGGACTCAGCTGACTGTGACAAACTACAGGCGGACATTGACAGAGTAGTACAATGGAGTCATAGGAATAAGTTATTTTTTAACACTTCCAAATGCTTAGTAATGTCTTTCACACATTCACGCCAGCCTCACACATACAAATATAATTTAGACGGAGTAGCCTTGCAGCGCGTAACTGAAGTAAAAGACCTTGGTGTTCACTTCACTTCGAAACTCAATTTTAGGGAACACATTCTTAAGATTTGCAAGAAGGCGTATAGAAATTTAGGATTTGTGTTACGTCAGTCGCGGGAATTTACAAATCTCTGTGCGGTCCGGGCCTTATATGAAGCACTAGTGAAAAGTCACCTAGAGTGTAATGGATTTGTATGGAGCCCGCATGAAGCTAAATACAAATTGATGGTGGAACGGATACAAAATAAGTTTATTCGATTTCTTTATTTAAAACTATATGGAGTGTGCCGTGTAGTGGCGGTCAAGAATATCCACTACCCCATATCCTCCCGTGGGTGTCGTAAAAGGCGACAAAGGGAAACAGGCAGGAGATGGGCAGCAGCATCTTCCTGATAAAAGCCAAATTACAATAAAAAACTGCGGTTGCCAACCCGCTCGCCAAGCGTGGCAACTATGGCAAATACCCCCCTATGAATGACAGTAACAAAGAAACGGCCCCCAGTCCCCGGCGGCCCCGCTATTCCTGGCTACGGTGGCGACCATGGTAACGGCGGGGCAGGGGGTGCTAAGAATCTCCGGTGGAGGTTCGGTTGCCACCTTAGACGACTCGACCTGGCAACATACAACGCACGCACCCTGAGGACTGACGAGAAGATCGTGGAGCTGGAAGAAGAGATAGACAAGTTGCGCTGGCATATTATAGGATTATCCGAAGTCCGAAGAGAGGGGGAGGACACGGTAATCCTCGAATCCGGCAACTTGCTCTATCACCGGGAGGGCGACCATCTGTCCCAAGGAGGTGTCGGATTTATCGTCCACAAGTCTCTCGTTAACAACGTTGTAAAGATCGGGAGTGTGTCGACGAGGGACCTTATACTCAGAATCACCAAACGGTATTCGCTGAAGGTCATACAGGTTTACGCACCAACCTCGGCACACCCCGATGAGGAGGTGGAGGAAATGTATGAGGATATCTCTAGAGCCATGCATTCCTCCAAAACCCAATATACGGTGTTAATGGGAGACTTCAATGCAAAACTAGGCACAAGAGAGAACGGTGAGCTGAAAGTAGGGAAATTTGGAATAGGGCAACGGAACTCAAGGGGCCAGCAGCTGGCCGACTTCATGGAGAAAGAGGGACTCTTTATGATGAACTCTTTCTTCCAGAAGCGGCCCCACAGGAAGTGGACCTGGTCGAGCCCCGACGGTTCCACAAAAAATGAGATTGACTTCATTATGACGACCAGACGACAACTGTTCAGTGATGTCTCCGTGATCGCGAGGGTGAAAACTGGTAGCGATCACCGAATGGTTAGAGGCACACTGAACCTAAACGTTAAGTTGGAGAGGTCTCGTCTAATGAAGTCAACGCTCCGTCCCCCTCGTGCTCTGTTCCAAAGTCCCGAAACCTTTCAGCTCGAGTTACAAAACCGTTTTCAGTGCCTGGAAGACTGCAATGAAGTGGACGATATGAATGACAAGCTCGTGGAAACTGTCCATGCGGTCGGAGCTAAGTTCTGCAAGACCCGCCGCAGAAGAACACAAAAACTCTCCGATCACACTCTTAATCTCATGGCTGTTAGACGGGAGATGAAGCTACATTCTTCAACAGACTTGACAGCATACAGGCATCTGAACAGACAGATCTCCAAATGCATGCGGCGGGACTTACGCAACTTCAATACAGCTCGTATTGAAGAAGCGATCGAGCGGAACCAAGGCTCCAAAGTCTTTGCCAGAGATCTGTCTGCCAGAAAGAGCCAACTGTCAAAGCTGAAGACAGAATGTGGCAGCATCGTTTCCGGGACACCTGAGATTTTGAGTGGGATTGAGAGGTTCTATGGGCAGCTGTACACATCATCGTTGGAGCCACACGCAAGTGTCAGTAACGATCCAAGAGCGAGTCTCATCCGACACTATTCCGAAGATATCCCGGATATCAGTCTGAGCGAGATTAGGATGGCTCTCCAGCACCTTAAAAACGGTAAGGCCCCAGGCGAGGATGGAATTACAGCGGAGCTTCTGAAAGCGGGTGGAAAACCGGTACTTTAAGTCCTTCAGAAGCTCTTTAATTCCGTCCTCCATGGTGGCATTACACCGGAGGCGTGGAGCAGAAGTGCGATGGTCTTGTTCTTCAAGAAAGGCGACAACGCTCTCTTGAAGAACTACAGACCGATTTCCCTTCTGAGCCGCGTCTACGTGCTGTTTACGAGAGTCATTACGAATCGTCTCGCGCGCAGACTTGACGACTTCCAGCCTCCCGAACAAGCCGGTTTCCGAAAAGGCTTTAGCACCATAGACCACATACATACCCTTCGGCAAATTGTACAGAAGTCCGAGGAGTACAATTTGCCACTATGTCTGGCGTATGTGGACTATGAGAAAGCCTTTGATTCCGTCGAAATTTGGGCGGTGCTGCAGTCCCTTCAGCGGTGCCAAGTTGACTGTCGGTATATCGAAGTGTTGAAGTGCTTGTACAGTAGGGCTACGATGGCTATCCGAGTACAGAACCAGAGTACGAAACCTATCCAATTGCAGAGAGGTGTAAGACAGGGTGACGTCATATCCCCGAAACTCTTCACCGCTGCATTGGAAGATGTTTTCAAGCTTCTGGACTGGAAAGGATACGGTATCAACATCAATGGCGAGTACATCACTCACCTTCGATTTGCCGACGATATAGTCCTTATGGCAGAATCGCTGGAGGACCTAAGCACTATGCTCAATGACCTCAATAGTGTTTCCCAACGGATAGGTCTTAAGATGAACATGGACAAAACAAAGATTATGTTTAATGTCCATGTGACACCTATGCCAGTAGTTGTTGGGAGCACTAAGCTCGAAGTTGTTGACGAGTATGTTTACCTGGGACAAATAGTCCGACTAGGTAAGTCGAACTTCGACCGAGAGGTCAATCGACGGATTCAACTCGGCTGGGCAGCGTTCGGGAAGCTACGACACATCTTCTCGTCAGACATACCTCAAAACCTTAAAACGAAATTGTACAACCAGTGCGTGTTGCCAGTGATGACTTACGGAACTGAGACGTGGTCCTTCACTGCTGGCCGTATGAGGAAGCTCAAGGTCGCTCAGCGAGCTATGGAGAGGGCTATGCTCGGAGTTTCTCTGCGTGATAAACTTAGGAATCAGGATATCCGCAGTAGAACCAGAGTGACCGACATAGCCCAACGGATTAGTAAGCTGAAGTGGCAGTGGGCTGGCCATATAGCTCGAAGAACCGACAACCGATGGGGAAGAAAGGTTCTCGAGTGGCAGCCTCGTACCGGTAGGCGAAGTGTAGGGCGTCCCCCCACGAGATGGAGTGACGACCTGGTAAGACATGCAGGAAGTCGATGGATGCAGGTGGCTCAGGACCGTGCTTTGTGGCATTCTTTGGGGGAGGCCTATGTTCAGCAGTGGACTTGTGAAGGGCTGTAATGATGATGATGATGGAGTGTATCCGTTCTACCCATTAATGTACCCAACATTATTTGTTCTAGGCATGGTGGGGTATAACAAACTGGAGGTTAGGAGGGAGTTAAGTTTGGCAGCATATACTCGTATGTTTAAATTGCTGCGTGGAAAAGTGTATAACGAGGCGATATTGCGAATGACTAAGTTGTGTGTGCCGGATAGGTACGTGTGGCGCCGGAAGCGGCCTCCGCTGTTCGCGGTACCGCGCGCACGCACCAACCTTCTAAAGGAGGCCCCACTGACCCGAGTGCTGCACACTCTAAATAAAGTAGCTCAGGATGTAGATTTATTCTGCTGTTCCTTGGGTGAATTCACAAAAGTGACATTATATATATTGTGTTATAATAGTAGATAAGTTGTGTTCTGTCCTTGTTAAATTAGATAGTTTATGTGCCTACACTGTCGTACTAGGTACGCCTGTAAAGACAGAGGTAGAAATAAATAAATAAATAAAAATGTATACTTGTATGCTTTATATTAGTTAATAGTATAATGTGCAGTAAAGATGGAGGTGCATCCAATGACGATTATTTTTTATAGAATAAGTGTGACAAACGAGCACACAGTCCACCTGATGGTAAGTGGTTGCTGTGACCCATAGACATCTACATCTATCTTCGATTACGAATCAAAATGCAGATGCGTTGTCACCCGTGAGGACTAAGATGAAATCCGGTTCTGGTTCTATACACTCACCATACGAAACACAGTAGTGCCAAGCTGCCATTTTTCGCTGGTGTTCTGTGAGAGCGTGGTCCGCCCCCGGTCTAGCTGACCCATTCGTGCTACAACTATATTACTAATGTAGCTGCAGCATAGCTCAACCACTTATATTTTATACTAGCTGTGCCCCGCGGTTTCACCCGCGTCCACCACTTACACTGTCCAAGCGAAGTCTGTAACAAAAAGGGCCGTTCATGCATCTAAGCCGCGCGAAATGACAGCTGCTTATATAGGCGTTCACTGGTGGTATTTTACGGATCTCATCGGGCGGCTAGGGTTTATGCGATCGTTCGCGTTCCGAGCAGTGTTAATTATATTAATTTTTTATTATCTCTTAAACTATGCGTCCAAATAACACGCTATAAAGAGCAAAGTTTATGTTCATAAAATTGTCTTGATGATGAAGTAACTTTCGTTCGTAAGGATTAATATACCATGCCTAATAATAACACTCATAAATCACTTTTTAATTTTCAATAATTTTTTGTCACAAAATACCTTATTGTGGCTAATGTATAAGAAATAGGCATATGGTAGCACGGACTTTTTTTAGGTGGAGCAAAGACCAATATTTTTGTAGAACATTGTATTTATGTAATACTAAACGTTACGCCAGCGCACGCGGATAAAGCAGTTAGAGAGCGCCTTTTCTTCCGACTTGCTTAACAAAAATCAATATTTAAGGCTAGCTGAGAGTTGGTCCTTCACTGCTGGCCGTATGAGGAAGCTCAAGGTCGCTCAGCGAGCTATGGAGAGGGCTATGCTCGGAGTTTCTCTGCGTGATAAACTTAGGAATGAGGATATCCGCAGTAGAACCAGAGTGACCGACATAGCCCAACGGATTAGTAAGCTGAAGTGGCAGTGGGCCGGCCATATAGCTCGAAGAACCGACAACCGATGGGGAAGAAAGGTTCTCGAGTGGCAGCCTCGTACCGGTAGGCGAAGTGTAGGGCGTCCCCCCACGAGATGGAGTGACGACCTGGTAAGACATGCAGGAAGTCGATGGATGCAGGTGGCTCAGGACCGTGTTTTGTGGAATTCTTTGGGGGAGGCCTATGTTCAGCAGTGGACTTGTGAAGGGCTGTAATGAAATGAAAAAATGAGAGTTATAGGCTAATGCTACATAGCCTATACTATTTTTCATGAAACTGGCTATTATGAACGTGGTAGAGCCATGCTGAAGCTATATTAGTAGTATAGTTGTTACGGCCTACGGCTGCTCCCTTAAAGGGTCAAATCCTCAGGGGCCCATGAGCAGAAGACTTCCCGAGCAGACGTAGGTAGGGCCTCAATGTGGCCACGTGGAATCTCTCTAATTACACTAAAATATATGGGGGAGCGTTCTATACTACGGCCAGTCGATCGGCAGGAATTCGGACGTAGCTTACTTACGTATATCCAAGGCGACTGGTCCCTCCGGAGTCGGTCAGGTCGCATGTGGTTGTGTAGTGCAAGGGAAATAAAGTCATGTGATGTATATCTGGGTGTGACTGATGGTGATTGAACCTAGACCTTGGCCGTCGGCAGCAGCCCGAGCGTCGACACTGCTTCAACTTGAGGGGGCCTTCCGAGGCGTTGTCCACAGTCACTTTCCTCGTTCGTCACGATTAACTAACTTACAGAAGCCACTAACTATCGCTGGGTATAAGGTTAACGCACAAAACGCACACGGAGTTTACGGATCAAAGGTCACTACCGTTTCGCGTAGCAACAGTTAGTTCTAGAATATCAACGGCCGCACTAGCTAATATTGCCGAATGCACCTATGCAGATTCTGAGTCGGACACAATGAGTCCCCGGGAAGCTCTCCAGCAGGAATGCGCGTCACAAAATCCTAGACCGTATATTTACGGGCCGCGCCTAATTATTCCGAGTTCCCTAACAAAAATTGACAACGTGCAGACATTAGCACAGCTAGCAGACGACTCTTTTTTCGCTCGCGACCCGCGCGCTCTTGCGACGCTTGGCCGAACTTCAAATCGGTATCGCCCAGAGCCGCGCGCCCCCTAGACGTCGATTCCAACAACAGCGTTTGGCGTGAACAAACCCCCGTCCCGGACATAAGGATTTAGGTCCGCGAGCAAACCGGTCAGCGGGACAAGGTCGAGACTGCAAGTTGCAAGACCGAATCTACAACCAAACTAGGCCACCTTAGGCAACCCAACAGATCTTGCAACCCTAACCAACGCCTCAAAATTACCGCCCCAACGTGGGCGAGCCGGAGGGTTGAACTGGATGCCCTTCCTGGACATCGCAGCCCATATATAAGTCCTATTCTGGACAGAAGTCCGACGACCTCTTTCAAACACCTATCTGTGCCCCTACGATTAGTTCCGCAATCCGATCGGATCGGGTCTGCAAACAGCGACGCGATACGAAGCTGCCCAGAGCAACCTCCTAAGCGTCAGTGCAGAGAGCACCCACAAATTCCCCATGAACGTCGTCTGTGGAGAGCCGAACGAAACGCACAGATAGCCCCTAGTATGAATTTTCAACAAGTAGGCCTAACCAGGCCACCCACCATATTATCATTTACTAAAATAGTGCGGCAGCTGATTTCAATTTGATAATCTCCAAAACTAGCTAGCCTGTTAGACAAGCAGTCCTATGCTCATATTTCAACTAATTTTTTAAAGCATCAATGTTCAACTACAGAATCAATTCAACCAAATTAATCACCGATGCACATAGGTCAACTTGACAAATTAAACAAAACAATAACGTAAGGGACAGCCCTACTTCTTCACAAAGCAAAATGATTAAACACTATCATAAAACATATACATAATTTTTCAAATAGCGCGACATTCAATTCAAATGAATTCAAACTTTCTTTTCAGCAACCAGGCGCAACAATCAAATACAGGAATTAAATATATTTACAAAACACATGCAGTAGCATTTAAAGGAGTAGATTAAATTCAATTATTTTAATCACAGCCGCTACAAATAGGAAAATTTCGCGGAAAGCCCAAAGCATTTTTTAATTTTAATTCAAAGAATTTTTAACCAAGTGCTCGACCAAACCAAATCTAATACCCCTTGACAGCGTGATTCAACCGCTAACAGTCGCCACTCGGGTTGTACGCCTTCACTGAGGACGTCGGCAACAAAACATTTTGACAAGTGGACTGTTGACGGCTTAAGGCTCAGTGGAGGCGGCCGTAGTGGGAGCTAAGGCGGCAGCTAGCCAGGGCCGCCTCCATCAAATGGGGAACAGTGGTACACGAGTCGCGGCCACTCAGCTAACGGGAGTGAGAAGGGTCCAGCGGACCGATGAGTGGCCGTGAAGTTCCTCTCCACACGCTGAGGGGGGGTGATGACACCCCCGCCCCTGGGGGAATTACCCCCCGACTGGTCGGGGGAGGGACCCCTTTCAAACTTAGGGGCCTGGTGGCTGGCCGGCGGGCGCCGAGAGTCGCCCGGCAGAGGGCGTGGCTGAGCGCCCCCGCCCGTGGGGGTCGAGGGCCTGGCAGAGCCCCAAGAGGAGACGCCGTTCACACTCAGGCACAAAACTGCATGATGATTGCCCTGGCAATGCAGACAGGGCCGCCGATGCGGACAGTCTCGCTGGAGGTGTCCTTCCAAACATGAGCAGCACCAGCGGCGCTCCTTGGCGATAGTTCGCCTCGCCGGAACCGGCTTACCTAAAAATTTCGGGCACGACGTTACCCGATGATCAGACGCTCGACAATAGGAGCAGGGGGGGGGGGATTGACGACGACTTGCCTGGCGGATTCAGCCTCTCACTGAGCACGGCTCGTAAGTCGTCAACGGTGCCCGTCGCGTTCTCGATATGCCGGCACTGCTCCTCCAAAAACTGCAGCAGGTCATAGAAGGGCGGAATATAGGAGGCCTCGTCCCCGCTGTATCTCTCCTCAAAATGGATTCGAAGGTCGAGAGGTAGACGGGACATTACGATGCGGAGCAACAAAAAAGCCCATTCGCCCACTGGTAAATCCAGCCGCCTCAACGTATTACAGGCCACCAAGACTGGATCCAACAGGTCCGGACGTAGTCTGGCCCGGTCACTAAGCAGCGGGAGGCTTAGAAGCTGCTTAACATGTTCGTCCGCAATTCGCCGGACGTTGGCGTATCTTCTGGCTAGGAGGTCCCGAGCAGTCTGGTAGGCGTCGTCCGACAATCTCAAGTGGCCGACGACGCCCAGAGCCTGCCCCTCCAGTGAGGCCAGGAGGTACGCCATCTTTTGGCTCGGGGTCAAGTCACTCCGGGCGTCCACTAGGCTGTCGAAAAGACCAACGAAGGTCAGCCATTCGGAAAGGACCCCGGAGAACTTTGGCAGGTCCAGAGTTGGGAGTCGTCCCAACAGCTCCGGCTGAAGCTGCTTCCGAGAGGACTCGGGCAGGTCACTCATCCGGGCTTCACGCGCCTCCTCGGCATACCTGCCTTCAGCCTTGATCAATTCGTCCGTGAGCGAAAAGAACTGCTCATAGTCCGCGAAGCAGGAGTCCAGGACTCCCTTCTCCACATCCGAATCCTCGAGCTCAGCGTAAGCCTCCTCCACTGCGGCCCTTCGAGCATCCACCTGCTCGAACCGCTTCATCAAGTTATGGACCCTATTCGGTCGACCTAACAAAGCATGGGCGCTGGTGGCCCAGCGTAGCTCAGTCCGCAGGCAACGGATTAGTAGCTTGGGCGATGACATCACTACTAAATACAAATTACGACGTGGCTCGAGCACAAATTACAAAGATAACAAATAAAAAATACAACAAAAAATTAACAGTTAATAAATGCAGTTCCTATCAAATCGAGTTGAATAGAAATTACACAAATACGAATTACTACGTATCAACCAAATACAAGTTAGCACAAAAGAAAAGACACAAATCAAATTAACAAATAACAAATACTAGTGCAATCAAATCAAGTTAAATTTAAATTGCGCAAATACAATTACTACTCTTTAGTTCAAATACAAATTACAATACAAACGAAGATACACATCACGGTCGATCAACAAAAAATGCCTAGCTCGGAAATCGACCCATCGATAAATAATCCACTACAACTATCCGACAACGATAATTAACCGATTACGTAAAAATAACCATCTACCTACATGACGTATGTCTCTAGAAAAACTCCCGCTTGCGCAACCTAGGGCGCGGCTTTTCAAACAACCCACTAACCAAAAAAAAGGCAAGCAACAAAGCAACAAAGGGAAATAATTTTATTATTACGTACAAAAAAAATATTTTTACGTATTACGGACGAGCGTGATTGTAGACACAAATTAAACCAATCAAACCAACGCTCCCTGCCACCAGAATTGTTTAATTTTTATCAAACACTATGGTCGGTATCGCCCGGGGAATCGAACCCTCTGCTACCAGAATGTTACGGCCTACGGCTGCTCCCTTAAAGGGTCAAATCCTCAGGGGCCCATGAGAGGGGGCCTTCCGAGGCCTGTCCACAGTCACTTTCCTCGTTCGTCACGATTAACTAACTTACAGAAGCCACTAACTATCGCTGGGTATAAGGTTAACGCACAAAACGCACACGGAGTTTACGGATCAAAGGTCACTACCGTTTCGCGTAGCAACAGTTAGTTCTAGAATATCAACGGCCGCACTAGCTAATATTGCCGAATGCACCTATGCAGATTCTGAGTCGGACACAGTGAGTCCCTGGGAAGCTCTCCAGCAGGAATGCGCGTCACAAAATCCTAGACCGTATATTTACGGGCCGCGGCTAATTATTCCGAGTTCCCTAACAAAAATTGACAGCGTGCAGACATTAGCACAGCTAGCAGACGACTCTTTTTTCGTTCGCGACCCGCGCGCTCTTGCGACGCTTGGCCGAACTTCAAACCGGTATCGCCCAGAGCCGCGCGCCCCCTAGACGTCGATTCCGACAACAGCGTTTGGCGAGAACAATAGTTGTAGCACTAATGGGTCGGATCGACCGGGGAAGGACCACGCTCTCACAGAATACCAGCGTCAAATAGCAGCTTAACACTGCTGTGTTTCGTATGGTGAGTGTAGAGAACCGGAGACCCTTTTCACTGGAAAAGAGGCATTCCATCTTAGTCCTCACGGGTGACAACGCATCTGCATTTTGATTCTTTATTGAGGATAAATATAGATGTCTATGGGTCACAGCAACCACTCACCATCAGGTGGACTGTGTGCTCGTTTGTCATCCTATCTTATAAAAAAAAAAATATTATATACAAAAAGAATTTTTCAAATCGGACTGGTAGTTCCAGAGATTAGCGCGTTTAAACAAACAAAAAAAAAACAAACTAACTCTTCCGCTTTATTATATTAGTAAAGTATAGATTAATAAGTTTAGAATTGAATGAACTTATCTATAAATATAAGTAGAAGTGCAAAAAAATAAAAGAATCAAACCACTGACGCATTGTGTTGTGTATTAATATAATACTCTAGATAATGATATATTATTATTAAAAAAAAATTCTCAATTAACTGACATTGTGTAACAAAAAAACTTTACCTCAGTCACAACTAGCGACATCTGGTGAGTGGAAGATTATTTGAAAATATTGACAGGACGGCGGGAGGCGCTCTTCAACTATCATTTTATTTTATCACGCGGTTTTTAGCTAATCAATTTTTTAACATCTTTTATAAATACAATTGTAATTATGTTTCCGGTTTAACAATACCTTCGCACCACCGCACGCATTGTACATGCGGCATGCATGACTTTGACACACTATATCGAGTTTCACACTGGGCACGAGGATCTTATATACGACTGATGTAGTCGATTTTTTGCACGCGTTAATTTTTTTACCACGTTTTATTAACTCGCTTTCGTGTATTTTTTTTATAGAATAAGGCAATTTAATGACAAACGAGCACACAGTCCAACTGATGGTAAGTGAATACTTTGGCCCATAGATATACATTTATTCACAATTAAGAATCAAAATGCAGATGCATTGTCACTCCTGTGGACTAAGATGGAATTATTTTTGTTGTTATCTTCCTTATAACAACAAAACTAATAAAGTTCCTACAGACTGAGTTTCGGTCAGCGGCCAGCCTCAACGGAGACTAGCCATCTACGCAGGACAGGCTTATAGTGCACGAGTGTGTGCGCAAGCACACGTGCACTCTCTATTGCCTCACTCTCATAGTGCGATGGGACGGCAATATTTACAACGGACTTTTACAGGCCTTAATGGATAGGTAAAGATTTTTATCACTATAATGTGTCTATATTTTTACTAAAATATTAGATCTTTACCTATGAAATTGCCGTTTTTTATGAAATAAGTTAACGTAATTTTTTTTCTATTTTTTTATTTCTATTAATGAAAGTAATCACCCATAGAATCGATGCATGTATGTCAACGCAGTGACAGTTTATTGATTTGGAGAAATCAGCTGGACGGCAACAAATTTTTCAAAAGCACTATATAGCTTCTCGGGTATTCAATTTTTTTCACGCCAAAAAGTTATCCAAATTCTGGAAAAAGTAGAAGTCCTACCGTGTCCGTGTACGCGCAAGGTCTGGTGAGTACGGCGGATGACGGAAAGCTTCCAACCCCAGCTCTAGTAACTTGGAGAACGTCTGTTGTGCAGTATATGAGCGATTGACCAAAGCTGGTTGGAGACGTGCGAGTTTCTCCATCATTGTGTTCAGTTCCTCACAGTACACATCTGCAGTAATGCTCATCCCGTTTGGTAAGAAACTGTGATGAAACAGTGACTATCACTTTTCTAGGGGGAAGTTTTCGTTTAGGGCATTGTTTAGGTACTGAACCAGGATCCAACCAACTAGCAGAGCGTTTGCGATTGTCAAACAGAATCTGTTTTTCATCGCAGGTAACAATGCGGTTCAAAATTCCTTCGATTGTGTGCCTGTTATGCAGTGCAAGTCACGTCTCGACGCGTACTTCGCGCTGGCGATCATTAAGTGCGTTTGGCACCCATTTTTATAGTTTTTTTACCTTGCCAATTTGACGCAAATAGACCAATATTGTTTTGATGCTAACGTCGAAAACTGCCGCTAATTCAACCGTAGATTGAATATTATAAGCTTCCAAAAATCGCCTTTAATTCGTCATTACCGACCAAAGTTTTCAGACAACCACGGGGTTAATTTTTCAGGTCGAAATTTTTAGAACGGAAATGGTCAAACCAATAACAGGTGGTGCGTTCGTTTGTAGTATTCCCTCCGTAAACATCATTGATGTTGCGTGTCGCTTGTGTCGCGTTACTGCCACGACGGTACTCATATTTCAAAATTAGTCGAATTTTTAAGCTATCCATGATGACAAAAAGATTCAAATGCGATGAAAACATAACGCTAATCAATAAAGAAATGATTAATTTTGAAAAAGAATTCCATGTTTTTAAAATGAAATTAATTTGAAATTAGAATTCTTAGCCAAACAAAAATCATGATGCTGAAATGGACAGTACTGAAGAATGGCAATTTCATAGGTTAATAGATTGTTTATAACAATATTTGAACAACAAATAGAAACACAAAAATTACTGGTATCTCTTTTTTTAAATGTCCTCCTTTTTTAAGATAATTGATAGAATCAGCCGTTACTTTGCGGAAATCCATTATAATGGGGTTGTTAAGCAAATTAGTTTATAACAACCCCATTATAATCCCCAACCTCCTCCCTTTTTTCTTAAAACCTCCTTTTTGAGAGTAACACTATGTCACAGTATAAATACTATGTTATCATCCTATTCAGGCTACGCCATTCCACTGTAGTACTCCCGATAAACGCAGTACAATTTATGGAAATCCTAAGAGTAATAGATGAAACATTGACCGTGTAGTAACGGTGTAAAAATATCTACTATCCCATATCGTTACGTGGGTTTCGTAAGAGGCGACAGAGGGAAACTGAATCAGGAGCGTCTTCCTAATCAACAACTCGAAATAATTAAAAATTGCAGTTGCCAATCCGCATGCCAAGCATGGCAACTATGACAAAATCCCCTTGTATGAGGCAATCTATGGGTAGGTTCCATAGATATTCTAGATAGAATCTATTGGTTATAGTTGTAGCACGAATGGGTCGGCTCGACCGGCCAAGGACCACGCTCTCACATAATACCCAAGTAAAATATATACTTAATACTGCTGTGTAATCGTGAGTGTAGAGAACCGGAGATTCTTTTTACGGGAAACAAGGCATTCCATCTTAGTCTTCACGGGTGACAACGCGTCTGCATTTTGATTCTCAATCGAGAATAGTTGTAGATGTCTATGTCTACGCCACAGCATTCACTTACCATCAGGTGGACTGTGTGGTCATTTGTCACCCTTATTCTATGGAAAAAAAATCGCCACACCACAAACCCACCCAGGGTTACGTAAGTGGCAAAGATGGGAAACCCCAGAAAGATTTTATTTTCGACTGGTTTGGTAGGCAATAGATGGCGCTGTGGCAAACTTGTTGATCCCAGATGTAAAATAATATCTAATCAAGGATGCGAGACGTCTGATACTGAAATCCCCAATTCGCCTGCCAACTGGAGAGTCTTATGTACAGCACTGGACTTCTGTAGGGTGATGAAGAAGAAAAACAATTGGTAGGTACCATCGATCACTAATAAAAAAATTAGTGATCGATGGTAGGTACTATATTTTTTTACTATTTTAAGCCAGTTCTTGACTATTATCCCACCTGACGGTAAGTGTTGATTCAGCCAAAGAGAGTGAATCGCACTGACTTAAAAACATATTATTCATTCTTGCCTTGAAGACAAATATTATAATCGCATGGAAAGATGCTGGCAGATTATTACACTCCTTTGTGGTAAAAATGTTATTTAAAAGTTATTGCACCGAATTCAATGTAACTAATTAATTCTCCTTACTAAGCTTTTCTTTTTACTTTTCTCTGTGTTACGTAGTGCTATTATTTATTCTGCGACTGTGTGTTCATTATTTAAAATATATATTTTTATAGCTTTAAATGTATTTTTTATAAAACAGAAATAACTTTTATGAATTAATATTTATAATATATTTGATTGGTATTTATTTTAATATTTTTATTACGTTAAATATAATAAGGATATTCAACTGATTATTTAGGCATAAACATCAGTTGCGTTTGGCGTTGCGATTTATAAAAAATAAATAATAAAATTGTCTCTGTCACATGCACATGTCAGTTGCACAAACTATATAGTATGGAGTGTAGAGTAGAAGGAGAACCATCTTATAAGGTGCGAAAGTTGAAAAAGTGTCCCAATATATACTGAAAATAGAGGTTCCAATACCTATCACAATAGCGCTGGCGTCTGAAAAACTACGATATGAATATAGCTGTTGTAGACTGAGTGAAGTCAGCTGAATTAAAATATTTAAAAAATTTCATGACTAGAGTAGTTAGTAAAATGCCAGTATACAAAACCTCAACTATTTACGTAGTACAAAACCAAGCGGATTGGTCGGTCCTTGTTTATTTCTCCATCTTATTCTAATAAATTTTGGCGCTTTTTTTTAATTTATCCTATGCTACTGCAGCGCCACCCTTATTGGACACGTTTATGAAAAGTGTCCCTAAAAACGCGTCCACGTTTTTAGGGACACTTTTCATATACAGAGATGGTCCTCCTTCTATTCTACACTCCATACTTTATAGAAACACTACGCGTTCAGACCATGAAGTTATAGATAAAGATGGAGACCACACTCCGAATGCCTACTTGAAGCTTAACCTATGTATTACTATCTCGCTCTTTGTGGGCAGACCCTCCCTTTTGAAGTAGGTAACCTTTATTTTATTTTTCCCAGGATATCGCTATGTGTAGTTGCATTACATTAAGTGGTTTATTTATAAATATCTACATCTCTGTTTACTACTAAGACCTAGCCTATATAGATTATATATTTTTGTACAATGTTTTTTTGGGAATTGACTAGTTTTATGAAGAAAGGTTTTCATTTCCATGGGCAGAACCGGTATCTAAAATATGATCAAGCATTTCTGTTACAACCCATATAATGCCGAGCCTATTTAGAAAATGTGGAAAATAAATATATCGGATATTCTATAACTACCATTTTGATAATGTATTTTCTGGTTATTGTATACAATTCCAAAACGTTACCAACGAAATATAAAATTAAAATTTATTATCACACCCCGAGTGATCAATGAATTGGGCAAAATATACCTGATTTATTGTTCAGACAGACTAAATCTATTTCTGGACAGTTATTTAAATTTTTTTATCACGAAGACTAAAGGAGCGTAGCGGAGCTCCTGCCTTAGCCTTCTGACCTTACCCATCCGAGTCAGACTGCTCTGAGCTGAAAGGTGTATAATACTATATTCCACACAACCTGTTCATTTTAAGAATTATCTACAATTCCTAGGAATACTATATAATGACGGATTTCATAGATTTCTAGTAGCATATGTACTATTATAGGAATGGTAATATATATAAAAAAAAAAAAAAAACTTAAAAAATAAATAAAAATCCTTTCCATATCAAAATCATTTATTGATATTTTTCTATTATACATGACTAAATATCATTGCTATGTGTAGTTTCTGTCTCTTACCACGTAAATCACTGAGTATGTTTTCTGTATAACTCTTTATTTCAGCACGTATACGCATATTAAAAAATGAATTAGCTATTTTCTTAGCTATCATAGTTTCATGCAAATCATTACAATTAATTGAGTGATGGGATGTTTAAACATTCCCTGCAATAGAGAAGTAAAATGTTGTGACACAACATTAATTAATTTGTTTTCAATGTTATTGGCTCTAAGTTGGCCCATCAAATTACCTCGTTGAAAAACTTGGTCACAATCTTTTCATTAAGTGCAGAACTACTTTAATAAATGCCAGAACTAGTGCTTGGTACAGCCAGAACAGCTATTTGCACCATAGACTCTTCATGTAATGCACTTGTTGTCTGCAAATGATAAATGTTGCTTTATATCATAGATTTAAACTACGACATTTCTAAATACGAAACTTAATCTCTAATTACGTAAAATAGATAACTAAATTATATTAAATTTTTACTTTGCCTGGTGATACTGTTTCTTGATTTATTGTAACAGTAGGAACTGTTATTGGTTTTAAGCGCCTTGTTGTTGTATCATAATCTAATTCTTGAAAATGCAAATTGCAAATCCTTGCACTTTCATAATACTTCATTTTCAATGGTACAATGGATAACCACAAATTTCTCCGAGTACCGTTTTTAGGAAATCTAAAAAAAAGTATTCGTAATTATTGTAAACGTTATTAAAGTATCAGAATAATGAGGAACAAAACTAAATAAAAAGTAAATTGTCTGCCAAAAGAATATATTATGTTACAAGTTAATAATTATGAAATCTATGAAATCCGTCATTATATAGAATACATAGGAATTGTATATAATTCCTAAATTTCATGCATTTCCGGTGACATAATAAGAAACGTACATATAATTAGTTAAGGTCACACGGAAAGTCTCAGATACATCCTCAATATGGTCACACTACTTCAGTGCGATTTCTTTTAAACAAAAACAATAAAATTGTTCAAAGTCAATTACATTCAATGTAAAACTATTTGATTTTGACAAAGTTATAATTTACTAATATGTTTAAGACACTGGTAAAACGTTTCAGCAAAAAATTAAGTAAAAATACAAAGAAGTATGTTTACAAGTATTCAATGCCAGAAGTCACTAATTAAACACTTATGCGTGAAATCTTATATCACCTCGTGGACACCAACAACTGCAGCAACCACGCACTACACAAGTTTACACCATTTCTTGAATTATAACAATAATTAACTTTAATTATCTCAAACGATGGTGTGAACTGTTAAGTAAACAACCGCCATATTTGTCTAATTTATGTTGACATATAGGGCTAATGTTGCCACATTACCGAACCCTTAGGAAATGGGATTGTAATTCAATGATTCGTTAACCCAATAATACATACGAGACCTTCAATTTTGGAATTTTTAATGTAACTAATCGTAGTTCAACTATTTATTTATTGGTACATTATTTTACAGAGCTTAACTTCTGATTTGGTTATTGCTGAAACTATTTCTAAGAATTTACCAGCAGATTTAAATAAAAACATAGCAATACTGTATTCCACACTAAAAAGAGAAGTCAGACCACAGAGAGTGAGACAAAGATACGTAGGTATTTGACTCAAGTTGTTGTTCCAAGTGCGGCCTCCATCTTTATCTATTACTTCATGGTTCAGACGGACGTCTCTGGTACATTTAGTTTGGACCGTAGAGCAAATCAGAACATGACATTTCGTTTTTTTTTTTAATATGAATTGGATATAGGCAAAGGAATAATTTTATTTCAGCCTAGTATAATATATATATATATATATATATATATATATATATATATATATAGGTACATACCTATATAATATTTTTATATATATAATTTTAATCACTATTTTATTATTATTTTATTATGAAGAAGTAGGATTCGTAGAAATAAAATGCATTGTATATATTATTTATTACATGATTTATTTTTTTAACTTTTTTAAACTCGTTTAAGGCTTTTACTTGCATTGGTGGCAATGTACACTTTTCGATTCTAATGATGTCCGTGCCTTTCAGAATCCCATCTGTGGTATATGCTATAGAGTAAACATAATATAATTGCTCTCTTGCTGCTTGCACTTGAATTTTCAGTGGAAAGGTTCTCTTCAATACATTCGATATCCAGTGTATTGAGCTGGAAAAAGGAATATTTAAATATGTAAATTACATGTTTGAATATCTGCGCTAATTGTAATTGTTGTTGTTTATAAATGTTTGCATAGAAAATGTCAAGACAAGAAGAGGCCATTGTAATCAGATAAAGTTACTTTCACATAAATCTAAGAAGCTACAGTGCTCGTTTAAAAAATGTAAAAATCACACATCCAGGACGCTAAAAAGGGATGGAATTTCATGTTTTCGGTAAGTATTAATATTAACATTATTTAATTGTTATCACTTTATTGTAAATACTGATATTTTGTCAAGAAATCATTGTAAAAGTATTTTTTAAATTAAGTCTTAATAAAATAAGTCGTCATTGATTGAGGTATATGCGTTGATTCTGTTCCATTTGTGGAGACGCTATTGTTTTTTTATTTATTTATTAAGGTTGGGAGGATAAAAGTATTTGTAAAGAAGCCAATTATCTATTGGAGTCTATGTTCATGTTCTACTGCGGAGCACAGACTCTGTGTCATTTCTCAGAGCGGTATGAAACAATGAGTTGGGCAAGGTGCTTTTTTTTTAAAAAAAAATGTTACCCCCACACTGGGATTTTCTCCTATATTATGGAGGCAGTTTACAAACACATATTGCATAAGGACAAACATCCAGACACGGAACAATTATATATAGGCCGTACAAATACTCGTTCCGTGCGGGATTCCAACCCGCGGCCCCAAGCGTTGCAACTCATTGCTAAGCCACTACGCCACGGAGCCGGTGATAAGGTGAGGATAAAATGTGATGTCTATGGGCCATCCATTTACCCTCAGGTAGACTGTGTACTCGTTTGTGACATATATTTTATAAAAAAAAATGTAGTATGAAGTTAAGTTACGGTTTAGTTAAGTTTAGTTAAGTTTATTTAGGTTTACGGTTAAATAGAATCAATACTTAGTCATTTACGCTTAAACGTTACAGTTGCAAATACAGTTATGTACCTATATAATAAAACCATTATAACTTAGGGGGGTCGGTCTTTCGACTAAAATTTTACGATACGTATGAGCAACCTGTACCTACATTGGCAGTTGGCACCTGTTGTAAATTATAAAATTTTTATTTTCAATTGAAATTTATTGCGTGTTTAGTGGTGATAAAATATGAAGTAATGGACATTCCGAAGATTATCATTTTGTATAGTAAATGATAGAAGAAAGAAAAAATATTTTTCATGTCTATTGTTAAATAGAATTGAATATACATCGAAATTGATTTCAGAATACGCATTATAAAACGCATATCATAGATAGATGCTATGTACACGTTAATTCAAATCCGCTTACATTCAAAATGCATGAGTTCCCACAACAATTACCTAACATCTTTTAACGTTGGATTTACTCGAGCTAGTGTCGTTCGTTCAGTAAACTAAATTGATTTTTTTTTTTTTTATAGGATAAGGGTGAAAAACGAGCACACAGTCCACCTGATGGTAAGTGGTTGCTGCGGCCCATAGACATCTACATCTCTGTTACAGATCAAAATGCAGATGCGTTTTCACCCGTGAGGACTAGGATGGAATGCCTCATTTCCAGTAAAAAGGGCCTCCGGCCACCTGCACTCACCAAGCGAAACGCAGAGGTAAACCTCTACTTCACGCTGGTATTCTGTGAGGTCGTGGTACCACCCCGGTTCGAGCCGGCCCATCCATGCGACAGCAAAAGCTGCCGCCTGGCTCTACCACTGTTTTTTTTTTTTTGCTTAAATTTTTTTGCTTGCTTAAAGAAAGCCATTAATTCAAGTTATCGTCAGAAAGTGACACAAAAATAGCATTAATGACTAGCATTACAGAGTTATTTGAGTTTAAGTTGGTGTTATGTTTGGAAACCTAAATGCAGAAGGGCAGGGGATACAGCAAACGCACGCATAATCAGCAGGCAACGCGGCTGTACGAAGCCCTACAAGCTACGACATAAGAGGGGCTCAACTATACAATACGCGTCGCTACTACTGCAGTCTTAACTTCTGTTGTCTCAGTCCCACGCGCTGGGGGTGAGCGAGATGCCATTCATCCTGTCAACCGGTGACGTCACGAACGCGAGGGACGCGGGACTGAGCCCCGCAACTTACCGGCAGTGTTCGGGCGGCCGCCACACCGAGTGGACGGGTACACGATGCGTGTGCGGTGAAAAAAACAATCGCGATGCTGTTCGAGAGTCCCAACGCAAAATTGTTCCCGGTGTTCAACATCCCGCCGCCTGTTAGGCTCAGGTGAGCGAGCCACCGCCCTCTTGGCGTGCCCATTTCAGTGGCCAGTGACAGTGTGCAGTTATGCGATGGCGTAAAGAAACGCCAATAAAGTTATTTTACTTTGGTTCAGCGCTCGGGCCGCGACATTGCGCGTCTGTCAGTGACGCCCGAGCGGCTGCGCTAAACGTCAATACGAGATGACTGCTCTCATTTTTTGTCTTTAACACGCCGGTTTATTGTACAAAACCCTCCTACAGCTACGATTCGTTGTTTTAACGTGACGTTCATTCAAAAAACAACAGTCGTAGCCGTTGAATCGATGTTTTGTATCGATTGTAGGTAGAAAAGCACGGCCATTCCTGTTCTGCCCGGTTAACGGTTTTATAATCGGCTTAAACGTGTCCTTAGGTGGTGTTCCGTGCGGCAGCCGTAGTGTTGTGATCAGATTAACGATGTTTGTATCGAGTAGGGGTCGCAATACCGGACCTTTTTTCAAAAACCGGTGTTTTCGGTATTACTTTTTAATGAATACCGAGATTCCGGTAGTTTCGGTATTTTTATTATTTTTAATATAGTGAGAAAAATATTTAAAGTATGTAATGGAACCGTAATTTACGTAAGGGAATTGTTACCAGCCAAACAATAAAAGTGTGTTAAGATAAGAAAATCACATTTATTTAAAAAATCAATCATTTATTAGGAAAGTTTAATAAATAACTCACTGCTACTGAGTTATTTTAAACATAAGAAATTTCTAGTAATCGGCTTTAACAAAAACATTAAATACTCCTGCTAAGTAACTTCTTCATAGCTAAACACAAAAACCGAAATAAAATGCTCTTTGGCGACTTAGCTTATTCCTAAACAAAAACATAAATGTCTCACTCTTTTTCATGGAAATTGGAAACTATCATTCGCAATTCACATTCACTCTATAAACATAACTTAATTCTTATTATACATTTCTCTTTAACAGTTTTAAATATGCTAGGTAAAATCTAGGAACGAGATTCAGTCAGTCTTTCGTTTAAATAGTGAGATCGTATAAATAATAGTGCATCTAGTGTTTTGTTACTTAATCTTGAGCGCAAATGATTACAAAAGTAGCCAGCTGAAGAGGAAGCTCTCTCCGACTTTACAATGGTAGGAGGAATACTTCTTAAATTATGATATGCTAATTCTAAATATTTTTCCCTAGAAGCGCCGTATTCATATAGAGCATTTCTATATTAATCAATGCACCTAGATCTACATCGCCTGGAGTATTTTTAGATACATTATCTGGAGTCCGTAGTTTCTTTTGAACTGCCATTTCTAATTGCTTCTTGATCGGTAGCGTGTCAGTCCTGTGTGTATTCTCCTCGTCTGTAGTAACATAACCATATACGTCATAAACATAAACGTCAATCGTACGTTCCGTAACCTGAGTCTGACCAAGCTGATGTAGGTCTGCAATATGTTTTCGCATTTCGTTGCTTGGCCTTAGAAAGATATCGGAGTAGTCATCATCTGATGAATCAAAATATGATTTAAGATCAGGCAAATAATTCAGAGTTAGATCCACCAACAACCTGCGCTCTTTAATCCTTCGCTTCAAAGATCGGAGAAGTTCACGAGCAACTGGTTCATGGCCTCTAATTTTTTGAGCATAAAAATCAAAGCCGCGTCAGACATCATCAGGTTGGCGTTTCTTTTGCAAAGTTATTCGACTGTCGCTTTTAGGATTTCAAATACATTGCTGAGATCAACCAGTTTCTGAACTCATTCTCAGATATTTACAGGTCCTTATTTAAATGTATCAGCGCCTTTTAAATAGGGATTTGATAGATCATTACACTGGCACCGTCAGTAGTTGTACAGACTATATCCTCATTTAGAGACAATTCGAATGCGGATAACTTCCAGTAACTGCAAAAATGATCAGACCGGTATGCTACCAAACACTCATGCCAGGCTAAGATTGGCAAAATTAATGGTTAACATGAGACTGTAGATATCAACGTTCCTAAATCGACGATTTCCCAAACTCGACCATTCATCCAGTGTCAAAGACAGTTTCACTCCGTCTGGTTTCAGTTTGCGCAGTTTTGTAATCAAAGATAATTTCACCGTCTCACTGTGCTTTAACGCCATGTTTTTAATAGAGTTAGAGGATGTAGGCATTTTGTACCCCCATTGCGCTATGATGCGCTTTTGGTCTATAGATGTAACAAAATGGCTTAATGGTAGGCCATCTAAAGCTGTCATACGAGAAACTGTGTCTGGTAAATTTTAATTTTTTATTGACATAATATTATTTAACATAGATTTGTAATAAAATACCGAAAAAAACGTGAATACCAGTTTTCGTTCTCTCAATCCCAGTATTTAGAAGCTTTCATTTCAGTCCGGTATCCCGGTTTTTTCGAGATTCGGGATCCCGGTTTACGACCCCTATTATCGAGCACTCGTGAAACTGAGACGAGACCGAGCAAGCCGGCCGGTAAACAAAAGTGGTGTAATTAGAGATACCATATTATGTCAGGATGTGTCCTGACATGTCAGGACTTTCGGGACCTTGTCGAGATTGCGATCGGATTTTGGAAATGTCACGCTTTTTGGTTGTTTTCAATAAAATATAGTGTAAGTAAGGTTCTTGCGTGGGAGGGGTGGAATCTACGAATTGATCGCGAGAGTGCACAAAACCAATAATGGATTTGTTTTTTTTTCTCACGCTTGTTTTTACGTTTGCAACAAAATGTCAGGACTTTTCAATTTTCGATATAAGTAGTAGCCTTAGGTGTATTACACTGTGTGCATGTGCAAAATTCTGCGATAGTGCAGTCGCGGTTGTGTATATACTAATACGCAGTAGGAAGTAATTTGTGTTACTTCCGTGCATTAATTGCAATGGATTTTAAACAGTTTACCTTTTAATTTTAAATTAAAAATTTAAGTTTCTCAGCATTGTAAATCACTATAAAATTCAAAATTTTGTACAACCGACTTCAATATAAATAAAATAAGAACATCATCAATGTGGTGAGAAGTCAAATAATATTAAGGATAACTTAAAAACTACTGGTCAGATTTTGATCAAATTTAAATAGGACCACATGAAAAAAAAACAGCTTTCAAATAAAAAAGGAATCATCGAAATCGGTTCACCTAGAAAAAGTTCTGAGGGAGCACACATAAAAAAAATAGAGATGAATTGAGAACCTCCTCCTTTTTTAACCAACTTCAAAAAGGAGGTGGTACTCAATTCGACTGTATGTTTTTTCTATGTGAACTGATTTTGTTGATTCTGTTTTTATTTGAAAGCTGGTGCTTCTCATGTGGTTCCATATAAATTTGATCAAGATCTGGCCAGTAGTTTTTGATTTATCCTTAATAATTTATATTGAAGTCGGTTGTAAGAATTTTTATTTACCACTTCTTTTGTAGTCGGTTGAAAAAAAAATCAGAAACTGTTTAGTCAGTAACAATAGGTTTACAGTACTAATAACAGGGAATGTAGAGATCTCTTTTTAAATGTTAAGACACTTGTACTAGAACACCTCGATTTTCCTTATTTTATTTTTTTATAGAAATAGGGTGACAAACGAGCATAGTCCACCTGATGGTAAGTGATTGCTGAGGCCCATAGACATCTACATCTATCCTTGTTTGCGAATCAAAATGCAGATGCGTTGTCAGCCTTGAGGACTAAAATGGAATACTTCTTTTCCAGCAAAAAGGGTATCCGGTTCTCTACACTCACCATACGAAACACAGCAGTATTAAGCTGCTATTTTACGTTGGTATTCTGTGAGAGCGTGGTCCTCCCATTCGTGCTACAACTATATACTACTAATATAGCTGCAGCGTGGCTCTACCACGTATAAAACTAACTTTACTCGTTATACCTGCTACACATTCAGTTACGAATAACATTTTTAGAAGAACATACTCGTAACATTAAAACTTTTCTATTAACATTTACTATACACCAAGATGCTTGCGTCTGAAAGCTATTGAAATAAAAAGAACCATGATAACATGACTAAAGAAATAGGAAGGAGTACGGTTGTACGATATTCCTAATCTTCCATCTCGGTTTGGTTTTGCTTTTTAAATTGCAAACATTGACGACAATGAAAGTTTTTCTAAACGTACTGTACGTTGTTTTTTACTAGAGAACCGCTATGGCGATCGTTGTGCGTATTTTATTAGAGAAAATCTATTTTGTTACTGTGTTGGAATGTCGACTTTCTTATCTAATAGAATATGGTAGAGAAAGATTTGTACACGTTTGAACAGGCTTATCTGTGCCCACTACAATCGTATAACTACTAACTCCATAATTGATTGTAAGAACGTAGTACAGCCACGCTGCAGTCATAATTTGGTTGTAGCACGAATGGGTCGACTCGATCGGAGAACGACCAAACTCTCACAGAATACCAGCGTGAAATAGCAGCTTAATGCTGATGTGTTTCGTATGGTAGGTCTGGAGAATCGGAAATCCTTTTTACTAGAAATGAGGCACACCATTTCATTCCTTAGAGGTGGCAATCTGCATTTTGATCCTTAATTGAGGATAGATGTCTATGTCTCGTCACAGCAGCGTCCACTTACCTTCAGGTGTGCTCGTTTGTCACCCTTATTCTATAAAAAAAGAAGCCGTCTAGATGGTGACTGTATTCTTACAGAATTTTACGACTGTTAGCAGATTATTTTTTTTTCGAAGCGAAAAGTGTCACTTTGGTATTTCAGTAGTATTTTAAAAGCCTCATAATTACATTAAATACAGAGCAACTTCGTTCACACAAACTGTGCTGGAAGTCGTCAACGTTTTGTGGTTATTATTGTGTGAGACGAGTTGTTGTCAGATCCAGGAATACACTGATCGATGCGATAATTATTGAAACGCTAACTGTTCTTAACTCCATTGGAAATACTGCTGTTAGCCCCTCAACACTTTATGCTGAAAAATAAAAGCTTTAGTTAACGACGGCTTCAATTTTTAATTATTAACACTTTCACTGTCTGATTTTTAGACACACTAGTAAGACAATAGAAATGAACTATATGTAGTGCACGGAACAGCGAATGGGTTAAGATGTTGCATCTCTTTGCGTATTTTATCGCATGTACCACGGGGACGGGGAATACTTTGAGGAATTGTTCGGACTAATTTCAGCCGCACAATTTCACCATGGCACATCGCGACAAAACTCGCGATATCATCCATACACTCACCATACGAAACACAGCAGTGTTAAGCTGCTATTTTACGCTGGTATTCTGTGAGAGCGTGGTCCTTTCCCGGTCGGGCCGACCCATTCGTGCTACAACTATACTACTAATATAGCTGCAGCATGGCTCTACCACGTATAAAAAAAATCTGGTCTGATCTACGCAGAACGACGAGCTGGTTCGAACGAGAACGACAAGAACGTAGATCGGACGTAGTTAACTATGACATCAGGACGTCAAACACCTAAGTATCTCTCTTAAAAGTATAGAGTAGCCAGGCTTGGAGGCGTTCCGTCTTATTCTTTAGATGTGACATCGCATCTGTAGCTTTCTTTGGAAGTTGGTCGCAGGTCTCCATGTAATGTAGAGTAACCCATACGACTTATATGGCTTAAAGAATATGACTACAATCAATGCGAAAACTTAATATCTCCATACGAATAACTTTATGTGCAGTGCAACAATCACGTTACTCATACACACACACACACACACACACACACACACACACACACACACACACACACACACACACACACACACACACGCACGCACGCACGCACACACACGTATATATTGTTAAACTTGAGTATTAGGTAACATATAAACATTTCCTAATGTATTGTCGACACAAAGTGTTACTGTAAACTGACTCCTGAAATACAGGGTATCCTAGTCAGGAGTCAGGGCTCAATGATGTATGAAATAGAAGTCTTAAAGATATTTTTAATATTATTATTATTATATGTATATTAATACTAGGTGCCCCTCAAGACTTCGCCCCCGTGTAATTTACTACGATTTCAAGGGTTTTAATTGTTTTGCGCGGAACTCTGATTCTTTTTCTAAAATAAAAGTAACCTAAGTTACTCCTTATAACATCAGCTAACTGCCAGTGAAAGTCCCGTCAAAATTGGTCCGGCCGTTTCGGAGATCAGCCAGCAGAACAAACAGACAGACAGACAAAAATTTTAAGAAGTATATTTTTGTTATAAGTACCGTTTATACGTTCATATGCATTTAGTAAAACGCTGTAATTTTGACATTACAAACAGACACTTAAATTTTATTTATTTGTATAGATTAATTGTAGTCGCTAGCGTAGTCTAATTAAAGACATAGTACAGGCAACACGTCTCCTTTCATTGGCACCTTCCAACATGGTGACCCCGCCAGGCGGTGCGCTGCGACAATGCACACGCACTGCCGCGCCGTGGCCAGGCAAAAATTGTTGAAAAAAGAAGGATTAACACGTCTCGTCTCTCATTAACTCCTTTCCTACATTACAGACTGCTACCACTTACCACCAGGTGTACTGCAAGTTCATTTGTCACTTCAATCGCATAACATCTGTACAAAGCTCTGATAATACGAGTATATAAAGAGTTTGAAATGAGTATAGAGAAGAATTCAGAAAAAAGTAGTTAGATAGCATTAGTAGATAGTAGTTTGACGGCTCCGTGGCGCAGTGGCTTAGCAATCAGTTGTTGCGCTGGGGGCCGCGGGTTCGAATCCCGCACGGAACAAGTATTTGTATGGCCTACAAATAATTGTTCCGGGTCTGGATGTTTGTCCTTGTTCAATTTATGTTTGTAAACTGCCTCCACGACACAGAAGAAAAAACGTTTTTTAAATAAAGAAAAAAAAAAGAAAGAAAAATTAGCACGTGGTAGAGCCATGCTGCAGCTATGTTAGTAGTATATATGTAGCACGAATGGGTCGGCTCAACCGGGGAAGGACCATGCTCTCACAGACTACCAGCGTATATTAGCAGCTTAACACTGCTGTGTTTCGTATGGTGAGTGTAGAGAACCGGAGACCCTTTTTACTGGAAAAGAGGCATTCCATCTTAGTCCTCACGGGTGACAACGCATCTGTATTTTGATTCGTAATAGAGGATGGATGTAGATGTCTATGGGTCACAGCAACCACTTACCATCAGGTGGACTGTGTGCTCACTTGCCACCCTATTCTATAAAAAAAGTTAAATTTTAGGGTTTTATGTTGTTAATATTGATAATTTCTTATAGTTGTCAGAGTTACCGAGTAGTGGTGGTTTAAAAATATGCACTTCCCCATATCATTCCGTGGGTGACGTAAGAGGCGACAGAGGGAAACAAACCAGCAGATGGGTAGCAACACCTTAATAACGACTAAAAATAATAAAACTTTTATACGAGTATTTAGTCGGGGTATATTCGGCGGATAACACTGACGATTTAAAAATTAGCCCTTAGTTGAGTAAAATGAACATAACACTTATCAGCTCCGTTCGTTACCGTATACTATATACCATATACTATAGTCTTAAACTTAATGTAATTACTTACCTTTTATATAAATAACTAAGAACAAACTTTATTTTGTACCCACTTAATTTTTTAAAGTGGTTGCCTCTTACACTCACGCGGCGAAGGAAATAGACTAAAGTATGTGAAGTAAACGCGACGCGTAGGTAAAGGCGGAAACTCGTCATTTGAAGTAAATTCTCTTAATTTAGAGAAGAGTAATTTAGTAACAAAACGAATTCTAATAAAATGTTAGTTGTGTAATTGTTATAAATAACATTTAAAAAAGAATTGTTCTGAGCACTCCTATGGTTCTGATTAATCGTAGTGATTATATACTCTTTGGTTCTGAAGGGTCCTTTCTAAATATTACCATATTTTTGGAGAGTTCTACAAAGGTGACTTTGTATTATCTCAAGTTCAAGACTTGACAGATTAAATTGGACGTGGTTATGCAAAAAGGATCCAACCCGAATTTGTGTCAAAAATGTTGACTTGAAAAATAATGTTTGTGGTCTATACTATTATGTGATGTAACAATTTTAGCAAACGTAACACAAATAAGAAGAAATATTACAAACAGACAGAAACCATACCGATAATTTGAGTTTATGATATTTGAAGTATGGATACTTCAAATATCATAAACTCAAATTAACTTATCGCGGGTTGGATCCTTTTTGCATAACTACGTCCAATTATTCTATTAATGTGTCAGTATAATAGCATTTACGTTTCTATGAACGATGAAATTATATCTGTGATGATTTCAACATCGGAAACTTACTATAATTGTATAATTTCGTTATTCTGTATAAAGAAGAACACTCACCAGTGTGCGTTTAACAAATGTTTGGAGCGAATAAATAATAACAATTAATCAAGGTGTGACCTCAAAAGATCTCTGAAGTTCTTTGTCGTTGGTTCCATGCTTTAAAACAATAAATTAAATAAAGTAAATCATGTGAAATTAATATGGTCGGCTTAAGCTTTGCCACCCTATAAAATCAAACTAGGAGGAGGACAGAGACAAAAACACAAAGTCGTATACTATTACTTATTTATTAGGAAAAAAATAGCAAACAAGCCATGACAATAATTACGAACACTTCGAAAAATCTACTTAAAAAACAGCTAATGCTCATATATATAACGGCGTCGATAAAGCAGCGCCCTTTTGACTCTTTATTATTTGATTGACTGATGAAGAGCTATCGTATCGCAGAGCCATCTACGCAAAGAAGTCTGTAGTTTTTGAATTTAGTTTTTTTTTTATAAGAAAGTGACCATATTACACTTCTGTACCATATCTTTATTTTAGACACAGATTACGTCAATATTAAACCGAATGCGGGATAAGTTTGAAAAGAAAGTTATTGTGAAAAGATTGAAGGTATACTAACACTGGCTGAAGTCTAGAGAATTCTCATTTATACAACATATATTGTTACCAATGTTACAATGTTCTAGAACGAATTGTCTTCCCGTTTTCAAATTGTACGTGGTAGAACCTTGCTGCAGTTATGTTACTGGTATATTTGTAGCATGAATGGGTCGGCTCGACCGGGTAAGGACCACGTTCTAACAGAATATCAGCGTAAAATAGCAGCTTAACGCTGCTGTGTTTCGTATGGTGAGTGTAAAGAACCGGAGACATTTTTTTGACTGGAAACGAGGCATTCAATCTTAGTCCTCACGGGTGACAACGCATCTGCATTTTGATACGTAGTCGAGCATAGATGTAGATGTCTATGGGTCACAGGAACCACTTACTATCAGGTGGACTATGTGCTCATTTGTCACCCTTACCTAATAAAAAAAAGTTCATCTATGTCGTTTTTCAGCAACTTTAAACATTGACAAAAAGGTAATAACAGCCAGGAAATTAAGAGTAGGAAATATTTTAATGTCGTAATAAAAAAATAAAGTAGCAATTGTCGCATGTTAATATTAGGTCCTGCCTTCTTGTTGCATGCATATTGTACAGCACAAAGTTAGTGCCTGACATTCGGTGGACAAAAAGTTACTTTATTTAAAACTTACATAACTTATTATTAGGAATTAAAGGATCTAAATAAAAGTATAGCAGATTGAGAATCTAATTTGATAACATGGCTTTCCTATTTTTGAAAAATTATTATATGGTTATCACTGAGAGAAACGAGTACTCGAATTTCAATGTATTTTCCCGGCGGTTAAATTATAATTTTTTTATCTTAATTAATATATAGTATTGCACACATCGAACGTTAAGCGGAGATGTAGTGTTCTATTGTCACCAAATCAAAAAATCGCGATCCACTCAACTTAACTCACTTCCATCATCTTTTCTTTGTATTGCACTTATATAATAAAAAAGTATTTTAAAAGTACATTCGATTAAGAATTTGAGTATTTCATGTATGCGCATATATTTTCCGAGCATATTATACTATTTCAAGAAGTATCAATTCTCGAGCGTCAGATTTGTGTCTAAAATACGATTATTTAGTCCAACCTGGCCTTAACATGATAGGAAATTTATTTGAATTTAGAATTTCGAGTTAAACGATAGCTATTACAGTTCTAAGGTAAAGACATAATATCTATATGTATATATTCGATAATATTCGACAAGAATGAGGATAAGTAATGACAACAAGAAAACTTAGAGGAGAAAAGTACTGTATCGTAGAAATTGAAAAAAAAAAGCAAACAACTGTCACATGTAGAAAAATGTGGTATCAGAACATAAATATCACAAAATTAATAAACATGATTTTATATAATCAATTAACAAAATCAAAATGGCCTGTACATAATGCATCTTACATTATAAATGAATAGGCATTTCCTGGGATCATATCACTGCAACAGAAGTGCGGTCTTTCTAAGTTGAAACCTGTTTACAATATAAAAAAAAAGATTACAACGTTCTGAACAGTTTGTATTATTTGAAATCGATATCTCGGAGTAAGTTGTACTCGTAGAAGCTTATAGGCTAGGCGACTTAGAAGATTGCTTATTGCAATTTTTATTGCTTACCTTTGCCATTCGGTTAAGGCAAAAGTCGTGAGGAGATAGAGCTTGGGTAAAAATGTCATGAGGATAAGGATTTAACAATATATTTATAGGATTTTTTTATAGGACAAGTGAGTACACAGTCCATATGGTGGTAAGTGGTTGCTGTGGCCCAAATACATCCACATCTATCCTCGTTTGCGAATCAAAGTGCAGATGCGTAGTCACCCGTGAGGACTAATATGGAATGCCTCGTTTCTAGTAAAAAGGATCTCCGGTTCTCTACACTCCCCATACGAAGCACGGCAGCATTAAGCTGCTATTTTACGCTGGTATTCTGTGAGAGCGTGGTCCTTCCCCGGTCGAGCCGACCCATTCGTGCTACAACTACAATTAATGTAGCTGCCGCGGCTCTACCACGTGAAAATATCTGAGCAATGTACCATGTCTGCGCAATTAAAAAAAAATCGAGGATATGTGAAGTCCGATTAACCCTCACTGAAGCAACATGGTTCTTTTCTGTTCTTTGACCCATAAAATTTATAGCCTTATATTTTACTTTTTAAACGTGGTAGAGCCATGCTGGAATAAGTAGTTAGATAATTGTTCTGTACGTTTGTTTGTCACTGAATAGACATGTGTCAATCGTGAATGATTCCTTCATTTGACCCTGGTCGCATCAAAGTATTGATTATTGCAATTCAATTTTTTAACGTTCTGGATCAAACCATTGATTTTTTTAAACTGGCTTTACGGCTCTGGGTTCTAGCCCTTCTGAGCCTAAAGTAAAAAAATAAACTACGACCAAAGAGTATAGTATCTAATGTCCGACAAGTGACATTATCAAGCGGGTCTCCACAGATCACAGAGTACTGAAATTTGAAATGATCCATTTGAATGATCGACCCGAACGACCCGGTTCGTAATACGAATCAATACTTGAATGATCGGATCACTATAAAAGAATGCATGACACCACTATCTTATCACATTCTATCACTGAAATCCTCCTAAATCGGACCGAGTTTAATTAATTTTTTTGTGTGTTTGTAAAGTCCCTTAATGGCCTATATTCACAGTTGGACCTGGTAGATGGCGATGGGCCACAGCAACTACTCACCATCAGGTGGATTGTGTGCTTGCTTGTCACCCTTACTCTATTAAAAAAATATTATGGTTGTAGCACGCTGCATCGGCGCGACCAAGGACCACGCTCTCACAGAACACCAGCGTAAAATAGCAGATTTATACTGTTATTTCGTATGGTAAGTGTAGAGAACCGGAGACCCTTTTTACTGGAAACGAGGCAAACGGTCCTCAGGGGTGACAACGCAACTGCATTTTAATTTTTAATCGAGGATAGATACAGGTGTTTATGGGCCACTTTCACTTACCAACAGGTGTGGACTGTTTTTTTATAGGATATGTGTGACAAACGAGCACACAGTCCACCTGATGATAAGTGGTTGCTGCGACCCATAGACATCTACATCTATCCTCTATTACAAATCAAAATGCAGATGCGTTGCCACCCGTGAGGACTAAGATGGAATGCGTCATTTCCAGTAAAAAGGGAGACCCTTTTTCTCTACACTCTGGTTCTCTACACTCACCATACGAAACACAGAGCATTGTTAAGCTGCTTTGAGCCGACCCATTCGTGCTACAATTATACTACTACTATAGCTGCAGCATGGCTCTACAACGTATAAAAACTGTGTGCTTGTTAGTCACCCTTATTGTCTAAAATCACAGATTACCCCCTAACAGCCCTACAACCCTAGCTACAGCAAGCATGTGTTGCGCGCGTTTGTGGCCCAGTATGCAGAATCTATTAGGGGGTAATCTGTTTCTAAAATACACCTAGTAATATATTCGATACTTCCTGTTGAGTCGTAGTCAATCAAACTGCCGTTATAGCTTTGATCGGTATCATTAATCCGCCACACAAGAACCGATGAACTATTTTTTCGTAGTTACACAAACAAAGTAGCTTCATTCGCAAATACTCTTTTTATTAGTGGTCGGTCAGTTTATGTACACTCCAATCTATTTCGCAAGTTGTACACTGTAAACAAGCGCTTCTCAAACTTTTTTCTCTGCAGCGACTCTGCTCTACTCTAATAAATTTTGACCATGGATTTAGCAGAGGCATAGGAATTGGTGGTTAAAATCTGAGCCTACAGATCCCCCCCCCCCCGCGCTACGTCAATGCTATAACTATGATTCATCTTCAAAGAAACTAATTTTTAGGTATTTTATTGCACACATTGAACACGAAGCGCAGATGTAGTGCTCTATTGTCACCAAATCAAAAATCGCGATCCACTCAACTTAAATCACTTCCACCAGTTTTATATTGCACTTATATAATAAAAAAAGTACACCAATAGCAAGAGAAGATTTCAATGAATACGTCTGACGTAGTTATAAGATTTATTATAGATATTTCGATTATTATTAAAAAAAAGTTAATTTAAAAAGAATTCACTTGTACTTCAGTTGGTCGGTGTGGATGTGAACAAGATATCTTTCGAAAAACTGAATTATCACTTTGATTTTTTTATTAGCTTTAGATTTTAATCCTTAGGAAGCCTTTTGAATTTCACTATTGTAAACCGTCCCATTCGAGGTGTGCACTTTTGTATTTTCCAATTTTTAAAAAAAAATTATTGACGTATCAAGTGCTTTGAGAACTACAGCTAAATAAATGCTATATACATATACACTTTGCACCCATAACATCTCTGCTTAGCCTGGAGGTAAACTCGTAGAGAATGCCATGTTGCATTGAGTCTACCTTTTTAGCGTTCCGTATCCAAAGGGTAACCAACGGGATCCTATTACTAAGCCTCCGCTGTCCGTTTGTCCGGCAGTCTGTCTGTCAGCGGGCTGTATCTCATCATCAATATGTATTTCCGTTGCCGCTATAACGAAATAAAAATAAATTAAAAATTAATGGGGGCTCCCCTACTAGAAATGTGTTTTACGATGGTACGGAATGGACTCGCACTTGGCCCGCTTTTTTGTACTTGGTTTGGCAATAAGACCTTAATAAGATAATTAAATAAAAATATTTTTTTATAGGATAGGGTGATAAACGAGCACACAGTCCACCTGATGGTAAGTGGTTGCTGCGGCCCATAGACATCTACATCTTTTCTCGATTATGAATCAAAATGCATATGCGTTGTCACCCGTGAGGACGAAGCTGTAATGCCTCGTTTCCAGTAAAAAGGGTCTCCGGTTCTACACTCACCATACGAAACACAGCAGCATTAAACTGATATTTTACGTTGGTATTCTGTGAGAGCGTGGTCCTTCCCCTAATATGTTAGCACTACCTTTTAACTCGTAATTGTTAATAGATAACTATGAACTCGTATATAACTCTTAGTTGGAAGATCACACACTGACTTGTCTGTGAAGTCACAAGGCTCCAACTGAAAACCAGCGCTGTATTTGCAGCATTATGCTGAGTTGGAGACCTATTTGATGTCACATTTTCATATTGATTTTTTTTTCGTTTTTACCTTTTTGTTTGTTTGTTTGTTTTATTATTATGTATGTACTGCTTCTCAATTGTAAATGCGTAAACAGTGTTAGACTGGTACATGCATTCTATTCCCCCTTGCTTTTGTTTATACTATTTTTTTTTAATGTGTGTAAAATGTGTATATGAAATAAATAGTTCTTTCTTTCTTTCTTCTTTCTATACTTATTGTCTTTACAAGGCAGGAACGCGGGGAACAATTATTTGTTCAAGGGAGCGAGTTGTGGTGAAGAGTTGTTTGCTTGCGTTACCATTTGTGTAGTCGATCGCAACTCGACAACAACCCTAATCTCGAACATGTATCGCGATATAATTTGTCATAAATAATTGCTTATATACACAAGAAACTTACATGAAACTGAAACATATTTTAAACGTTTAAGAAAAACCAAGGTGCAAACGCACCGTAGCTCTTTAACGAGTGAACCGATTTGGGTGCGGTTTTTTAATTTAAAATCAGGTTTTCTATCGGTGGTTCTTAGACACGTTTTACCAACCGTTTAAAGAACCGTTTAAAGATCATCAGCTTTTTTTGTTTCGGAGTGTTTTAAATTTTCAATTTAAGTTATTATGTAAATATGTGTTCTACGTAATATATATTTTTTTAAGTGGTAGAGTCATACTGCAACTATATTAGTAGTATAGTTGTAGCACGAATGGGTCGGCTCGACCGAGGAAGGACCACACTCTCACAGAATACCAGCGTAAAATAGCAGCTTAACACTGCTGTGTTTCGTGTGGTGAGTGTTGAGAACCTGACACCCTTTTTAGTGGAAAAGAGGCATTCCATCTTATTCCTCACGGGTGACAACGCATCGGCATTTTGATACTTTATTGAGGATAGATGTGGATGTCTATAGGCCACAGCAACCACTTACCATCAGGTGGACTGTGTGCTCGTTTGTCACCCTACCCTATAAAAAAGGATCAATTTGCTTCAAGTTCATTTTTGTGCGTTATGATATCCTTTTTGAGCATTTTGACTAGGTCATTCATTCTTGTGTTATGGTACCGTCTTTAGGCTAGGTTTACTAGGCTCTTTTCAGACGAATAAGCTGAGTAGGTAACAACCTCATACATATTTTTCTTGAAATACAGCAGTCCATACATTATTAAATTGGTGGTATAGTAATCACTTACCATCATGTGGATTGGACAAACGAGCTTGTCACATTTTTATTAAAAAATGTTACTGTTGATTTAATAATTTCACCTCTCAGTGCGTCATGTGCTCCTGGTAGATTATCTTCCATACATTCATCCATTACAGCCTATTAAAGTCCACTGCTGATCATGGGCCTCCCCCCATGTTTTATAGCGGGAAATTTGGATAGTTGCCACGCTTGGCAAGCGGGTTGGTAACCGCGGTTTATTTTTTATTTTTAGTCGTATTATAGTAAGACGCTGCTGCCCATCTCCTAATTTGTTTCCCACTGTCGCCTCTTACGACACCCACGGGAAAAAGTTTGACACATAGTTCCTCTGTGTGGGTTTCGAACCTGCTGTGTGACTAAGCTGTTATGAAAATTCGAATTGTAAAAAATAAAGACAGTGTCCAACCAACTTGCGTGTATTTCAATAAATGGTCGTTTAAAAATCGAATTCATTCGCAATCCACCAAAATTCCTTTTTTAAGTTTAGTATAAAGCTGTTTTGTGTGTATTTTATAATAATTATCATGGAACACGCGCGTCCTCCAGCGGAATTATCACTCGAAGGCGGGACGGCCGCACGGGCCGAAGCGTGGCGCAATGGCGACGGCTATTCGAAGTGTACGTAAAAGCATCTGGAGTGAGCAAAGAGCCTAAAGAGAGTAAGGCTAGTTTGTTGGTTAACCTCATCTGATACGAGGTGTTCACGACTTTTACTTTCGCGGAGGGCGAAAGCGAAGACTAATTCAATTGCGTTTTAAAAAAGTTCGATAATTATTTTGGTACTAAGCCAAATATAACAGTAAGAAGGTTCAAATTCTTCACGCCCAATCAAGTTGGTTGGACATTTTTTGTTTACTCTCCACCTACACATTATACTACACTAAGACTTTGAGTAAGTATAATTTGATAATAAAAAAATAAATGCCCGTAAGTAGTCAAAGAATTCATCAATGAGGGTAAATAACTTTCCGCTCACCAGATGTCGCTTGTTGACAATGAGGGAACAGTTTTTTGTTACATAATGTCATTTAATTGAGAAGTTGTTTTTTAATAAAAGTTTATCAGTTTCAAAAGTATTATATTAATACAAAAAACAATGCCTCAGTAGTTGGCTCTTTAATTTTTTGCACATTTTCAACTTTTTTTTTAAATTTTTCTACTTTGACGAATATCTGTGGCAATTTATTTATTTTTAATCTTATTAATGTAAAATATAGCTAATAGTACAGAAAGAAGCATTAACCTTTACATTTTTCGCACAAATTAACTTCCCCGCTACGATATCTGTGAAATCATAGAATTTACGTAATAATTTTGTGTCATATATTATACCTCACTTTTAAGTGGCGCCGCCCTGGTTGCAGAAAAAGTCGTGGATTTCTTAGTCATTAACTTATTTATTGTTGAATGTATCGATGGTTGCAAAATGTGTCGTGTTCATTTTGATAATTTTGTTTACTTTTTAAAGTCTAGGTACATGCTTAATAAAGGTAAACTTTCCTTTATGATCGAACATTGTTAGCTTGATTGAAACGAATATCACAATACAAAATGCTTTATTTCATTTGTAACAGTTTGTATATATTTTCATAGTTGAAGTTGTAATTCAAATATAACTTGTGTCAGAGAACTCCACTCTTTCATAGAGAAATTTAATTTTATAGTATCGACATAAAACAACTATGATTTTTAATTACTACGCATGATACAATAGAAACAATTATTTAGTTTTGTCATCTAATTGTAGTTAAAATAATCATTTTGAAAGAAATAAAATATATTAATTTCTTCTGTTTGTTACTTTTTCTCCAAATTCACTACGGTTTAGAATTGAGGTTCTGACCGTAGGAGTAAAGGCAAAAGAAACTCCGGAGATGTTCAATTGTTAGGCATTTTTTTGTTAATTAAATTAAATACTAGCAGTCCGCCCCGGCTTGAGTGATTTCTGGATACTGATAATAGCACCAGCTAACGGGTGCAATTGTAAATCTAAAACATCCAGAGACCAACTCAATACACACATAAAACTTTATCAAAATCATTCACGTGATGGTCCTTCATACTTGCGGCAATTTTTTATTTATAATATATAGATTAAATAAAAAAAAATTACGACTTTTATCGGTCAGGTCACGTGGTGAACGATGGGGGCTAATAATTTAAAATTTAAAATTTTGTACAACCGACTTCAATATAAATTATTAAGAATAACTCAGAAACTATTGGTCAGACCTTGATAAATGACCACATGTGAAGCGCCAGCTTTCAAATAAAAAAGAATCATCGAAATCGGTTCACTCAGTAAAAAGTTATGAGGTAATACACATAAAAACATACAGTCGAATTGAGTACCGGCTCCTTTTTGAAGTAGGTAGAAAAACACTCATAAAGGTGGACCACCATAGGTCCAGAAAATCACTGAACGTCGGAAATTAAAAACTAGTTAAATTAAACACGATAAAATCCGTAAAAGTATAATTATTCAATGTGTAGCGTTCGTAAAAATATCCGCTATTCATCTTTATTATATTATGCCTGATTGATGATGATTTAAAGTACGTCTTTATCTATTCAACGGTAAATGTTCCTGTTATACTGCTGCGTGATTCCACTGCTGAACATAGGCCTCCCTCATAGAATAGGAGATTATTTGCCATAGTCGTCACGCTTGGCAAGCGAGTTGGCAACCGCAGTTTTTTTTCCCCCAATATACAGGATTATCCTAGTTTGGGGTCCAATGGAAAATATTTGTTTATCTTATCTTGAACACTGTTTAGATGTTTAACTCACTGTTCTTACATTTGTTAAATCTATATGTCAATAAAAACATTTATTATTTATTTATTATTTAGTTGTTATTACGAAGATGCTGCTGCCCCATTTCCTGATTTGGGATCTTAATTTTTTCTTAAATTTGGAATCGAAATGGTAATCATTGAAACAGTTTCAAGTCTCATCGTTTCGTAAATAAAATAATTTATCTTGTGTTAACACTCGCTCTTATGATTAAATATAAATTATATTGAATATTCGATTGGAACCAGTTGCAGTTGAGCGTGACGTAGCTGATAAAAACCACTTACAGCTACGTTTCAGTGCAGCTGTTTGCGTGATAAAATCTCTTACGTATATTGCAATAATTAGTTGAATACATTGCTTGAGTCCTTATTTCTTTATTTACCTGAGGCAAATTCCACACCGTAACCGTGTTAGAATGCCTACAACCCCTTATCATCCTGTGAGTAGACAGGGGACAACTGTAATGGAAGGGAGATAGGCATCAGCATCTAGATAACATCCCTAAATTTAAAAAAAGTTACGATTGCTAACCTGCATGCCAAACGTGACAACTATGGCAAAATACCCTATGAGACAATCTATGGGGGAGGCCTATGTTCAGCAGTGGACTTTTATAGGCTGTAATGGATGGATGTATAGAAGATAATCTACCAGGAGCACATGACTCACTGAGAGGTGAAATTTTCAAATCAACAGTAACATTATAACTATGGCAAAATACCCCATATGAGGCGATGTATGGGGAAGGCCTATGTTCAGTAGTGTACTTATAGGCTGTATTGGATGCATGTACAGAAGATAATGATGAATAGGAAGGATAAACTGATTATTAAGCTGAAGTGGCAATGGGCCGGCTATATAGCTCGGAGACCCGACAACCGATGGGGAAGAAAGGTTCTCGAGTGACAGCCTCATACCACCAGACAAAGTGTAGGTGCCCACCCACTAGATGGAGTGAAGACTTAGTAAGACATGCAGGAAGTCAATGGATGCGGGTGGCTCGGGAACGTGCTTTGTGGCATTCCTTGCGGGAGGCCTATATTCAGCGGTGGACTTGTGAAGGGCTGTAATGATGTAGATGGTGATGATGAATTGAATAGACTAAATGCTTTGAAATACAGCATTTTTCCATTAACGTGTTACTAAGACGATGATAGTGTGTTTAGCACAAATCTCTAAATGGTGCGTAGAAAAATCAGCACATTAACAATTTATAATGGGTTTGCTTCTAATATATTATTGAGGAAACAACGAGTGGGCGCCTCTTTGTAGATTAAATATATAAAATATTCGAGTTACAATCGAGTTGTCCGTGACCCGTGGTAGTCATCGCGGCGCTATGCGCCCGCGCAGGACATCTGTCTCGCTCGGAGTGGCAACCTCGCGCACGGCTCGGGTTACGAACCGACTCCACAACGGACGATTCGCCTGCTCGAGTTTCTTTAGGTTTTATACTCAAGGACACATGCTTTGTCTTAGTGTAACGAGTTAAAGCTGGACTCATGACATGGATAATTTTTAAAAGACTGCTGCGAAGTGCACGAAACGCCGGCAATTAAAAACGTTAAAATTAAACGCGTTCAAATCCGTAAAATAAATATAAGGAGAAATTTTAAATTTTTAAAAGTTCATGTTTTTTTTATAGAATAAGTGTGATATATGAGCACACAGTTCAGTTGTAACTGTATGCTGTGGCCCATAGACATCTACATCTATCCTCTTTTATGAATCAAAATGCAGATGCGTTGTCACCCCTGAGGTCTAAGATGGAATGTCTCATTTAAAGTAAATAATAAAGTAAATAGCAACATTAATCTGCTATTTCACGCTGAGAGGCCAAAGAGCCATTCATGCTACGTAGAGCCACGGACGTTGTCAGCTCTATAGAAAGAAATGCAATTCTTTTTGGGGACCTTATTACTTAGCCTCCGCCGTTCGTCTGTCTGTCAGCGGACTGTATCTCATGATCCATAATCGGTAGATAGTTGAAATTTTCAAATAATAAAAATAAATTAAAAATTAAAGTGAGCTCTCCTACTAGAAACGTGTTTTACGACGGTACGGAACCCTTCATGCGCGAGTCCGACTCGCACTTGGCCGGCTAAATTCTATTATAAAGGTAGCAAAATAATACAGGACAACTTATTAGAGTGAAAACAGTGAAAAAACACAGCAGTGTTAAGCTGCTATTTTACGCTGGTATTCTGTGAGAGCGTTGTCCTTCCCCGGTTGAATAAACCCATTCGTACTACAACCACAATATAGCAGCAGCATTGCTCTACCACGTATAACATGCAGTAATAAGATGCACGTGGGCATATCTGCTTTGAATTGACAAATAAGACAGAGACTTAAGATGTTGTCGAGATTTTCTAAGTTCTATATACGCACAACTGGTCCATATTAGGGGCAAAGCAGGAGGGCGCCATAAGCGGATCTCGCTTCATTCTAAAACTTGTCTAATGTTGGCACTACCTATCATCGATTAAGAATCATGCTGCAGATGAAGATCACCTCAACTAAGATGCATTGTTTTTAGTAACAACTGGTAAAATTTTAAATTTTCTACCGACTTCAAAGAGGAGGAGGTACTCAATTACTTCTTTCTGGGGGAACCGATTTCGATGATTCTTTTTTTATTTAAAGCTGATGCTTCTCGTGTGGTCCCATATGAATTTGATCAAGATCTGACCAGTAGTTTTTGAGTTATTCCTAATAATTTATATTGAAGTCGGTTGTACAACATTTTAATTTTAAATTATTATTATGTACAACCGATTTCAATATAAATAAAATGAGAATATCATTAATGCAGTCGAAGTAAATTAATAAGCATTATTAACAATAACTCAAAAACTATTGGTCAGATCTTGATCTGGGGGCACTGCAGTGCCCCCCCAAGTCGAGCAAAAAAGCGGCACGGCCGTACCATCCTTTTCTCGAAGCAGTTCAGGCCATTTTTGAAACCCTATAACTTAGTTGTGGATAAAATTAGAAGCCTGAATTTTAAACCAAATAGTAATTGTATATACTCGCTATATTTCAAATTTCATTAAATTTGAACCAGTAGTTTAAGAGTTATAACTAGTCAAAGTTTCTTAATTTTGTCACTCACTGACTGACCGATCATCAAAACTCTAATGCACTTCTAGCAGACATAGAAGCTTCAAGTTTAGAAAACAATTATTATTTAGTATGTAAATCAAGGAAAAACTAAAATATTTTGCAATTTCGGTTCATTTTTCGAGATACACCAACTGCATAAATAACTTTATAATCCCATATAAATATATAGGATTACAAAGTTACATTTGCAGTGAATGAATCAGTGTACCTATATATTTATAATATAATGGAATAATAGGTGTAGATAGGTACCTAGATATAACTATCTACAAAAAGAATTGAGATGCCATCAAAAACATAACTTGTAAAAAAACCAAGTCTCGCAACTCAGTTCATCTACCGTAAAAAGTTGTGAGATCCATGTAATACTAAGTCGGTTCATTTATTCAGTCCCTACTTAAGGGTCCTTCTGTCTTAAGTTATTACGTAATTAGCTAACCTAACAACATCTTATAGTGACCATATCAATATTAAAAGTCTTTTATGTTTTAAATAGATTGACTTGGCCATCGCATGAAAACACAATGTATCTCTCAAGTAACACATATTACATTAAATTAGATTGTTTAGTGCAATTGCCAAGTCAATTTATTTAAAACATAAAAGATTTTTAATATTGATATGGTCACTATAAGATGTTGTTAGGTTAGCTAATTACGTAATAACTTAAGTAGGGACTGAATAAATTAACCGACTTGGTATTACATGGATCTCACAACTTTTTACGGTAGAAGAACTGAGTTGGGAGACTTGGTTCTTTTACAAGTTATGTTTTTGATGATCAAATTTATATGGGACCACATGTGAAGCACAAGCTTTCATATAAATAAAGAATCATCAAAATCAGTTCTATATTAAATACAAAATCATTAAGTTGCTATTTCACGCTGGTACTCCGTGAGAGCGTGATCCTTCCCCGGTCAAGCCGACGATTTCGTGCTGCTGCTATAATAATAGAATAGCGTGGCTCTACCACGTTAACACTTGTGTAATCTAATAATATTGTAATCTGAGAACAAAACAAAATATTTATCAATTAGATGTTTCTGTCAAACGTTTGTTTTAATAAAATATTACGTAATGAATTTATACGTGGTAAGTGATAGAGCCACGCTGCAGCTATAATATGTTTGTAGCATGTATCGGTTGACTAGACTAGGGCAAGACCACGCTCTCACAGAATACCAGAGTAAAATAGCAGTTTAATGCTGCTGTGTTTCGTTTGGTGAGGGAAGAAAACCGGAGACCCGTTTTACTGGAAACGAGGCATTCCATCTTAGGCCTCAGGGGTAACAACGCATCTGCATTTTGATTCTTAATCGAGGATAGACTCTGTGATAGACAAAACAAAAGTAGCACAACCGTAATATAGCTGCAGCGTGGCTCTACCACCTATAAAATTAAAGATAAAATAAACGTGAAGCATTCATTATTGCCATTTATAATTTTAAAACATTAAAGAACATTTCTTTTACATTAAATATCTGTCGACGCGATCAATCAAATCAAAAAATAAATGAAACACAATCGCTTTAGTACTATGAAATTGTTAGATGAGTACTTTATCCCCCGAGGTACTTCGTATCATGTTCTTAAAAAAAAATTAAGAACTTGAGATCACTGCGATTGACAAATGATAAACAAAATAAATAATGATAACAGATGAAAAATAAAAAATTTGACAATCGAAATTCTAATAACATTTTTATCTAAAAATAATTGAAGATATTTCAATTTCGTTATGTAATATAAAACAAATAATTGAATGAAAAGAAAACATTGAAATAAGGGATTTTTTTGTTTTGTTCTCACATTACTAGCGTCACGCCAGTTATCTCTGGAGGGGTAGGCAGTGTAAAGCTCAACTAGTCCGGGTAATTACATTTGTCACTTAATTTCTGAGAGGGTTTTTGGGCAAGGAAGTGTCCGCCGCGCTATGCGTGCTGGAGAACTTTACATGTATTCGAACTTTTTTTCTTATTTCTCAGACATGCATACCCACGATGTTCACGATGTTTTCCTTTATCGCCGAACACGTAATAAATCAGCACTTAAAATTGCAATTAACAATTTCATTGCTCCCGGCGGGGATCGAACCCGGGTTGCTCGGTTACTGCGATATTTACAGTGAGCGTTTAGCTCCTGAGCTACCACGGCTCAAATCACATATAGCCAAAAAAAAAACAGAGGCAGTCGATAAGGACTGCTGTATTTCGTATGGTGTGTGTAGAGAACGGGAGACCCTTTTTACTGGAAAAGAGGCATTCCATCTTATTCCTCACGGGTGACGACACATCTGCATTTTTATTCTTTATCGAGGATAGATGTAGATGTCTATGGGTCACACCAACCATTTACCATCAGGTGGACTGTGTGCTCGTTTATCACCCTGTTCTGTAAAAAAAAGGTAGAACTCCATTTCTACTAAGATGTTCGTCTGGGTGGGTACCACCTTACCTATTTCTGGAACCAAATGGCAGTACTTGCACTGGCGTGTTGCAGCCTGAAGATCATAGACAACCAGTATTATAGGCCGTGAGTCATTCCATGTTAGTCCTCAAGGGTGACAACGCACCTGTAGTCTTTGTTTGAAGTTGGCTGCAGCTGTCTATGAACTCCAGTAGCCACTTACCATCAGGTGAATTGTAAGTTCGTTTACCACTTTAGTTTTATAAAATAACTAGCTTTTTTGCCCGCGACTTCGTCCGCGTGGAGTTCGGTTATATCGCACCCATGTGTGAAAAAGAGTCTGCTGGTACAAGCCACAATTACGAGTATAACTGGATGTCGCGGGCAAAAGCTAATTACCTTTTAACCCCTTTTTCACCCCCTTTAGGGGGCGAATTTTCAAAAATCTTTTCTTAGCGGATGCTTACGCCATTACAACTGTCTGTATGCCAAATTTCAGCGAAATCTGTTCAGTATTTTCGGCTGTGCGATGACAGATGTGTCAGTCAAGTTTGCCTTTTATATGTACATTTAAAATTAAAAATTTTGTACAACGGACTTCAATATAAATTATTAAAAATAACTCATAAACTATTGGTCAGACCTTAATCATTTATATTGGACTACATCTGAAGCACCAGCTTTCAAATAAAAAAAAAGAATTATCGAAATCGGTTCATCAAGTAAAAAGTTATGAGGTAACACACATAAAAAAACGTACAGTCGAATTGAGTACCGGCTCCTTTTTGAAGTCGGTAGAAAAGATTGCTAGTCGATCGTACAATATATACGTGGTAGAGCCACGCTGCAGCTATATTATGGTTGTAGCACGAACCGGGATAGGACCACGCTCTCACAGAATACCAGCGTGAAATAGCAGCTTAATGCTGCTGTGTTTCGTATGGTGGGTGTAGAGAACTGGATACCCTTATTACTGGAAATGAGGCATTCCATCTTAGTCCTCACGGTTGACAACACATCTGCATTTTGATTTTTAATTGAAGATAGATGTAGATGTTTCTTTACTGTGTGCTCGTTTGTCACCTACATTTATTTAATAAAAAAAAAAATTAAAAACTCCGACTGCGTAGTTTACTTAAAAGAGATAAAGGAGACGGCCCATTTTCCATGGACATTTGCCCTACGCTTGGCATAATGGGCATTGAGCGATACGCGCGCTCTATTCCTTGCTTATTTGTACTGTAAGTTCTGAATACTCTTTATCTATTGTTCTAAGGGGTCCCTTCTAATTATTATATGCTCTTTGGAGGGGTTTATAACTTTGACAAGTAATGATCCAATGACACAAGCACGTTCACTTTACGTAAATTTCAACATATGGAGTGTAGAGTGAAGGAGGACCATCTCTATATATGAAAAGTGACCCTAAAAACGTGTCCAATAAGGGTGGCGCTGCAGTAGCATAGGATAAATTAAAAAAAGCGCCAAAAGTAATTAGAATAAGATGGAAAAATAAACAAGGACCGACCAATCTGCTTGGTTTTGTACTACGTAAATAGTTGAGATTTTGTATACTGGCATTTTACTAACCATTTACTAACTACTCTAGTCATGAATTTTTTTAAATATTTGAATTCAGCTGACTTCACTCCGTTCACAACAGCTATCTTCATATCGTAGTTTTTCAGACGCCAGCGCTATTGTGGTAGGTTTTGGAACCTCTATTTTCAGTAAATAGTAGGACACTTTTTCAACTTTCGCCCCTTATAAGATGGTTCTCCTTATACTCTACACTCCATTCTTCAACAGAAGAAAAAAAAGAGAAAAAACATGGCTGACTTTAAGTACAGTCATTAAAGTACTTTTTAATCCTAAGCCAATTTGCAATCCCCGCTTGGCACGTTAGTATCAAATGTACAGTTTGCATTATTTAATTATATGTTATTTTAATTCAGTAACTTTTTTAGGTCTCCGGGGCTAATTAAATACATAAACTTGAAACGACTTGGGGCAGAAATGAACCGTCTCCTTTATAACCTGTGTCACTTTCACAATTAAGATAATTCTAATGACACAACATAATATTATGTTCAATTTCGTCAAGCCGTTTATGCTACAGAGCGTGCCAAATAATGGACATACTCGTACATACATACACTCGAAAAACGTTACCCTCGTTCTGGGGCAATCGGGTAAAAATTAGATTATTTCCCGATATTTATTACTTCAAACTGGCATCCCTAGCTTTGAAACAAATGCTAGCCGGATCAACACGCGACCCCGGCCAAAGTTAGCTGGAAGTTGGTTTAAAAAAGTAAATTATAACTTTAAACCGGTTCTTGTACAAAAGTTTTAAATTGTTTTGTTAAAACATTTTATTTTTCTCGTTACAATTGGGTAACGTTTACCGAGAACAAATATAAGTGAGTAGAAGCCAGACTAAACCATCTACTCAAATGTAAACGAAACCAGCATCTATGAAATACGAATGGGTCGCCTCGAAGAATCTCCTACGAATGGGTTTCATATGGTGAGTGTGGAGAACCGGAGAACCTTTTTACTGGAAACGTTTCTGGATATCTGGATTCTATAAAAAATGGGAAATTACTCTATGAGGTAATCTGTGGGGGAGGCCTATGTTCAGCTGTGAACTTTAATAGGCGGTAATGGATGGATGTATAGAAGATAATCTACCAGGAGCACATGACCCACTGAGAGGTGAAATTATTAAATCAACAGTAACATTATAACTATGGCAAATATCCCCCCTATGAGGAAATCTATGGGGAGGCCTATGTTCAACAGTGGACTAGGCTGTAATGGATGGAAGTATATATAATCTACCAGGAGCACATGACGCACTGAGAGGTGAAATTTTCAAATCAACAGTTACATTACAACTATTGGAAATATCCTCCCTATGAGGCAATCTATGGGGAAGACCTATATTCAGCAGTATGTGGACTAGGCTGTAATGGATGGATGTACAGAAGATAATCTACCAGGAGCACATGACGCACTGACAGGTGAAATTATTAAATCAACAGTAACATTATAAGTATAGGAAATATCCTCCCTATGAGGAAATCTATGGGGAAGACCTATATTCAGCAGTATGTGGACTAGGCTGTAATGGATGGATGTACAGAAGATAATCTACCAAGAGCACATGACGCATTGACAGGTGCAATTATTAAATCAACAGTAACATTATAAGTATAGGAAATATCCTCCCTATGAGGAAATCTATGGGGAAGACCTATATTCAGCAGTATGTGGACTAGGCTGTAATGGATGGATGTACAGAAGATAATCTACCAGGAGCACATGACGCATTGACAGGTGAAATTATTAAATCAACAGTAACATTATAAGTATAGCAAATATCCTCCCTATGAGGCAATCTGTGAGGGAGGCCTATGTACAGCAGTGAACTAGGCTGTAAGGGATGGATGTATAGAAGATAATCAACCAGGAGCACATGAATTACTGAGAGAGGAAATTATTAAATCAACAGTAACATTACAACTATGGCAAATATCCCCCCTATGAGGCAATCTGTGGAGGAGATTTATGTTCAGTAGTGGAATTTTGACAAGCTACAATGAACTAAATAATGTATTTCTGTACAAGCGTACAAGCGTAGAGAAAAAGAGATCAAATGAAAACATAACTCATACAATCATCAGCAATCAGCGTTAAAATTTAAATTAAACTCAGTTTCAGGCAGTTATCTGCACGCCGATAAAAATTACACCGTTCGGTTAACACTAACCGCTGGTAGAAAGTGAATTCGTGGTTACGCCTTAGCTATTACTCGATACTTTCCACCGTTCGATAGTGTTGCGCACGAGTTGGTCTCGGTCTCGCACCTAGCTTTTGTATAAGACAGCCAACAACTTCATATTTCGTGACTTTCCACATGGCGATCGCGGTTCAGGCGACGTTCGTACTTCCTTTGAGGGGACCTTGACTCACATCGAGCCCCCACACTAGCAATAGCCTCACTTTGGAAGCAGGGGCCGGGGTGCCTCGGGACTACAGTCGACGCCTAGCTTTCGGCAGAATCGTTGCACTCAATAGCTCGTAGATACTCGCTTACGGATTTATTACCATGAAGCTGTAAAGGCCGCACTTAAAAAAAAAAACGGATTTCGTGCTGTGGTTTCGCTATAAATATTACCACATAAAAACATAAATGTTAAATCATTTAAAATTAATAATTTTGTACAACCGACTTCAATATAAATTATTAAGAATAACTCAAAAACTATTGATCACACCTTGATTAAATTTATATGGGACCACATGAGGAGCACCAGCTTTCAAATAAAAATGAGTCATCGAAATCCTTACACTTAGTAAAAAGTTATGAGGACACAAAAAAAACATACTGTCGAATTGAGTACCGTCACCTATTGAAGTCGGTAGAAAACGGCCAAGTTCGTTAACAACGATGTTTAGCCGGATCCACACCGGACGATCGCGCGCGCTCCGATCGCGCGCGGCATGGAGCGCGCTCCACGGAGCGTGAAGTGTAGACGTGCCGCGCGCGATCCATGTGCGCGGCGGAGAGCGCGCGCTCCTCGCCGCGTGCGATCCATTTGTTGTCGGTTTTTTGGTCACGCACAAAGGGGCCTCAGTCGCTTGGCGCGCGCGGTCTGGACGGTTGTGAGAATCGCGTGATCCGCCGTTATGGATAATTCGCAATGTATCCGTTTAATTTCCCTATATAGGGAAAATAAATGTTTATGGGATCCTAATGATACCAATTACACAAATAGACGTGTAAGAGAAGATGCCTGGCGGAAAATTAGTCGGCAAATGAACAATATTCCAACAACAGAACTAAAGAAAAAATGAAGTCGTTGTCGGGTGGCTACAGAAGAAAACGATTCAGAGAAAAACAGAGTCGTATTACCGGATCAGGTAAGAAATTATAGTTCCTTTTGTTTTATAATTATAGTTCAGTACATAACCTGCCACTCTTAGTGAAGCTTTAATTTTAATTTATTAGTAATAATAATAAAATGTATTGTTTAAAACTCCACAACGTAGTAACGTAACTTAGTTTGTGATAAAAAGATATACTTAAATGTTTAAAAGTTTTGCGTAGAGGAGTGACTTCACGGATATTGATATTTGCCGGTTATATTAATTTATTGTTTATTTCAGGTGCTGAAGATACTTACAAATCAAAATGGTTTGCTCACAATGAGTTTGCTTTCATGGCGGATAAGAATGACCCCGGGACAACAAGGGATACACTCCAACAGGTGAGCTATTTTTGAAGTTATACTTCTTTTGGCGCGATGGAGAAAAATGATGAGAGTGAATTTTTACGATGCGTGCGCACACCGACACCTGAATTCTACATCGTAAAGTTAGTTGCAGGTGGCATGAAAATCGATAACTATGTTCAAGTTGTATATTCTAGTATTTTTATATTTAGAACACGTGTTTCGTTACAGTACAATTAAACAGTGTGAATAAATAAATATTATTTTGGTGTTTTTATTAAGGACGCGTTTACAAAATTGATAGGTATAGAATCGAACTATTACATTGACACTGGTCACAGACACAAGTGTACGCACGGTTAGCTGCGGGAATCGCAATCAAGTATAAACATTTTGATAATTTGAAAGATTGTTTTTTTTTCATATTTCTTATTACCTACAAAAATATATTTACGTTTTGTTAGTTATGACGAGATCTTACTTCCGGAATTGATGAGAGACCTGATGGTGTACTTCAGTGACTACTACTGGAACTCCTGGGCGAGTAGAACTAGGTGTGCCGAGTTAGGGCTCATTATGTTAGTTATGACGAGACCTTACGTCCGCACTTGATGGAACGACCTGAAGGTGTACTTCGGTAACTGCTAGTGGAACTCCTGGACGAGTAGAACTAGGTATGCCAAGTTTGGGCTCGTTTTGTTAGTTACGATGAAACCTTACCTCCGGACTTGACAGAATGACCTGATGGTGTACGTTGGTGACTACTACTGCAACTCCTGGACGAGTAAAACTAGGTATGCGTAGTTTGGGCTCGTTTTGTTAGTTACGATGAGGCCTTACCTCCGGACTTGACAGAATGACCTAATGGTGTACGTTGGTGACTACTACTGCAACTCCTGGACGAGTAGAAGTAGGTGTGCAGAGTTAGGGCTCATTATGTTAGTTATGACGAAACCTTACCTCCGGACTTAATGGAGAGACCTGATGGTGTAATTTAGTGACTACTACTGGAACTCCTAGACGAGTAGAACTAGGTATGCCAAGTTTAGGCTCGTTTTGTTAGTTACGACGTGACCTTACCTCCGGACTTGATAGAATGACCTGATGGTGTACGTTGGTGACTACTACTGCAACTCCTGGACGAGTAGAACTAGGTGTGTCGAGTTTGTTAGTTATGATGCGCAGTTGCCCATGAATTTGGTAATACCATTTATATTTTCTCCGACGTGCCTAAACTCGGCACACCCAGTTCTACTCTTCCAGGAGTTACGAAGTACACCATCAGGTCTCTCATCAAGTTCGGAGGTAAGGTATCGTCATAACTAACAAAACGAGCCCAAACACGGCACACCTAGTTCTACTCGTTCAGGAGTTGCAGTTGTAGTCACCAACGTACACCATCAGGTCATTCTGTCAAGTCCGGAGTTAAGATCTCGTCATAACTAACAAAACGAGCCCAAACACGGCACACTTAGTTCTACTCGTCCAGGAGTTGCAGTAGTAGTCACCAACGTACACTATCAGGTCATTCTGTCAAGTCCGGAGGTAAGGTCTCGTCATAACTAACAAAACGAGCCCAAACACGGCACACCTAGTTCTACTCGTCCAGGAGTTGCAGTAGTAGTCACCAACGTACACCATCAGGTCATTCTGTCAAGTCCGGAGGTAAGGTCTCGTCGTAACTAACAAAACGAGCCCAAACTTGGCATACCTAGTTCTACTCGTCCAGGAGTTCCACTAGCAGTTACCGAAGTACACCTTGCTTTGCTTTTGCTTTTGTAAATAGTTCGTAATCATTTATATTGTAAAATTTATTCAAAAAAAAAGTCCCGCTGGGTTTCTTGCTGGTTCTTCCCAGGACAGAGGTATTTTCCGAACCAGTGGTAAATAAAATAATGACTTTCAATAAGTATTATGTAATAATCCATATTGAATAAAAATCATTCTATTCTATTCTATTCTATTCTTCAAGTCCGGAGGTAAGGTCTCGTCATAACTAACATAATGAGCCCAAACTCGGCACACCTAGTTCAACTCGTCGAGGAGTTCTAGTAGCATTCACCGTATACTTTCAGATCACTCCATAAAGTCCAAGACGAATAGGATTTATATATATCTATATATTATAAATCCCACTTGCTTTTAGCGAAACAAAACATTATAATAAGAATTTGTGATTATAAAAATATTTATATTATGTATGTATTATTTTACTTTGTCAGGTCATGTACCTATGTATCAAATTCGAATATTTTGTGTTTGTACAGCGATCTTTTTCAGCTGCTGCAGGCGATATAGCGACCACCCGCGATAGCGGCCGAGCGCCGACTGTGGTTTCATCGAAATTTTTGTACAACAAATCAAAACAGACACTAAAAATAAAATAACCCTTATTGCAATTCATTAGGATTCATCCGTATCAGCAAAATATGTCAAAAAATAAGCATCAGTTTTTATTTTTTTTACGACCATTTGTGACATTTTTATAAAAAGTAATCACCAGCATTTTTTATTGAATATGTCTGCCTACTTACAGTATTTTTAGATATCTTAATATATGTTGATAATAGAACAAAAAATGTACCGAAATATGAGCCGGTATCGTTAATTTTGTAGTAAATGGCTAGGGAAGATCCTTTTTACAATGTAAAAAACTATTATTTTCAACAAAAAAGTTACCACTATTTGAAGATAAAGAACCATTCTATACGTTGTAGTTATTAGTTATATTTGATTTGGTTTAGTTTTGTCACAAAATGTACCGAAAAACGGCATAATTTGGCCCGATTTGCAAACGCACCCTTAAATCAATTTCATATACGACGGTGATAGTATTTACTAATAATTATCTAAAGGTATATTTTTGATTCAATAATCAAATTTCATAGTGTATTGAAAATTTACTTGACAGATTACAGGTGGCTTAAATTTGTTTGTATTATTTTGTGTTATCTGTGTAGGTAATGTTTTCTTTTGGTGTCAATAAAGTATAATTGTATTTATGTAATAAAATTTATTTCTTATTATAATCTAGAACTTAGGGAAAGGATAGTTTTAAATAAAATACATAGTTAATTGGTTCAAGTATAATGAACTGAACTACATTATATTCCTCTTAATGCAGCTAACTTATAAAACATATAAACACAGTACAATTTATATAAGTTTATTGGTACTCATTTTGCCAAACAATGACCCCGTTTGTTATAAAGTGTCTTGCTAAGTGGGACCGAATATCTTTGGCATTTTGTGATGCTCTTCGTGGTATGGCATCTATCGGTAGTAGTGATGTTGGTGCCTGTTCCGTTCGCCAGCTTCCAGGAACTATTTCTCCATTCCCCTGTATTGTATCAAAAGATACCGGTGATCTTAAATTAGAATTACTTCGTAAATAGTTATACAGGTAAATTGTCGCTAGCACGACTTTAGTTGCTTTTTCTGGCTCCAACAGCATTAGTTTACGCAAAACTCTGTAACTTGAGCTTAGTACTCCAAACGCGTTTTCTACAAATCTACGTGCTCTTGATAATCTGTAATTGAATATTCGTTCACTCGAACCCCTTTCTGGATCAACTTCATACGGTTTCAATGTATACTCATTTAATTGGAAAGCTTTATCACCAAGTATAAAATAGGGCACTACAATTTTATAAGGAACTTGCAAAATTTTTGCCGATGGGATGTTTAGCTCCTTTTTTTCAAGTTTCTAATATAGCTTTGTGCTTTTAAACACGCCTCCATCTGATATTCTGCCCTTATTCTGCTGCGTTGGAGGGTGGGCGTTGTGCGGCGGTTTGTTTTTAATTTTACAAACGGCTGCATAAGTCCGGCGGTGATTGGTCGCATGTTTTATCGCATGACGCAGTCGCTCGCTCCTTAAGTAGAGAGCGGTTGCGTCATCGGTCTGTATAAAAGGCACTTGTTTTGGCTCGCCGCTCACTTAGCGGTTAGCCACCGTAGAGTCTATATCACCTGAGGATGCCTCGTGAAGAGGCGAAACACGTGTCGTATTATCGTCAGTGGTGTGTCTTGCCTAGTGTAGTGGTGTTGGGAGTAGCGGTGCTGGGATTAGTGGTGACGGGGATAGTGCACGCAATTGAGGGAGGGCGGGAGGTGCTCTTCATACTAGGTAAGACACATCATTTTATTTTATAACGCGGATATTTGCGAAGTAAATTTTTCTAAAAGCTTTTATATAATGGATTTCCGCAAAGTAACGCCTGATTCTATTAATTAAATTTATAGTTATCATAGTCGTTGCCACTATTAAAAGGCGCTTGCAAAACGACATGTTTACCATCCATTGCTCCTAATACATGTGGAAAATTCCATTTTTCGTCGAATTGCTGAGACACTGCGCCCCACTCTTCTTCATTTGATGGCATCTGAAAAAAGTGTAACTATGATTAATATGTTTTGTTATTTTTGTTGTTACAGGAAGAAAGTAATAGCACCACTGGTAGCGGAGAACATGCTATCAATGAAAATGCTCTAGAAAACGTAGACAATTACACAACTGAGAATGTTAATAATCAAATGCAAGATATGAATGATCAGAGTATACCAACTGAACCTTCTGTACCATCTGAACAACCTGCTGCCCAATCTAATGTGCAAAACACCCAACACAATGTTCAAACCCAAAAAAGGAATCAAAATAAAAGAAGAAAAAAAAACATCTTCACATGGTTCCGAAGATATTATGATAACAGATGAATCCATTTCGGAAGCATTTCAACTACTTCATCAATGTGCTCAACCACAACAACCAGAGACAGATTCATACACCGCTTTTGGACAATACATAGCTACCGAACTATGAAAATATGTAAAACATGCCATATCTCAAATTATTTTTGAAGCTGACACAGGCAGATACAGACCAGAAAATTATGGATATTACTCTCCAACTTCATCATATACAGTACGACCTTCAGAATCAACAACAACTCAGCTTCCATCAACTTCATTGCATACAGAACGACCTTCAGAATCAACAACAACTCAGCTTCCATCAACTTCATTGCATACAGAACGACCTTCAGAATCAACAATGACTCCACTTCCATCAACATCTTCTACTACTTCGACAACTTGGCAGCCTTCTCCGTCACCACAATCACCACCAATTTAATTAACATATGTAACTTTTATATATTTTTAAGTATAAGCTAAGTTTGAAATAAAGAGTTGAATCTTTTAAATATATAATTTCACTTACTTTTACATAATCCTTCAAAACGTCGATGATTGCTTCACAAACCTCAGGAACAATTTTTGATATTGACTGTTTAGACACTCTGAAAAGATACTGTAGACTGACGTAAGAATCTCCACTTGCTAAAAATCTCAATGTTATTAGTAGTCTTTCCTTAACAGTTTTGGCATCACGATAGTTTGTATCATTATTTCTTATTTTGTTCTCCAATAGTGAACACAATAAGTCTAATTGATTTCCAGTCATTCGTGCAAAATTAGCTTCAGCTCCATCATCAATTAACTCTTTGTAAAGTCGAGTCCCATATTCCAACCGGTTTTAAAAAATTGTTTTAACCCAATATTGTCTTTTTCGTTTTCGTAATTTTTGCCGTAAATATACAAGTAAAATGTAGCTTGCTGCTGCTACGGCTATTCGTCGCCGTCGTTGCACGTGTGACTCCATAGTCAGACAAAATTCAAATGATTCAGTATGGATCAGCAGGAGCGCGTTGGAGCAGCCAGTCAGGATTCGCAAAAGATTGCTGTTGGATCGACCTAGAACGATCCACGCTCCACGCATCACGATCTTGGATCGCTGATCGCGGGATCGCCGATCCATTTTGGATCGTCCGGTGTGGATCCGGCTTTTCAAGTTGTTAGGTAGCCGATAAAAGATTTGGGATCTGAACGGGTGCCAAGCTGCATAGCAGTTCCTTAAATCATAGCTTTAGGCATGTACAACGTTCTTAAATTGATTTAAAAGTAAACTATTAATAACTGTAAACAACTCTTTAACTTCTAATTGGATCACACACTGACTTGTCAGTGAAGCCACAAGACTCCAACAGAAACAGCGCTGCCTGTTGCCACATTAAAAAAATTGTCTTATTATTAATTACTTTTTGGAACGAAGTTCTTTATCGGACGGTACGGATTTGGCGGACAAAACGTGTAAAATTTTTAAGTGACAAAAAGTGTAAAATTTTTCCGTCACGACCGCCTTTCTATAGTGCGAGCGAGATGGAATAATATCCATCTCCCTCGCACTTTTTCTTATCTTGCCATGAAAAAAATATAATTTTATTTTAAATGACGCTTCATTTTAATAGTCGCTAGTAATTCATTGATTTGTATTTGTTAATCAATAATATAATACGTTCATCAATAATAATATACTAGGAAAGGAACGTCGTTCCAACCGAGTGTTCCACGACACATGTTTTTTTTGTCAATGCATTAGCAGTCTCAGGACTTATACGTGCATATTTTTGCCGATTGCGTTTGTATATTACTTTTTTCTTTTTTTTTTACTTTTTGAGCATGCGGCTAACCTGATGGTAAGTGACTACCGCCGCCCATGAACAACTGCAACACCAGGGAGGGAATTGCAGATGCGTTGCCGGCCTTTTAAAAAGGAGTACGCTCTTTTCTTGAAGGTCCCTAAGTCGTATCGGTCCGGAAAAATCGCTGATGGTAATCGATTCCACAAGGAAGTCGTGCGAGGAAGAAAACATCTTCTAAATCGCACAGTGGTGGACCGCCAATCATCCAGATGGTGTGGATGGTATCGGGAGTTCTGCCGCGATGTGCGTTCGTGAAATTTGGCGGCTGGGATTAATCCGAACAATTCCTCAGAGCACTCCCCATGGTAGATGCGAAAGAAAATGCAAAGGGATGCAACATCTCTTCGCAGTGCCAATGAATCGAGCCGATCGGAAAGGGCTCGGTCGTCGACGATTCGAGCCGCTCTGCGTTGGATGCGGTCAAGCGGAAGGAGCTGGCACTGGGGAGCCCCTGCCCAGAGATGGGAACAATATTCCATGTGAGGCCGAACCTGCGCCTTGTAAAGTTGCAGGCGGTGTGCCGGCATGAAATACTGTCCCGCTCTGCTGAGCACGCCAAGCTTTTTAGAGGCCAATTTGGCCTTCTCTTCCAAGTGACCACGAAACTGCACGTCACTAGATATGTCGACTCCGAGGATAGCGATACTGGCTGAGGCAAGAAGGGGAGTGCCTTGAAACTGAGGAGATACGACAAAGGGGTTCTTTTTAGCGGTAAACGCGCAAACTTGTGTCTTCTGAGGATTAAACTGGACTAGATTTCCCTAAGTCGTATCGGTCCGGAAAAATCGCTGATGGTAATCGATTCCACAAGGAAGTCGTGCGAGGAAGAAAACATCTTCTAAATCGCACAGTGGTGGACCGCCAATCATCCAGATGGTGTGGATGGTATCGGGAGTTCTGCCGCGATGTACGTTCGTGAAATTTGGCGGCTGGGATTAATCCGAACAATTCCTCAGAGCACTCCCCATGGTAGATGCGAAAGAAAATGCAAAGGGATGCAACATCTCTTCGCAGTGCCAATGAATCGAGCCGATCGGAAAGGGCTCGGTCGTCGACGATTCGAGCCGCTCTGCGTTGGATGCGGTCAAGTGGAAGGAGCTGGCACTGGGGAGCCCCTGCCCAGAGATGGGAACAGTATTCCATGTGAGGCCGAACCTGCGCCTTGTAAAGTTGCAGGCGGTGTGCCGGCATGAAATACTGTCCCGCTCTGCTGAACACGCCAAGCTTTTTAGAGGCCAATTTGGCCTTCTCTTCCAAGTGACCACGAAACTGCACGTCACTAGATATGTCGACTCCGAGGATACCGATACTGGCTGAGGCAAGAAGGGGAGTGCCTTGAAACTGAGGAGATACGACAAAGGGGTTCTTTTTAGCGGTAAACGCGCAAACTTGTGTCTTCTGAGGATTAAACTGGACTAGATTTAGTCGCCCCCAATCCGAGACTTTGTCCAGCAAAGACTCGACTTCAGACACAAGTTTGTTCCGGTACTCGGCGACGTTTTCCCGAGAAATATTGGCCCGGCCGGTGTATAGAGCATCACCAGTGCTGTCATCCGCATAGCAATGAATGTTACCAGTTAGCAACATATCATTGATATGCAGAAGAAACAGCGTTGGTGATACACACAGCCTTGTGGAACACCAGCGTTAATAGGCTTGTAGTCAGAGCATGCACCGTCTACAACGACCTTGATGCTCCGATCTGCAAGGAAGCTGGTGATCCAATTGCAAAATTTCTCGGGAAGCCCATAGGAAGGGAGCTTCGAAAGAAGCGCTTTGTGCCAAACCCGATCGAAGGCCTTCGCAATGTCCAGACTAACGGCCAACGCCTCCCCCTTGGACTCTACTGCCTCCGCCCATCTATGGGTCAGGTAGACCAGAAGATCACCAGCTGATCGACCCCGACGAAAACCGTATTGGCGGTCACTAATCAGCTGGTGATCCTCAAGGTACCGGATGAGCTGGCAGTTAATAATGGATTCCATTATTTTGGAGAACAAGGAGGTGATCGCGATAGGCCTATAGTTGGATGGGTCTGAGCGGTCGCCTTTTTTAGGGATCGGGTGGACAAAAGCTGTCTTCCAAGAATTTGGGACTACGCCTTGGGAGTAGGAGTACCGGAAAAGACGCGTTAGGACCGGTGCCAACTCCGGAGCACACGTCCTCAGCACAATTGGGGGGATTCCGTCAGGCCCACTCGACTTCTGGATGTCCAGGGAGAGCAGTGCTTTGCGAACGGAGCGCTGTGAGAACAGCACATCCGGCATGGAGCACTCACACCGCGGGATGGTCGGCGGTGTTTTCCCCCCGTCATCAAGAGTCGAGTTGGACGCAAAAAGGGAGCCTAAAAGGTCGGCTTTGTCTTTTGCGTCTTGGGCCAGTGAGTCATCCTCCCTGTGCAGAGATGGTAGTGATGGCTTACAGAAATTCCCTTGGACAGCCTTGGCGAGAGACCAGAATGCACGGGTTCCCGAAGGAAGGCGAACTAGTTTCTCACCAATTCTGCCTATGTGCTCTGACTTTGCCTTGGCAATAACTCTTTTGAAGGACCTGGAGGCGAAGTTATACTTCTTTTTAAGTGTGCTGGTGTTTACATCCCGAGTCGCCGAAGTCGCAGCCCAGGCTTGATAACACTCCTGCTTACTGCGTAATGCAGTCTTACAGGAGCGACCAAACCAAGGCTGAGATCTGCCTCCGATGGGTACCACAGATGATGGAATAAATAGTTCCATTCCCTGTAGCACCACATCAGTGACAGAGTCAGCAACAGCGCTGGGATCATCAAAGCAAACCCGCCCCCATGGGTAGGATGCAAAGAAAGACCGCATTCCGTCCCAATCCGCCGACCTGTAATGCCAAACACGGCGGCAACCTGCAGAACGCAACCGCGAAGGGAGCGTGAGTGGCACAATACTCCGGATCAGACAATGGTCCGAAGAGCCGAGAGGGGCATCGACGGAAACCTGATATCCGTCCGGATGAGAGGTCAGCAGAAGGTCCAACAGGGAAGGTGTATGATCCTCCACATCTGGAATCTGCGTAGACGAAGTAACCAGTTGTGTCAGACCATATGCCAAGGCATAGTCATAAACAGATCTCCCCGCATGATCGGTTAAACGTGAACCGAGCCATACGACATGGTGGGCGTTAAAATCGCCAAGGATCACGATCTCTGCGGATGGGACCTGTTGTAGCAAGGAATCTGTAGCCATTTGGACGTGGTCGATGAGTCGGTCTGTTTCGGCATTACCGCTATGGGACCTATAGAGGCACCCGTTGACGCGCGGATGGTCATCGCTTTCTACGCGTAGCCAAAGGATGGACAGGTCCGAACCTTCAAGACTGCCGAGGCGTCGAGACGAGAGAGTTAACTTTGTCAACGAGGAATTCAAAATCAGTGAATCGAATGAATACAAATAGCATTTTTTACACTTTAATAACTCAAGAACAATAATGGGCCTATTCATTGTAGAGTCATGCTGGAGCAATATCATGGTTGTAGAGCGAATGCGTCGCCTCGATCGGAGTATGACCACGCTCTCACAGAACACCAGCGTAAAATAACAGCTTAATGCTCTTGTGTTTCGTTTGATGAGTGTAGAGAACCGGAGAGCCTTTTTACTGGAACCAAGGCATTCCATCTTAGTCTTAGGGGTGACAACGCATCAGCAATTTTATTCTTAATTGAGGGTGGATGTAGGTGGCTCGTTTGACATACTTATTCTATAAAAAAAACATGAAATTTGTATACGAAAAAATGGTTCGTGTAAATTTAACACTGTCGGTACCCGCACTGTTCTTCTCTACCCACTTCAAAATGAAGCAAGTACTCAATTCGACTGTATGGTCTTTTTTTAATGTGTGTTACCTCATAACTTTTTTCTGGGTGAACCCATTTCAATTATTCATTTTTCACTTGAAAGACCAGTCTCATGTGGTCCCATATAAATTTGATCAAGTTCAAACCAATAGTTTTTGAGTTATACTTAATAATTTATATTGAAGCCGGTTGTACAAAATTTTTCATATTTAATTATGTTCTATTCGTTTACGACATTTTGGGATGATGACAAGCCAGCCTAACTATGAATATGTTTCTATTATTTCCCTTAGATGAGTTCTTCTACAAATGTTCTTATTTAAACAGCCAAAACAAATAACAGTCTCTTACGTAATTCAATTAATTTTATTGTTCTCCGTGAATATTATTCGTGTCCTTCAAAAACAACGCAAGGGTAAACAAAGTTTCATCTCGTAGCTACACGTAACGTAGCACTGGGCTGGACGCAAAATATTTCTTTCAAAGATATTTCAAAGGCTTTATTTACTTAACAACGGCGTGTTCATCCTTCGTAATTGACGCTCAACTTTTAATAACGGTTTTATTAGGCAGTAGAAATCCTTTTCGTCCTTTTTTACTTGGTAGAGCCACGTTGCAGCTATATTATGGTCGGCTCGTCTCACAGAATATCAGTGTGAAATGACAGCTTAATGCTACTGTTTCGTCCTAATCCTTTTTGTTGGACACGAGGCATTCCGGGGCAAGGAACACTCAACGGTCAAGCGGACCGGTTCGTGCTACAACTATAATATAGCAGCAGCGTGACTCTACCACGTAATAACTTGCTTAACTTTAAAAGAAAAGGGAATTAAATTAAATTTGTAAGTAATTCAAAGACTAGAATAGTATTACGAAGACCGGTACACAGTACATCTCTAAAGAAGTTATCACTTGGATCACATATCGTTTGAAACTGATGGAATGCAACACTTTTCTTTGATCGTCCAGTATGCCATTAATGTAATGAGGGCATCCACGACATTTTCTGCCACCAGGGCGGCGCCACTTAGAAATGAGGTGTAATATTTGACAGATTTCATAGCAGGGAAGTTAATTTGTTCGAAAAATATAAAAGATAATGTTTCTTTTTGTACTATTATATTTATATTATATTAATTACATTAAAATAAATAAACTAAACCACAGATATATTCATAAAAGTAGAAAATTTAAAAAAAATGAGTTAAAAATGTAGAAAAAATTAAAGAGCAAACCACTGAGGCATTGTTTTGTGTATTAATAATATAATACTTTAGAAACTGATAAACTTTTATTTAAATCTAAATTATCAATTATATGACAGTCTGTAACAAAAACTTTACCTCAGGTCAACTATTCTAACATGTTTTTAATTTAACGTTTTATAAAGAAAAAAAAACTAGTGACATCTGGTGAGCGAAAGATTTTAGTACTCATTGCTGTATTTTTATTTCTATTTGACTCTCGTTGGTTTTTTTGTTATAAGCACGACTTTGTGGCATTTAGAATAGAATAGAATAATTTTATTCAATATACATTACATGTGTAATTCTTATTAAAAGTCATTTTTTACTTTACCACTTATGTTCAGCAGTGGACTTGTGAACCACCACTGCTGGTTATGGCGGTATCGCATTCCCAAAAATCAGTTATTGAGTTTTTCTGTAAAACATATTCTTAGTAGGAGCCCGGAGTCAGGAAGTTGGCGGTGTCTCACCCCCGTGCCTCGGAAAGCACGTAAAGCCGTTGCTCCTGCGCCTGATCTCTCTCCGGTCGTGTCGGTTTACCGTCCCATCGTACTATGAGAGTGAGGCAGTGGAGAGTACACCTGTGCTTGCACACACTCGTGCACTATAATCCTGTCCTGTGCAGATGGCTAGTCTCCGTTGAGACTGGCTGCGGTGATCGAAACTCAGTCTGTAGGAAGTTTATTTGCTTAGGCGAATGAAGATTTATTTTTATTTATACATTTAACGTTTTTAACGTTGACGTTTTCCATGAAAACGTTAAATTAAAAAAATTACTAACATATTGTTTTTTTTTTCGGTGGGCAAAGTTATAAAAAGATGGAGCTATTTAAAATGAATTGAAAGAAATTTGTATAGAATAGAATAGAATAGTATAGTTTTTTATTAAATATTGATTATTACATAATACGTGTTGAAAGTAACTCCTGTCCTGGGAGGAACCAGCGAGATATATTTATTTAGTTATATATAACTTAACAATAAATATTTTTTGTGTAATAGGTAATATTATTATGTGCAATTATTATGTTCTGAATAAAAGTGTAACTCGGATAAATTTAAAGTTACTTTTACATTTTGTTCGTTGACTGTGTTCGAACTTCTATTGTTAGGTAACTTAAGGTATTCATTAAACTGTATTCTTCACCTCGTACACACCCTATTACACGCACACACTCACACACGTACACTAACACCATATATAAAAGAGGTACATTTTACATTTTTTTTCTATTTTACATTTTTTTATACCACTTATATGTAATATAAAGAACAAAGTTTTATAAATTTTCCATAATATAAATAAATAATTTTTATGTTTATCATGTCTGTAGAGTGGCGCCATACGCTGAAATACAGGTTTTCGCCTAGTTCGGCAATGGATGCTATTTTTCATGTTATAAGATCAAATATTCCTTTGTAGTTTATAAATAGACATATTGTTAACTGGTATACATGGAAAAATAAACATTATTATTATTTCAAAACATGACGATATCTTGAAATTTTGCGTTTCAAAAGATTTAATTTTAAAAGTTACAGTTGAATTGAGAACTTCCTTCCTTTTTACTGGTGGTGCGAGTCCTGTTTTGTCTTGAAGTCCATCTGGATAGGTACCTATTTCTGCTGGCGAGTGGCAATACTTGCTATGTTCAGGTCTAAAGGTTATTGAGGGCCAGTATATATAGCTCTGAGACAGTCCATCTTGATCCTAAGAGTCAGCTAGTTAGATTTGTAGCCATCTTTGTTTGAAGTTAGCTGCAGGTGTTAAATACTAAAGAAGCAACTTCACTTGTGAAACACCAGCTTTCAAATAAAAAAAAAGAATCATCGAAATCGGTTTACCCATAAAAATGTTATGAGGTAACACACATAAAAAACATACAGTCGAATTGGGTACTTCCTCCTTTTTGAAGTCGATAGAAAATTAAAGTCGATTATAAAGAAACCTCGTCGGTTAACCTATTTAGTATGGTATCTGCCATTACAAGCCTACACACGGATTTGTGATATCTCGACCTCGCTCCACGCACTGATAGCTTTATAAACTCGAAGGTCCGGCTTTTCAATCGGTGTCTGTAACGTGTCTCGTGGGAAGAATCGATATTTTATTATATATCAATGTTTTAATTACCTAGCAGCGTAACTCTACGACCTAGCGTAGACTCTATACGATGCAGTGGTGGTGTAAAAATCTCTACTACCATATATCGTGCCGTGGATTTCGTAAGGGGTTTCAAAGGGAAAAAAAGCAGGACATGGGCAGCAACGTCTTACTTAAAATATAATAACTAAAAATAAAAACTGCACTGTGCACTGTGAAGCTATCTAAGGCGGAGACCTATGTTCGACAGGGGACTTTTGATAGGCTGTATTTACAGAAAGCTAGCGTAAAAATACCATAATGCATTATTACAAATGTATCAAACACCAACAAATATGGATGCTGAACCACTGCTGAACATAGGTCTCCCCCATAGATTGCCTCATAGGGGGGGATATTTGACATAGTTGTAATGTTACTGTTGATTTGAAAATTTCACCTCTCATTGCGTCATGTGCTCCTGGTAGATTATCTTCTATGCATCCATCTATTACAGCCTATTAAAGTCCACTGCTAAACATAGGCCTCCCCCATAGATTGTCTCATAAGGGGGGATATTTTGACATAGTTGTAATATTACTGTTGATTTGAAAATTTCACCTCTCAGTGCGTCATGTGCTCCTGGTAGATTATCTTCTATACATCCATCCATTACAGCCTATTAAAGTCCACTGCTGAACATAGGCCTCCACCATAGATTGCCTCATAGGGGGGATATTAGACAAAGCTACCACGCTTGGCTAATGTGTTGGTAACCGATTTTTTTTAATTTTTAGTCGTTATTAGGAAGACGCTGCTGCCCATCTCCTGTTCTGTCTACCTCTGTCGCCTCTCACGACACCCACGGGATGATATGTAGTGGATATTCTTACACCGTCACTATACGGTACAACATACATACATATTTACTCGAAAAATATTATCTCCTGAGACGGTCGTGTAATAACAATCAATACTGTACATCAAGTATTATATACTGCAGTGTTATTATACAATATACAATATTTTAACAAACGTAGTGAGAAGTGATGATTGTGTAGACGGTAGACAATTGAGTTGGGAACGCAATAGAGACGTCGACTGATAGATGCTCTGTTTATTAAGCTAGTGCGGTGACCACGCGATTGATTCATGCAGGATTTTTGATTTATTTGTAGTGAAAACTTCTTTAGCCGAGTTGAGCGATTTTCGGTAGGGGAAAAATCATTGTTACTGTATGTCTGTAATAGTGTATATTCAAAAAACACCAGCTATATCAATTGATAATGTGATAAGTTTGGGTTTGCGTTACCGTTGACATCGACAAAGTTTGGACTACTTTACCTATTTCTGTTACCATAGCATATTTTCTATTACCTAGTGAACCGAGGTGTTTCATTCGTGCTATAATAATGTTCTCAAGACAGAATATGGGTCACGGCTAGCTTCGACGGAGACTAGTTCATTTGCGCAGGAGACAGGAATAAAAAAATAAAATAAAATAAAACTTCCTGATTTTTTTTGACCCAATCCGGGATTCGAAATGGGGACCTAAGAATCAGCAGGCGCGCTTAAGACCACATGGCTAACGAGGCGTGCTCTACCACCTTATGTACAATTTATGTAAAATACCTCCATGCTATGGGAAAAAATCCATGTTAAAAATTTTACTATAGATAATGTTATACAATATGGCTGCCCTACTCATAGCGTATCGTCGGACGCTTTTACCGTGTTTATTGTTACACATCTGTTTTGTTTGCCTCTGTCGAAAATTTAAGCAAATAAAAAAAATCTATTTGTTTTTTCTTGTTAAACTATTTATCGTAGTTTTATTCATACAGTCAGTTTAAAAAAAACTGAAGTAACGAATATAAATTCTTCTGTATCATGGAGACAATTTACAAATATAAATAGCACAAGGATAAACATCCAGAACCGGAACAATAATTAAACGATCAGCTACTTATTTAATTCCCCGATTAATAAACAGCTTACCTTCTAATTTACGTAGTAAAATTACATTAGAAAATATTTATAAAAATCTCACTTCCTACTTAACTAGGGTTGCCAACCGTAATATAATATTGTACTATATTTCGGGTCTTCGTACTATATACTGTTGAAGAATTATATAGTTCGCAAAACTACTAGGTATCTACAACACCGAAATCTAACAATCAACTCCTTGTTCGCGCCGCTTTCGTCTTAGCGTTTTAAGTATTTATTATTTAAGTAAGATGTAATGTAACTCGTATAGCAATTATTATGTCTTACGTGTAGGTACGTTTGATTTGTTAGGCTAAGTAATAGTACTAAGTTTCACCGTAATTGTTTACGTTTAAGGTCCATATTTCTTTCTAATAAATCCATTTGTACTTCTACTAATGGCATATCGTTACGTTTGCATACGTAATACTGGCAATAGCCAACGACTGTTCAATTGAATTATTCAATGTACCTTTACCTTCTGGCCTCTTAATCTGTTAGCACGTCCTACTTAATATTTTTAAGATAATTGTGTACAAGTTAAATAGTACATTAAAATAGATTACTGAGACTCCTTCGAAGTTTCATTTCTTTGTACCATATTGTACAAAAGTGGCGACCGTGACAGGACTTGCTAATTATTCGTCGGATTTTGAAGATTAACCTACATTGATCAAAGGTGAAGGGCAAAGAGGTCATAGCCACGCCACGCTAACTCAGTACCTAGATCTACCGGAATACTACGGGATCAACTTATACTTCGTGCGCCGTGCAGCCAGACCACTACGACTTCCAGCTTCGGGATTCGGGAATAAACAGGAGCTTCGCACCAGTGTCTTCGCAGTCTACACCAGCAGACCGGCATCTACAGCTTGCTTGCGGAACCGCTGCGCTTGGACATTTTTTTTTTAAAGAGTGAGCTCGTTCCTTTTCATATTTCCCTTTTCCATTTAATTATTTGTTGCATTACAAGGCGATAGTCCCTTTTTGACGTGAGTGATTAGCTAGCTTCTAGTCTGTATAATAAACCAGAAGGCACTCTTAAGCCCAGATAATTTGTATTTTAAGCTATTTCGGGCTAAATATATTCACAGTCTTGTCTATCGTAAATTCATACCCTCAAATTTTAAAACAAGTCATCTTTCCCCATTAAATTTTTCAAGGGCTCATTATTTGCTTTATAATTAAGTACTGAGGCTTTACCTTACGTAATACAATTATTTGTCCTTAAGTTATTGAAATTCACCCCCAAGAGGTCCCTCATTCCTTCGTGTTCGCATACAAACAGTTTTTAGCCGCTTTTATATCTCTCTATTTCCAGGGGGAGTTGCGTATAATTGCGTTGTACCTGTTAACCCTACCCAGCTCTAAACTCTGCTGCAACCTTTGTCTCTGTCCGCTGGTCACCTTCAACGCGACTGCCCTACAGCTGTTAAGAAAATAATCTTCGGCGGTTGCTGCTCAGTGGCTGCAAAGTGAGGAGCGTATCGTATGCAATTAATTTTTTATTATATAATTTTTACTTGCTTACCTTCGATAACTTCATTGCAATGGTTGATTCTGGTAGGTTTGAGACGGATCTTAAGACATTATATTTAAAACGTAGTAGCATAAAGGGTCGCATAACTAAATTTAAAAATTACTTAGATGACTTAACATCAATTAAGGATATCTCAGACTTAGAGTTAAGTAAATGTGCGATGAAATTATCAAGAATTGAGTCTTTATTCTCTGAGTTCGAGGAGTTGCAAAACCAGATCGAGGAGAAAATAGCAGCCTCTGATCTAGATACTGAGTTGATTTCGCGTGAGCTAATTGAACAAGATTTTGATAACTGCATTTCTATTGGTCGTAGTTTAGTGCAAAGGGGCTTACAGCCTAACCAACCCAGCCCTCATTGTTCAAATAACGATAGCCATTTTACTTCAGTTAATGAATCCGTGAGTTTTAAGCTGCCTGTAATACCAATTCCTAAGTTTGACGGCACATATTACACAAAAATGGTTAGAGTTTAAGGAAACCTTTGGTTCATTGATTAATGACAATGATAAAATTCAAAACATTCACAAGTTTCATTATTTAATCTCCTATTTGGAAGGCGAAGCGGCTCGCGTTATTTGCAACTTAGAAGTTTCACATCAAAACTACAATGAGGCTTGGAAGCTCTTCTGCGAGCGATTTGACAACAAAAGGCAATTAATTAGCAATCATTTAAATTCGCTATTTAATTTTACCTGTGAGCGAGAGAGCGACAAGTCCTTACGCTTTATTATTGATCACGTAACAAAGAACTTGCGGGCTCTCAGTACTCTGGGATTGCCTACCGAAAAATGGGACGTTTTAATTATACATATTGTGTCTGCTAGGTTAGATAGCACTACCTCTTTAAAATGGGAGGAGCATAGAAATACTCTCCCTGAAATTCCTTCGCTTAAGGATTTATTCATTTTTTTTAAAGTGTCGCGCAGATGTTCTTGAGAGCGTTCATCGTAATAAAACCAAACAGGTGACGACTTCTTCTAGTAAAGGGCAAACGAAATCGCTGATCGTTACTTCTAAAGGCTCTAGTCTAAATAATTCTCCTTCCTGTAAACCATCGAAAAGGACTTTCGAATGTATGGTATGTAAGGGTGATCATCGTATCTTCGAGTGTCCAGATTTCAAATCTAAGACTCCTGAAGAGAGGGTTACTACCGCTACGTCATTGAATCTTTGTAAAAATTGTTTAAGACCGGGTCACAACGCACGAGAATGTAAGCTTCATATCTTTTGTCGTATTTGTAAAAAAAGACATAACTCAATGCTTCACTTGGATATTAATACCGAAAATGCTAACTCTGTTCCAAATGAAACGTTGTCAATGTCAGCAGTTTGCGCTTCTGAAGTCTTATTATGCACCGCCAAGGTCCGAATCTCTAATCCGAAAACCGAAAATACTATAACTGTGCGAGCAATACTTGATAGTGGGAGCCAGTATTCATTTATTACTGATACTGTAAAACAAAGACTTAAGCTGGCTTCTCAGCCATCAAATATAAATGTTATAGGAATTGGCAACAAGCAGCTTAATATAAAGACGGAGCGTTGCGCTATCCGCCTACAATCTCATGATGATTCCTACAATGTTATTACGTATTGTTTTACTATACCCACAATATCAGAACATCTACCAAAGGCGCGACTTGATACAAAACATCTTCATTTATCGGGCATCCAACTAGCAGATCGCTACTTTTATGAGCCTTCTTCTATCGACATGTTAATAGGGGCTGATTTGTTCTGGGACCTTATTGGGTCGCAGCAGCGCTCTTTAGGAAAAAATAACCCGGTCGTTCGTAGCTCGCAAGCTTGGTTGGCATATCGCTGGCCCCATGCCCATTAAATCTAATATATCCACAAAACAATTTCAATGCAATTTCTTAACAAAGGAGCAAGAGTTAACTGACATAGATGATCAATTATCTAAATTCTGGGAGTTAGAAAGTGTCCCACAAACTAAGGCTCTAACAAATGAGGAAAGGCTTTGCCAGGAGCATTTTTTAATGAATACCGTTCGTGATCATGATGGAAGGTTTTGCGTAGGGTTGCCTCTCCGAATTAAAAAAAATTGTCTTGGCAATTCATATTCACTGGCCAAAAAAAGGTTTATGAATTTAGAGAAGCGTTTCAAATTAAAGCCACAACTCAAGGAGCTCTACGTTCAATTTATTCAGGAATACGCCAAGCTTGGTCATCTCTCGCCGTCTCCTATAAAAAAGCCAATTAATGCATATTTTCTTCCTCATCACCCGGTGATGAAGGAAAAGAGCGAGTCTACAAGGCTTCGTGTAGTATTCGACGCCTCCGCGCAAACTACTTCTGGTATGTCAGTTAATGATTTACAGATGAAAGGCCCTGTTATCCAAGACTCCCTCATTAATATTCTATTACGATTTAGATTGTACAAATACATTATTTCGGGCGACATTGAAAAAATGTATCGTCAAGTTAATGTCCGAGAGTCGGATAGAAACCTTCAGTTAATTTTGTGGCGTGATAAGGAGTCCGATCCTCTTCAAACTTTACAGTGCATACTCTTACTTATGGTTTTTCTAGCGCGAGTTTTTTGAGTACCAGGTGTTTGTGGCAGCTTGGCGAGGAATGTGAAGATTCGAACATTAAAACAATCATCCAAAAGGACTTTTATTGTGATGATTTGCTTATAGGAGCAGATACTCGTAGTAAACAAGAACTGCTTCACATTCAGCGCTCGGTTGCCAATGAGCTCAAAAAAGGTTGCTTCAACTTAAGAAAATATAGATCTAACTTATTTGAGCTTCGAGAGTAGCTCTATAAACAAGGAAGAAGGCAATCTAGTTATCAGTAATGCTACAAACACTCTAGGTATAGGGTGGTCTCCACACTTAGATCAAATACATTTTCAAATCGAATATACCCCTACGACAGTTTTCACTAAAAGATCCATATTGTCATCGACTTTTAAAATTTTTGACCCTTTAGGGCTATTATCTTTGTGCACAATTAAGCCGAAAATTTTGCTACAAAAATTGTGGGCTGAAAGGTTAGATTGGGACGAACCCGTTTCTCAAAGAATAAAATCGACTTGGCAGCGTTTCATTCTCCATTTAGAGTCGTTGTCTTCTCTAAAAATCCCGAGATGGATTTTAATTGATAAACCAATCTATATGGAAATGCATTGTTTTTGCGATGCCTCGCAAATAGCATATGGCGCGTGCATTTATTTGAGATCGTGTAACGCTAATAGTGACATAACTGTTAAACTTTTATGCGCTAAAACTCGTGTAGCGCCCCTTAAGGCTACGACTATCCCCAGACTTGAACTCTGCGCTGCTCTTTTGGGTGCTCAATTAGGCTCTACTGTCATTCAAGCTCTAAGGTGCAAAATTCATCTTCAAGTTTATTGGACGGACTCTAGTGTAGTATTAGGTTGGCTAAACTCATGTGATAAGGCTAAGCTTTTCGTCGCAAATAGGGTGGCAGCTATAACTGAGCTTTCAAGCACCGCGAATTGGCGGCATGTGCCTACCGCCCTAAATCCAGCCGATCTTGCCTCTCGCGGAGTAGATCCTCAAGACGTGTGCGCCTCCTCTATATGGTGGGATGGTCCACCATTTCTACTTAAACCGGAGGCTGAGTGGCCAAAATTCAAATCCTGTAGCGTAGAGCTGCCTGAAATGCAATCCATTTCCACCTTAGTCGCGGAAGCTTGCACTAAGGCCCCATTTGATTTTAAAAGGTATTCTGACTTAACTGTGCTAAAAAGAGTATATTCTAGAGTTTTTCGATTTATACATAACTGTCGTAATCCTAGCTGCAAATTATTAGGTCCTCTTAGAGTTGAAGAACTTCAAAATTCATTAACAGTTTTAATTAAAATAGCTCAAAGTGAGTCCTTTCAGAATGAAATAGAGCTTCTTCGTACTAAAGGGGCCTTGTCATCCAAGGCGCCTTTATCTTCTCTAACTCCATTTCTAGATGTGTGAGTGGCATTCTGAGAGTTGGCGGAAGAATCGATGCTTCCACTTATGCTTATAATAAGAAGCATCCCCTCATTTTAAATGCAAAACACTATTTAACTGAATTAATTTTTCAAAGGGAACATAAACAACTGCTCCATGCGGGGACCTCAGCAGCTTCTTGCCTCTATTAGGGAGCGCTACTGGCCGACTGGCGGTAGAAAATTAGCTAGGCAAGTGACCTATAATTGCTTAGTATGTCGTCGCTTTAAGGGTCAACCAATGACTAATATTATGGGTAATCTTCCCTCCGATCGCTTAATGCCTGATTATCCATTTTGCACGGTTGGCATTGACTTTGCTGGCCCATTTCTTATCACTGACCGCAAGGGAAGGGGATGCAAAATAACAAAATGTTATCTGTGTATATTTATCTGTTTTCGTTATAGATGTATACATTTAGAAGCTGTAAGTGAGCTATCCAAAGATGCCTTTTTGTTGACTCTTAAAAGATTCATCGCTCGCAGAGGACAGCCAAAGACAATTTTTTGTGATAATGGCAGAAATTTTGCCGCGACTGCTAAAGAGCTAAAAAATTTTTTGCAATCAAACAATGACTCTATTTATGATTTTGCTGCTTCTCGGGGCATTGAGTTTAGATTCTCCCCTGCATACGCTCCTCACTTTAATGGTCTCGCTGAGGCTGGCGTTAAATCAGCCAAATTCAATATTTATAGAATTATGGGAAAAACGCATCTGACGTTTGAGGAACTATCGTCTTTGTTTGCACAGATCGAGGCCATCCTGAACAGCAGACCCCTGTGTCCTCTCAGTCCTTCACCAAATGACTTCCAACCTCTTACACCGGCTCACTTTTTAATTGGCAGGCCATTGACGTCTATTGCATCACCCAGCTTCGTGGACATCAACAGCGGACGTCTCGATCGATTCCAGCGTCTCGAGCAAGTGAGGCAGCACTTCTGGCAAAGATGGACACGCGAATATATAGCAGAACTACAACAGCGCACAAAATGGCGAGCGAAATGCAGGGACCTGCAATTAAACGATTTAGTTTTGATAAAGGAAGAAAATTCGCCACCTCTCTGCTGGCGTCTCGGGCGAATCAACAAAATATTTCCTGGCTCTGATGGTGTTCCCCGCGTCGCGGACGTCAAAACTTCTAATGGAATGATTAGAAGAGCTATAAATCGGCTATGTATCCTGCCCATACACGACGCAAGTACTGCTTGAAATCTTTAGTTCAGATTTCAAGGGCCCGGGAAGATGTTCGCGCCACTTTCGTCTTAGCGTTTTAAGTATTTATTATTTAAGTAAGATGTAATGTAACTCGTATAGCAATTACTATGTCTAACGTGTAGGTACGTTTGATTTGTTAGGCTAAGTAATAGTACTAAGTTTCACCGTAATTGTTTACGTTTAAGGTCCATATTTCTTTCTAATAAATCCATTTGTACTTCTACCAATGGCATATCGTTACGTTTGCATACGTAATACTGGCAATAGCCAACGACTGTTCAATTGAATTATTCAATGTACCTTTACCTTCTGGCCTCTTAATCTGTTAGCATGTCCTATTTAATATTTTTAAGATAATTGTGTAAAAGTTAAATAGTACATTAAAATAGATTACTGAGACTCCTTCTAAGTTTAATTTCTTTGTACCATATTGTACACTCCTTAATTTAAAAAAATTACAAGATTGTATCCGTCCAAGTATAGTTATATTACTATATTCTATGACAAGTATTCTGAACAGCCGGAGACAATGTGACATGTGTGTTAAGTGCAAAAAAAAATTTTTTTAAATTTATTTATGTACACACAACAAGATACAGGAACACTCTTATAGTGAGTTTGTACAAAGATTTTACTTATTCCATAATTTGCTGAAATATCTTCCAGTAGACCCACAAAGGAAAATATATTAAAAAGGCAAACTTAGTGCGTACAATACTAATACTACTGTAAATAATATACAAAAACATACGTAAATTATATTAAATGATACTATAAATAAAAATAAAAGTTTTATACGTGGTAGAGCCATGCTGCAGCTATATTAGTTGTATAGCTGTATCACGAATGGGTCGGCTCGACCGGGGAAGGACCACGCTCTCATAGAATACCAACGTAAAATAGCAGCTTAACACTGCTTCGTATGGTGAGTGTAGAGAACCGGATACCCTTTTTACAGGAAAAGAGGCATTCCATCTTAGTCCTCACGGGTGACAACTAGGCCTTGCAAATATTCGAAAATTTATGGTATTCGAATGTTCGACTTTTTTCGGGTATTATTCGAATTATTCGAATAATTAAAAAAAAAACAAAAGTTGTTATAATAATCATGTTTTTAATAGTCAATTTCTTACTTAGAGTCTAATTTCTCTCAATCAAAACAAAATCTTAGTTAAAAATTAAAGAACTGTTTGGAATTTCACTGTTAAGGAACTAATGCAGTTCTACAAAAAACTATAAAAATTTGGTGCTTAACAAGAGAACCATAACAGTCTTATAAATCGAGATCTGGGTATTGTAATAAGTAATAATAATTAGTGGAAGCCTCGTACCGGTAGGCGAAGTGTAGGGCGTCCCCCCACGAGATGGAGTGACGACCTGGTAAGACATGCAGGAAGTCGATGGATGCAGGTGGCTCAGGACCGTGTTTTGTGGCATTCTTTGGGGGAGGCCTATGTTCAGCAGTGGACTTGTGAAGGGCTGTAATGATGATGATGATGATGAATAATAATTATATAATAATAAAAACAAATAGTCAACTACAAATACATAGGCTGCACTAAAAGTATCGGGAATGGAATATTTCCACTGTTCCTGTCATATTAAAATCTTTTTAATTGAAAACTCCTTGGTTTTAAAAATCGAATACCATTTATTTATTTAAAAAAAAATTCTCGGTCTTGTCACAAGGTTTTGTCAAACTTGTTTAGTCGTTGAGAAAATGGAATTGACTCGAGAAAATTCAAGAGCGATGATTTATTATGACTTTCGAAGTGGTTTAACACAAAAACAGTGTGTTGACCGGATGATTTCTGCATTTGGTAATGAAGCCCCATCCAAAACCACAATTTATCGCTGGTTTGCTGAATTTCAACGTGGACGTGTCAAGCTCAATGATGATCCCCGTCAAGGTCGTCCAAAAACTGCAGTCACCCAAGAAAACGTTGATGCTGTGCGTAAGCTGATTGAGGAAGATCGACATGTGACATACCGCGAAATTCAGGCAACTTTAGACATTGGCATGAGTCAAATACAAATAATCTTGCATGAACAATTAGGTGTAAAAAAGTTGTTTTCCCGATGGATACCGCATTCGCTCTGTGAAGAGCAAAAAGCGGCTCGCGTTACTTGGTGCGTCAGAACTCTCGAAAGATTCCACGCAGGATCCTCAAATGCTGTATACAACATCGTATCAGGTGACGAATCCTGGATATACGCGTACGAACCCGAAACAAAAAACCAGTCACGAGTTTGTTCGTTTCACGTTCACGGAGTGTTGCAAAAAAAATGGTGGCCACGTTTGTCTCCAAAACCGGCCATGTTACGACTATTCCTCTTGAGAGACAAAGAACGGTTAATGCAGAATGGTATGCTAGCATTTGTTTGCCACAGGTCGTTTCTGAACTCCGAAAAGATAACTGCAACCGCCGCATCATCCTCCATCACGACAATGCGAGTTCTCACACCGCACACAGAACAAAAGTGTTTTTAGAGCAAGAAAACATAGAATTATTAGACCATCCGCCGTACAGCCCCGACCTAAGCCCTAATTATTTCTATACTTTCCCTAAAATAAAGAATAAATTGCGTGGACAGAGATTTTCATCACCTGAAGAAGCTGTGGACGCCTACAAAACGGCCATTTTGGAGACCCCAACTTCCGAATGGAATGGTTGCTTCAATGATTGGTTCCATCGTATGGAAAAATGTGTCAAATTTCGCGGAGAATACTTCGAAAAGCAATAAATACATTTTTAAATAGTAATGTTGTGTCACTTCCTTGATTCCCGAAATTTTCAGTGCCGCCCTCGTACAACATGCTTAAAATCTTTTATGTAACTAGAAATAAAGTACATAGGTACTAAATTCTTAACATTATTGTTGGTATTTTGTATTGTCGCACATGATGCACATAACAAACTTATATATTGCTTACTTACAAAACTTAAAAATTTTAAAAGAAAGATTTTCAACTGTGATAGAATACAAATAATTAATCAGTATTAGAATTTATGAGATCAGAATCAGATCAACGCTACATTGTACAAAAATAAACTACGTTTTAATCTTATCATCTAACTTTGGCTTATTCTTACACTTACTACACGTACAACTCAAGTACCTTCAAAGCAAGAGTGAATAGGAATCTTCTACGTAAGCGCATTCCAACCTAGACCTCATCACTGCTTTCTTCTAAGCATGATTGTTGTCAATTGCAAGCCTACCCTACCATAAAAATAAATCTTCAAACTTTTCCTTGGAAGTGGGACCTAAGGAAACTTAGTGCGTCTAGGGAATCATCTTTTAAAGAACATCTTAAATGGTTGCAAAAATGTATTTTGCTGATGAAAACACCCTTTCACATCCTACACTTGTAGGTGGTATACACATGAGGAAGTCATACGCTTGGCTCAAATGGACTTGTCTAGGACCTCCTCTGTCAAATAGCGCCATCTGCATTCATACTGACGTTTCTAACTCTTCTCTATACAGGAATTGCAATCCCGATAAATCCCATTTTGCCAAACATCTTTTGGACACTGGACACAACCTAGCCAACGACCACTCCTTTAAAGTCTTACATACGTGTAATAAAGGGCTGCGGCTGTGTGTGCTGGAACAGTTAGAGATATTAAAAAGTAACAATAGTACCGTTGCATTGCTCAATGAACAAACAAATGTTACTAACTCACCTCTCTTAAATATCTTTAAGCCTGCTCATCAATCACGATTAATCTGAACGCACATCGCGGCAGAACTCCCGATACCATCCACACCATCTGGATGATTGGCGGTCCACCACTGTGCGATTTAGAAGATGTTTTCTTCCTCGCACAACTTCCTTGTGGAATAGTTTACCACCAGGGATTTTTCCGGACCGATACGACTTAGGGACCTTCAAGAAAAGAGCCTACTCCTTTTTAAAAGGCCGGCAACGCATCTGCAATTCCCCTGGTGTTGCGGTTGTTCATGGGCGGCGGTAGTCACTTACCATCAGGTGAGCCGCATGCTCGTTTGCCCCCTCTCCTATAAAAAAAAAAAAAAAAAAAAAACCTTTAAGGTCATTTCAGATGTTTCCTGGTGTGATTCGTTTTGTTGCTGATGTTGGCGTTGCCGTTGCTGAAGTTGAACTAAGGTTATGTCATCTTCGTCATTATCTGAGTTCTGTCTTTTAGAAAAGTATCTCTCGTTAATCTCAGTTATTACTTCTGTAATAATGTTATTGCCTGGTGATGGAAAGGTAGACAAAGGTGGCTCTGCGTAATATTTACTGGAATTGTGGAGATATTTTAATGTGCAGATTAAATTTGGTAGGCGTCTCTGCAATTCCATTCTGCAATTCTATTCTTCAGCGCTTCGAGTAGCCTGTCACTGATAAAAATGTTTGTCTTTTCAAGTTTCGCAACCATAAATTGAAGGGCTGTTTCCGCAGTAAGCAGATTTGCATTTTCTTGGCACAGCGCCTCTACTGTTGCCTTAGAAGTGGACAATTCCTGCAGTAAAGCCAGCTCACCTGAACTAAACGTGGTATCGTACTTTAAATCAATAAGAGTCTTCAATATAGGGTCTTTTAACCCCAAAAATCTTGTGATCATATCGGCTAAACTGCTCCACCTAGTTTTACAGTCTAGTCTAGCAATATGGTTATGGTAAAGGCATTTTAACATCACAAAATTGCTTGACCTTGACGTGCCGAGAGTAATACACTGCCTAATAACACATCGCGTTATGAGGCGTGTAATACCGATGATAAAGTATAAATACAATTATGTTACTGTGTAGCGGCGATTTAAAAATATACTTATATATATTTAGTATAGTCTGTAAGAGATGAAAAGAGGAAACTGAAACAGGAGATAGGTGGTGGCATCTTCCTGATAATAATTCAAAATCATTAAAAAAACTTCGGTTGTCAAACTGTCAAGTGTGGCAACCATGACAAAATATATGAGGCATTCTATGCGAGGTCTACTAGAGATGGGCGTTGCTTTCACGCAACGATGTTCCATTATATTACATTACATTAAATTTATTTTAACCTGTTACGACAATAGGTTTTTTCTGCAACATGGTTTTTAATAACCACGTAATCTTAACACGTTGTTTTTTTTTTATAGTATAAGGGTGACAAACGAGCACACAGTCCACCTGATGGTAAGTGGTTGCTGCGGCCCATAGACATCTACATCCATCCTCGTTTGCGAATCAAAATTCAGATGCGTTGTCACCCGTGAGGACTAAGATGGAATGCCTCATTTCCAGTAAAAAGGGCCTCCGGCCACCTGCACTCATCAAGCGAAACGCAGAGGTAAACCTCTACTTCACGCTGGTATTCTGTGAGGTCGTGGTACCACCCCAGTTCGAGCCGGCCCATCCGTGCGACAGCAAAAGTTGCCGCGTGGCTCTACCACGTAAAAAACCTACATTTAAACTGGGTGAGGAATAATGCGAAATAATGTTTAAGCTATTAGTTATTGTTTTGTGTAGTCGTTACTAGGTAGCTAACTGTTTCGGTATGAAACTAAAGCAATGAAAACTATAATTTATTGGTGGGCAAAAAAACTTAAATAAACAATTGTTTACAGTATGATGTACCAACATTTTAATTTTTATTGACATTTGAAATTATCAATCAACAAATCTTTTTGGTTGAAAATTAAGTCATTCTGTCACTAATCGACGCCGGAACATAATATAACAAAGCAATTTGCGCAACCTATTGTGCAATAACGATTAGTTCTTGGACGTTACTGAAAAAATCTAATGCGCGATTTGTCGTAACAGGTTACATTTTTATTTTCGGCGCAACCTGTTGCTGTAACTGGTTGCGAAAAAACGACTCATCTCTAAGGTCTACGGTCAGCAGTGGACTTTCTCTCACAGAGTACTAGCGTGAAAAAACCACTAAAAACAATATTTTTATTTATGTCACTGCTGTGAATACTGAAAAAATATAGCAAAACTAAATGTCTTGAAGCGTCGTCATTTTGAAAATTCATTTGCCGCTCAAATCAAATTGACAGAGAAATACGCGCTAAAATTTTATCAAGTGAGCGGGAATTGATGTGGAATTAAGGTACCATGTCACATTTATTATAATATAAGATATGATGTTAAGGATATAGGGTTATGTAATTATGTATATTGTGTATGTGAGAAATCAAATATATATTAATATAATAAATATATTTCGAAGACTAGACAAGTTTTTTTAGTATTATTATTAATATTTATAACAATTTATAGAATAAGAATGATCAAACGAGTACACAGTCCAACTGTTGGCAAGTGGATGCTGTGGCCTATAGAATTTGATAACGATTTTGATTCTTAATCGAGGATAGATGTAGATGTCTATGGGCCACAGAATACACATAATATTACGTGGACTGTGTGCTCGTTTGTCATTCTTATTCTATTTATAAAAAAATACTTTTGATTAAATGCAATTTTTTAATCTCTAATTTTATTAATACTGCTTATTTAAAACTTTCTAAACGTGCAATAGTACTGAACGCCAATAGCGAAAGCTTTAGTTTTACGTATCTCACGAAGCATAGAGACAGACACGGAAATGGCCTGCAATTGGTACCAACATAGCGGAACATCCCTTTGTTTTACCTTTGAACTAAGCGTACACTAAACCATTTTAAATAGGTAGTTAAATGTAAACAGAAACTGGTCTAAATAAATAAATATATACGCGGTAGAGCGACGCTGCAGCTATATTAGTGGTATAGTTGTAGCACGAATGGGTCGGCTCGACCGGGGAAGGACCACGCTCTTACAGAATACCAGCGTAAAATGGCAGTTTGACACTGTTGTGTTTCGTATGGTGAGTGTAGAGAACCGGAGACCCTTTTTACTGGAAAAGAGGCATTCCATCTTAGTCCTCACGGTTGACAACGCATCTGATTCTTAATCTATACAAATAAATAAAATTGAAGTGTCTGTTTGTAAGGTCAAAATTACAGTTTTTTACTAAATGCATATGAAATTAAATACGGTACTTATAACTAAAATACAATTTTTAAAATTTTTGTCTGTCTCTCTGTTTGTTCCGATCTTCGAAACGGCTGGACCGATTTTGACGTGATTTTCACTGACAGATATCTGATTTCATAAGGAGTAACTTAGGCTACTTTTATTTTAGAAAAAGTATTAGGGTTCCGCGTGAAAATATAAAAACTCTAACACGCGGGCGAAGTCGCGGGGAAGAGCTAGTTGAAGATAAATGTAGATGTCTATGGTTTGCCGCATGCTCTTACAATCAGTTTGTCTGTGTTCTCGATTGTCATCCTTATTCTATAAAAGCAAAACTTCGAATCCATTAAGCAACTGCAATAACAAGTTGAACATTACCATTGTTTGATCTGATCTGACGCAACATTAATTACGGTTTTCTAACTATATCATTCTGTTGTTCCAGGTATTAACTCCGGCATTGATACGCCGGATCGAACTGTCTCGACGTACAGGAGAAACATTTCAAATTATCACACGTCATACACAGTGGCGTAGAACAGGCTGTTGACTGTTGTCCCGGACAGCCAGGGCCCAAAAGGCTCTCATTTTCGCAAGTACATAAAATCGATAATAGTCACATTCATATTAATTTTATTTAGTATTGATTCATATCTACGCAAACTCTACATATTGATTAAATGAAACTAAATTTTGTATGGATTTTATCGCGTTTAATTTAACTTTTTAATACTCGACGTTTCGGGTGACCATGGGATTGAGGTGTTTGACGTCCCGATGACTTAGTTAGACCGGCTACCTTCAGTTTTTTAATATTAATTTTTGGTTCGATTTACGCAGAATGACCTTACAGTATCTTGAAGTCTTGCAGTGGTATGCTTGGGTTTGGATTTCATCATCATCATCATTACAGCCCTTCACAAGTCCACTGCTGAACATAGGCCTCCCCCAAAGAATGCCACAAAGCACGGTCCTGAGCCACCTGCATCCATCGACTTCCTGCATGTCTTACCAGGTCGTCACTCCATCTCGTGGGGGGACGCCCTACACTTCGCCTACCGGTACGAGGCTGCCAATCGAGAACCTTTCTTCCCCATCGGTTGTCGGTTCTTCGAGCTATATGGCCGGCCCACTGCCACTTCAGCTTACTAATCCGTTGGGCTATGTCGGTTACTCTGGTTCTACTGCGGATATCCTCATTCCTAAGTTTATCACGCAGAGAAACTCCGAGCATAGCCCTCTCCATAGCTCGCTGAGCGACCTTGAGCTTCCTCATACGGCCAGCAGTGAAGGACCACGTCTCAGTTCCATAAGTCATCACTGGCAACACGCACTGGTTGTACAATTTCGTTTTCAGGTTTTGAGGTATGTCTGACGAGAAGATGTGTCGTAGCTTCCCGAACGCTGCCCAGCCGAGTTGAATCCGTCGATTGACCTCTCGGTCGAAGTTGGACTTACCTAGTCGGACTATTTGTCCAAGGTAAACATACTCGTCAACAACTTCGAGCTTAGTGCTCCCAACAACTACCGGCATAGGTGTGACATGGACATTGAACATGATCTTTGTTTTGTCCATGTTCATCTTAAGACCTATCCGTTGGGAAACACTATCGAGGTCATTGAGCATAGTGCTTAGGTCCTCCAGCGATTCTGCCATAAGGACTATATCGTCGGCAAATCGAAGGTGAGTGATGTACTCGCCATTGATGTTGATACCGTATCCTTTCCAGTCCAGAAGCTTGAAAACGTCTTCCAAAGCAGCGGTGAAGAGTTTCGGGGATATGACGTCACCCTGTCTTACACCTCTCTGCAATTGGATAGGTTTCGTACTCTGGTTCTGTACTCGGATAGCCATCGTAGCCCTACTGTACAAGCACTTCAACACTTCGATATACCGACAGTCAACTTGGCACCGCTGAAGGGACTGCAGCACCGCCCAAATTTCGACGGAATCAAAGGCTTTCTCATAGTCCACATACGCCAGACATAGTGGCAAATTGTACTCTTCGGACTTCTGTACAATTTGCCGAAGGGTATGTATGTGGTCTATGGTGCTAAAGCCCTTTCGGAAACCGGCTTGTTCGGGAGGCTGGAAGTCGTCAAGTCTGCGCGCGAGACGATTCGTAATGACTCTCGAAAACAGCACGTAGACGCGGCTCAGAAGGGAAATCGGTCTGTAGTTCTTCAAGAGAGCGTTGTCACCTTTCTTGAAGAACAAGACCACCGCACTTCTGCTCCACGCCTCCGGTGTAATGCCACCATGGAGGACGGAATTAAAGAGCTTCTGAAGGACTTCAAGTACCGGTCTTCCACCCGCTTTCAGAAGCTCCGCTGTAATTCCATCCTCGCCTGGGGCCTTACCGTTTTTAAGGTGCTGGAGAGCCATTCTAATCTCGCTCAGACTGACGTCCGGGATATCTTCGGAATAGTGTCGGATGAGACTCGCTCTTGGATCGTTACTCACACTTGTGTGTGGCTCCAACGATGACGTGTACAGCTGCCCATAGAACCTCTCAATCTCACTCAAAATCTCAGGTGTCCCGGAAACGATGCTGCCACATTCTATCTTCAGCTTTGACAGTTGGCTCTTTCTGGCAGACAGATCTCTGGCAAAGACTTTGGAGCCTTGGTTCCGCTCGATCGCTTCTTCAATACGAGCTGTATTGAAGTTGCGTAAGTCCCGCCGCATGCATTTGGAGATCTGTCTGTTCAGATGCCTGTATGCTGTCAAGTCTGTTGAAGAATGTAGCTTCATCTCCCGTCTAACAGCCATGAGATTAAGAGTGTGATCGGAGAGTTTTTGTGTTCTTCTGCGGCGGGTCTTGCAGAACTTAGCTCCGACCGCATGGACAGTTTCCACGAGCTTGTCATTCATATCGTCCACTTCATTGCAGTCTTCTAGGCACTGAAAACGGTTTTGTAACTCGAGCTGAAAGGTTTCGGGACTTTGGAACAGAGCACGAGGGGGACGGAGCGTTGACTTCATTAGACGAGACCTCTCCAACTTAACGTTTAGGTTCAGTGTGCCTCTAACCATTCGGTGATCGCTACCAGTTTTCACCCTCGCGATCACGGAGACATCACTGAACAGTTGTCGTCTGGTCGTTATAATGAAGTCAATCTCATTTTTTGTCGAACCGTCGGGGCTCGACCAGGTCCACTTCCTGTGGGGCCGCTTCTGGAAGAAAGAGTTCATCATAAAGAGTCCCTCTTTCTCCATGAAGTCGGCCAGCTGCTGGCCCCTTGGGTTCCGTTGCCCTATTCCAAATTTCCCTACTTTCAGCTCACCGTTCTCTCTTGTGCCTAGTTTTGCATTGAAATCTCCCATTAACACCGTATATTGGGTTTTGGAGGAATGCATGGCTCTAGAGATATCCTCATACATTTCCTCCACCTCCCAATCGGGGTGTGCCGAGGTTGGTGCGTAAACCTGTATGACCTTCAGCGAATACCGTTTGGTGATTCTGAGTATAAGGTACGCAACCCTCGTCGACACACTCCCGATCTTTACAACGTTGTTAACGAGAGACTTGTGGACGATAAATCCGACACCTCCTTGGGACAGATGGTCGCCCTCCCGGTGATAGAGCAAGTTGCCGGATTCGAGGATTACCGTGTCCTCCCCCTCTCTTCGGACTTCGGATAATCCTATAATATGCCAGCGCAACTTGTCTATCTCTTCTTCCAGCTCCACGATCTTCTCGTCAGTCCTCAGGGTGCGTGCGTTGTACGTTGCCAGGTCGAGTCGTCTAAGGTGGCAACCGAACCTCCACCGGAGATTCTTAGCACCCCCTGCCCCGCCGTTACCATGGTCGCCACCGTAGCCAGGAATAGCGGGGCCGCCGGGGACTGGGGGCCGTATCTTTGTTACATTCATAGGGGGGTATTTGCCATAGTTGCCACGCTTGGCGAGCGGGTTGGCAACCGCAGTTTTTTTATTGTAATTTTGGCTATTATCAGGAAGATGCTGCTGCCCATCTCCTGCCTGTTTCCCTTTGTCGCCTTTTACGACACCCACGGGAGGATAGGATTTAATTTGAGGAGGTTTGGATTTAATTTTATTAATTATAGGATTCCAAGCAGATGGCAGCACCCACCCAATCTCTATTGAAATTAGGATGTTTTTTTAATTTCAATAACCTCGCGAATCATCCTTGGTAGGAATCGGTGTTCTTTTGCGAGGATTTGTGGTCTATCAAATCTAATGTAATGGTTAGGATGATCTTGAACTTGTTCACACACTGCAGACTTCCCGGAACGTCGGTGTTTCAAGACAACATGTGTCCCGACGTTTCGGGTGCTGTAAATTAAAAAAGTTAAAGTAAACGCGATAAAATCCGTAAAAATTGGTTTCATTTAATGTGTAGTCTTCGCGTAAATATAAGAAACCTCTACACATTGATTTTAGCGTTTTTAATTTTATTTAAACTTAGAATTAAACGCAATAAAATCCATAAAAATAGTGTTGTTTATTTTATTTCTAACGCGACAGTAGCCTAATGGCAGGGCGCGGACCGCGAACTCGAAAGGTCGTGGGTTCGAATCCGCCATTCGACTACTGTCGTGAACTGTATGAAGGGTATACAGCCAGTATAATTTAAGGCTGTGACGTCATGGACGGCAGTGGCCACTAACCTTTAAGTACACTGTAAGGTTGTTTGTCACTTCACACACAGACCCTTAACAAGTGGTAAAATTAAAAAAAATGTACAAGCGACTTCAGTATAAATAAAATGAGAACATCATCAATGTAGTCGAAGTCAATTAAATACGCATTATTAAGGATAACTCAAATACCACTAGTCAAACCTTGATCAAATTTATATGGAATCACATGAAAAGCACCAGCTTTCAAATAAAAAAAGAATCATCAAAATCGGTTCACTTATAAAAAAGTTCTAAGGGAAAACACAAAAAAATACAGTCGAATTGAGTACCTCATTTTTTGAAGTCGGTTAAAAAAGAATTACCACTAACTTCATCGTTTTCTTGCGTTTACGCTTCTCTGTTCTCTAATAATTACTACAATGGTCTTGACACGTCTAATTCAAATGCAACTATGCAAATTAAATCTAGTCTAATCTGCAAATCCAACATGAAAATAATTTTGTTATATTTAAGTGTTCAACTTGTTCATACACCTTGATAAGTACGAACTTAAGAACACGGGTAGCAGACTACATTGGGTCGTGAAATGTCACTCCGTGCCGGTCCGGCCGGGATGCTGCGGGCGGTTAATGACCCGCGTGAACACTGATCAGCCAAGGTCACGCTGCACGAATTGTCTGTATACCGATGCTAGAGACAATGCGTGCAACCAATACGTAATAAATAGGCTTGGGAAAAAATATCGAAATATCGATATTTTCTCAAATATTATCGATATTTAACATCGATATTTTTAATCGCGATGTATCGATATACGGTATTTAGCTTAGAGTATCGAATCAGTATCAATTTCGATATATTTAAAAAATGTTATAGTTATTTTATAATTAAATAGACAAAACAAAGCAAAAAAGCAAGTACAAAAGCATTCATGTGATATTATGTATTTTGTTACAGACTTCAAAAAGGGAGGAGGTACTCTATTCGACTGTATGTTTTTTTATGTGTTACCTCATAACTTTTTATTGGGTGAACCGATTTCGATGATTCTTTTTTTTACTTGAAAGCTAGTGCTTCACATGTGGTTATATATAAATTTGATCAAGGCCTGACCAGTATGGTTTGAGTTATTCTTAATATTTTTTATTGAAGTCGGTTGTACAAAATTTTAAATTTTAAATTATTGGCTCATCCTACTAAATCATGCAAAACATGACGATATATCGATATTTGTCGATACTGTTTAGAAATATCGTTACGGCTAATATCGATATATTTTTTTCACTTGCCCATCCCTAATACGTAGGTAGTAACGCAACTTGTTAATAATCGAAAGACGCGTAGAATACCGGTGTGAAAGATGAGCTTAAATTATTAAGCTACTCTTTCAATATCTATAATTTATTTATTATATACTAATAATTATAATTTATTTCGAGTATTAATAATACGCACGTACATTTTTTAACGTGGTAGAGCCACCCTGCAGCTATAACAGGGGAAGGACCCACGCTCTCACAGAATACCAGCGTAAAATGGCAGCTTAACGCTGCTGTGTTTCGTACGGTTAGTGTAGAGAAACGGAGATCCATTTTACTGGAAAAGAGGCATTCCATCTCAGTCCTCAGGGATGACAACGCATCTGCATTTTGATTCTTAATCGAGGATAGATGTAGATGTCTATGGGCCACAGCAACCACTTACCATCAGGTGGACTGTGTGCTCGTTTGTCACGCGATGCAATAAAAATACAATGAAACTTAAAAACTATGTTAGTAATAGACATATACAATAATTAAAAATTAGAAAATTTTGTACAACCGACTTCAATATAAATTATTAAGGATAACTCAAAAAGGAATGAGTCGCTCGCGTCCGTAGGCTTCGACCACCTAATCCTAGGCCCACCCTACACGTGTCCCCCGGGTGGTGCTAAACGAGCGACAAAGCCGAAACGACAGACTCGGCTCCTCGCCGTATGGTAGCGGCGTAAAATCTACCACCCCCTTAGTTCGCACCATGAGCCTAGTAGAAAAAGAAATGGCCCCGAGTTCCCGGCGCCCCTTTAATGGGTCAGGGGTGCGAAGAATCTCCGGGAGAAAAACCGGCGACGAGGTTCGCCACCCGTCACGTCCTGTCTCCCGGAGGGGCGAAAAGTGGATTGCGGAGGCCCGTCTGGCTACACTGAATGTATGTGGAGCAATGAATGATAAGATGGATGAAGTATGCGAAATGATGAATGATAGAGGAATAGATGTGTTATGTGTAAACGAGACGAAACGAAAGGGAAGAGATGTCACTGCACATGGCATGTATACCGCTTACTGGTCTGGAGTAGACGAGACCGAGCGGGCATGCCAGGGAGTCGGTGTCATCCTTTCAGAAAGAATGGGTCAATGTGTGAAAGAGTATGAATGTGTTAGCCCAAGGCTGCTGTGGATACGAATGAAAGTGGGCTTAAAGAAGTTGTTTGTGCTAGGGGTGTACGCCCCAGATATGTCTAAGCCCACTTATATCCGAGAGCAGTTTTGGGACATGGTAAGGCTGGTGTTGATGAAATGTAAGGAAAATGAAAATATTATTATGTTAGGAGATTTTAATGGAAGGGTGGGGGTGAAGAGGTCTGGTTATGAAAGGATATTAGGAACGTTTGGCGATGAAAGAATAAATGAGAATGGTGAAGACCTCCTCACCGTATGTGTGGAAAATAATATTTTTGTGGCGAAAACTTTCTTTCGCCATAAGAGGATTCACATGTATACATGGGAAAGAGGGGATGATAGAAGCATGATAGATTTTATAATTGTGGATGAAAGAATGAGGAGCGCAGTGGTAGATACAAGGGTTTACCGGGGGTCCAACGTAGGGACGGATCATTACTTGGTCTTATGCCGAATTAATGGTCTATTCAGACGTTGGCGGCATCGGACATCGGTGTCTACCACTGCGTTACAGCGTATAAGAATAGAGAGGTTACAAGATGAAGGTGTGAAAGAGAAGTATAAATGCAGACTGAGGGAAAATATAAGTGGGTTGAATGAATTATGTATGAATGATTTAGAATTGAAGAATGTATGGAATAATATTAAGAAAGTTTTGGTGGATGCAGCCACCGAAGTATGCGGTGTAAGTAAGAGAACGAATGAAAGGAAAAGTAATACGTTGTGGTGGGATGATGAGGTACGGATGGAAGTTGAAGCAAAGAAGAGAGCATGGCTAGATTTACTAGCAACTAAAGCTGGTAATTCTGGCGGTATGAATGATGAGATTGAAAGAAAAAAGGCAAACTTTAGACTTATAAATAAGAGAGTAAAAGAAGTTGTTGAAAGGAAAAAGCAAGAAAGGATAGATAAAAATGATAGAAGGATATCTGATAACTTCCAGGAAAATATTAAAATGTTCTGGAAGCTCGTAAGAACTGCCAGGGGAAATTCAAAACAGCCTAGAATGAATGCTATACGAGACAAGAATGGCTGCATGCTGAATGATGAAGTTTCGAATTTAAAGAGATGGAAGGAATACTTTGAAAGCGTGTTTGAGTGAAGAGTTGTCTGAAATAAGTGAAATAGAAATTCTGGAAGAAGTGGAGAGAGGTAGGGATATAAGTGTAGATGAAATAATGAAAGCAATGAAAAGCATGAAAGCAGGTAAGGCAGCCGGATATGATAGAGTATCACTCGAAATGCTAAGGGCTGGTGAGGGTGTGGTTGCAGGCCTGCTGCACACCTTGTTTAATTTATGTTGGGAACTGAAACGGGTACCGGAAGACTGGTGCAAAGCCGTTATAGTCCCAATATATAAGGGAAAGGGGTCGCAGCAGGACTGTAAAAACTACCGTGGTATCAGCTTGCTTAGCATTGTGGGTAAACTGTATGCTAAGGTGTTAATTGAAAGAGTTATGGAAGAAACTGATGGAAAAATTTGGGATGTGCAAGCTGGATTTAGAAAGGGGATGGGGTGTACGGATCAAGTCTTTTCCATGCGCATGATAGCGGAGAAGTTTTTGGCTAAAAACCAGAAAGTTTTTTTGTGCGTTCTTGGACTTGGAAAAGGCTTATGACAGAGTGGACAGGAACGTGTTATGGCAAACACTGAACTCATTTGGGTTGAGCGCTGGCTTGATACAGGCATTAAGGTCTCTTTATAGGGACTCTAGTGCTTGTGTCCGGATCAACGGGGTCTACTCGGACTGGTTTGGCATTCATAAAGGTGTCAGACAGGGATGTGTGGCTTCCCCGTGGCTGTTTAACCTATTTATGGACAGTTGTTTGCAAACTTTGAAAGTTGAAGAATGTGGGTTGAGAATGGGTGAGTCAACCGTCAAATGCCTTTTGTACGCCGATGATCAAGTCATATTTGCATCGTCGGCGGCCGAGTTGCAAATGATGGTTACTTTAATGAATTGGTCATTGAAAGAAAGGGGTATGAAAGTGAACGCAAGTAAGACGAAAGTGATGGTTTTTGAAAGAGAAGAAAGTAAAACTTTATGTGAAATAAGAATAGAAGGGAACTCCCCTTTTGATTGAGCAAGTGGATGAGTTTGTATATTTGGGATGTTTATTTAGCAGGGATGGTAGATATGATAAGGATATAGAACGACGAGTGAAGGCAGGAAATAGAGTGAATGGGGCTCTACACGCTATTGTGAGGAGTCAGAATGTGTCAACTAAGGCACGTATGGCAATTCATAATGCTGTGTTAGTACCCACTTTAATGTATGGTAGTGAAAGTTGGGTCTGGCAGAAGAAGTATGAGAGTAGAATAAATGCTGTAGAAATGCGTTTCTTAAGGAGTATGCTAGGGCTGAATCTGAATGACAGGGTGAGAAATAGTGTAATAAGAGAAAAGTGTGGTTTGCAAGATGACGTTGTGACAAGGATTAAGAAAGAAATGCTTCGGTGGTTTGGTCACGTAGAAAGAATAAAAAAATAAAATAAAAATAAAATAAACCTTTATTATTTTCTCCCACAAATTGTACAATTGCATATTTTATCTTTTAAAAACATATATATTTATTATAAAAAAAAAACAAAGAGGTACATAAATTTGTGGGAGACGGGAGTCCACACTAGGATACCCTGTGCTATGGATCTCCCGGCTCCCCATTTAGAATGATCAACTAGATGTTTCCTTTTTTTTTTTTTTTTATTATACGTATATAGCAGAGACTTTTTTCCGTTTGCGAGAGAGCATACGCGCAAGCAGTTAATCTTATTGTTTGTGTGTATGTGTGTGTGTGTGTGTGTGTGTGTGTGTGTGTGTGTGTGTGTGTGTGTGTGTGTGTGTGTGTGTGTGTGAGTGTGTGTATGTGTGTATGTGTGGGTTAACTCGTACGTGGTATGTTAAGATGCAATCTGCAGTAATTGTTCTGTTTTTTCGTAATCAAGTTTAAGCAGCCAATTTGAAATTTTCTTTTTACATTCAAATTTAGTTAGGTTAATGATACGGTGTAATTTGTTTGCTTTGTTATATAATCGACTACCTCTAAAACTGAAAAACTTTTGAGCAAAAAATGTTTTTACCGGAATAATTTCACAGACTTCATAATCTCTCCTCGTACCAGAGTTCCTTATATTATCCAACAAATCAATACAACTATGTTTTTTTAAGATTATTGATAATATGTAAATTTTTCGAACCGTTAACACATTGGCTTCTGCGTATAAGTTCGTTGTCGGATACGTCCTAGGTTTTTTCAAGGCAATTTTTAAAATCATCCTTTGTACCTTTTCAACTTCCATCATTAATGTTTGAATGAACGAGGAAAGAGTGACAAAGCAAATTTATGTTGCAGAAGTGAACGGCAGGGTCGGGAAGGGACGCCCTAGACGAAGGTTTATCGACCAAATCGGCGATACATTAAAAATGGGCCAGATTAGGAGTACCCTTAACCGACGAGCGTGTATGCGTAGATATATGGATGTAAAAGAGGCGAGAGAGGTGTGTCAGGATCGCGCCAAATGGAAGTCCGTAGTCTCTGCCTACCCCTCTGGGTGACAGGCGTGAGTGTTTATGTATATGTATTGTTATTATTATTTTTAACAGTGGTAGAGCCACGCGGCAGCTTTTGCTGTCCCACGGATGGGCCGGCTCGAACCGGGGTAGTACCACGACCTCACAGAAAACCAGCGTGAAGTAGAGGTTTACCTCTGCGTTTCGCTTGGTGAGTGCAGGTGGCCGGAGGCCCTTTTTACTGGAAATGAGGCATTCCATCTTGGTCCTCACGGGTGACAACGCATCTACATTTTGATTTGGAACAGAGGATAGATGTAGATGTCTATGGGCCGCAGCAACCACTTACCATCAGGTGGACTGTGTGCTCGTTTGTCACCCTCATCCTATAAAAAAAAAAAAAAAAATGTATGTATGTAACTCAAAAACTATTGGTCAGAAAAATTATCGAAATCGATTCACGTAGAACAAAGTCATGACTGTTTTTACTCAATTCGACTGTATGTTTTTTATGTGTGTTACCACACACATAAAAAACATACAGTCGAATTAAGTACCTCCTCCTTTTTGAAGTCGGTGAAAAAGTAATGATAACGAGGCATTCTACCTCGTCATGTCTCGTCACTTACTATGCGAAACACAAACAGCGGTGTTACGCTGCTATTTCACACTATTTGAATTTTACCACAGCTGTCATGTAATCATTTCCAGTTAATCTACATATTTATAAACGTATATAATATAATTCTAGTTAATGATCTGTTTAAGAAATATATTTTTTTTATAGGATAGGGTGACAAACGAGCACACAGTCCACCAGATGGTAAGTGGTTGCTGTGACCTATAGACATCGACATCTATCCTCAATAAAGAATCAAAATGCAGATGCGTCGTCACCCGTGAGGACTAAGATGGAATGCCTCTTTTCCAGTAAAATGGGTCTCCGGTTCTCTACACTCACCATACGAAACACAGCAGTGTTAAGCTGCTATTTTACGCTGGTAATCTGTGAGAGCGTGGTCCTGTCCCGGTCGAGCCTACCCATTTGTGGCTATATGCAGCATGGCTATACCACGTAAAAAATAAAACTTGTTAAATGTTTACGTTTGTATATTAAGCGAGCTGTATTTCACGTTCAACTGCACATTTATTTACAAAAGCATGTACGGGTGAAGACAATCCGTTGCTTCGTATCGTCCCGTGCTGACGTAAGCGGCGTCAGGTGGAAATCAAACAGGAGATGTGTAGAAGACGTAGATGACAACTGAAAATATAAGTGCTGCTTACACTAAATAAAAATAAGGAAAAGCGTTCGCATTAAAATTTCTAAGCCGTGGTAGCTCAGACGGTTAGCGCTCGCTGTAAGCTTCACAGTACTCGAGCAACCTGGGTTCGATCCCCGCCGGCACCAATGAAATTGTTAATTGCAAGTTTAAGTGCTGATTTACCACGTGCTCGGCGGTGAAGGAAAACATCGTGAGGAAACTTGCATGTCTGAGAAATAAGAAAAAAAATATTTCGAAGACATGTGAAGTTCGCCAACACGCATTGGGGCAGCGCGGCGGACATTTCCTCGCCCTAAAACCCTCTCAGATATGAGAGGAGGCCTGTGCCCAGCAGTGAGACGTAAATAGGCTGCAACTTTACTTTACTTATTAAAAAGAACAAGTGTAAAAATTAAAAATATATATATATGTACAACCGACTTCAATATAAATAAAAAGAAACATCATCAATGTATTCAAAGTCAATATTCATTCATTCATTCTCTAAACCATTTCCCATTATCTGGGGTCGGCGCAGTAAATCTTTTTGTTCCATTCCTCTCTATCAGCCGTCATTTCCATACTTACTCCTTTCATTCTCATATCACTCTTCACACAATCGATCCATCTTTTATTCGGCCTTCCTCTGCCCGTGTGTCCCTCCACCATCATATTCAACACTCGTTTTGTGACATGACTTTCATTCCTCCGCATCACATGCCCAAACCATGCCAATCTGCTTCCTCTCACCTTTTCTACCACTGGCGCTACTTTCAGGCTTCCTCTTATATACTCATTCCTTATCTTATCCATCCTTGTCACACCACACATCCATCGTAACATTCTCATTTCATTCGCATGCAGTCTATTTTCATCCTTCTTCTTGACGGCCCAGCATTCACTTCCATACATGACGACACTTCCATACATTCAAAGTCAATAAACTACGCATTATTAACGATAACTCAAAAACTATTGGTCAGACCTTGATCAAATTAATGGAACCACATGTAAAGCACCAGCTTTCAAATAAAAAGAGAATCATCGAAATCTGTTCACCTAGAAAAACAGTTCTGAGTTAGCACACATAAAAAAAGTGGCCAAGTGCGAGTCGGACTCGCCCATTAAGGGTTCCGTAGCAGTAAGTAACAATATAAAAGTTCTTGTACTTCGTTGTAACTTTGATCGATGTTTTAACAAAAGTGTATTTTTTAACTTAATTTATTGATAAGTAAACATTATAATTAGGTAACTTACTGAAATTCATTTATTTTTATTTTTATATTTGAGTTGATTGAATGAAAGGTAAATTGCAGTTTACAATTTATGACGTATTAAAAAAAAACTACTTACTAGATCTCGTTCAAACCAATTTTCGGTGAAAGTTTACATGGTAATGTACATCATATGTTTTTCTTTAGTTTTATCATTCTCTTATTTTAGAAGTTATAGAGGGGGAGGGGGGACATACATTTTACCACTTTGGAAGCGTCTCTCGCGCAAATTATTCAGTTTAGAAAAAAATGATATTAGAAATCTCGATATCATTTTTGAAGACCTAATAATTTTCGAAGACCCACCACATATGGGTTTGATGAAAAAAAATTTTTGAGTTTCAGTTCTAAGTATGGGGAACCCCCAAAATGTATTGTTTTTTTTTTCTATTTTTGTGTGAAAATCTTAATGCGGTTCACATAATACATCTTCTTACCAAGTTTCAACAGCATAGTTCTTATAGTTTCGGAAAAAGTGGCTGTGATATACGGACGGAGAGACAGACACATAGACATGACGAATCCATAAGGGTTTCGTTTTTTGCCATTTGGCTACGGAACCCTAAATATACAGTCGATTTGAGTACCTCCTCCTTTTTAAAAGTCGCTTGAAAAAGGCTGTATTGCAGTGCCAGTACACAATCGTTGTTTTTTATTTATTGCTTATAGTTCCTCCCTCTCTTTTTGTGTAATGACAGTAAAAAGAGACAGGTATAGCGATAATTAATACTTAATTTAAATAAGCGACATCCAACGATTATGACTAAGGCCGTATGTATATAATATTTTTAAATTGCCTTGCAAAGCTAGGCAACGACCGAAAGAAGGTTAAATACTTCAACACTCAAATGACTGACGTGCATTGCTTTTGCTTATTGTTTTCAAGTTTAAAACATTTTTGTAATAGAAAAAGCGTCACAAACGAGCACACTGTCCACGTGATGATAAGTGGATGCTGTGGCCTATAGATATCTACATCTATCATCGATTAAAAATCGAAATACAGATACGTTTTCTTACTCCTACTAAGATAGAATATCTCGTTTCAAGTAAAAGTTCAAGTAAAGGGTCTCCGGTACTCTACACTCACCATACGAAACACAGCAGCGTTAAGCTGCTATTTTACGCTGGTATTTTATGAGAGCGTGGTCCTTCCCCGGTCGAGCCGACTCATTCGTGCTATAGCCATAAATAATAATGATAATATCTTTACTGCATCCTTAAGATTAAGTGAATACCATCGTAAAATAGCAGCTTAACGCTACTGTGTTTCATATGGTGAGTGTAGAGAACCGGAGATCCTTATTACTGGAACAGAGGTATTCCATCTTAGTGCACACTGGTGACAACGCATCTGTATTTTAATTCGTAAATGAAGATAGGTATAGATGACTATGGTCAGCAGCAACCACTTACCATCAGGTGGACTGTGTGTTTGTTTGTCACCCTTATCCAATAAAAAAGATTAAGTACACATGATAAACAATAAAAACAAAACTAAGCTTACAATTATGTAATATTACAATTATTATAAAGCTAATGACATCTAAACTAGGCAGAGCCTGTATCGCAGTAGTCAGGGATCTTCTCCCAAACATAGTACAAAGGCTTAACCCTTTCGCTGTCCTGTGCACTACATGTAGGTCATTGCTATTGTCTTACTATTGTGTCTGCAAACTGGACAGTGAAAGTGTTAAGTACAAAGCGGTCAGGTAATAGTTTAACTGATATATGTAATATATTACATAATATCGATGCATCATGGCTCTACCACGTAGGAGGACCCTTAATTATCAAACGTAACTCTCACATGAGTAATGACATACTTAGCCCAGAAGAAATAAGCTAAGCAACTCCTTCCATGAGGGCCAATTATCTTCCACTGACTAGATGTCGCTAGTTGTGACTGAGGTAAAGTTTTCTGTTACACAATGTCAGTTAATTGAGAAATTAGTTTTAAATAATAGTTTATCATTATCTAGAGTATTATATTAATACACAACACAATGCGTCAGTGGTTTGATTTTGAATTTTTTGCATTTTATAACTTTTTTTATTTTAATTTTACTAATTTTAGTTATATTTATAGTTTGGTTTATTCATTTCTAATCTAATTAATATAAAATATAACTAATAATACGGAAAGAAACATTAAAGTTTTCATTTTCCTGAGAAATTATCGTCCCCGCTATGAAATCTGTCAAATATTTAAACTAAATATAAAGTGGCGCCGCCCTGGTGGCAGAAAAAGTCATGGAAAAAGCCCTATATCTGCAATGAATGAGGGCCATTCATTGCAGATATAGGGCTTTGCAGTGAACTATAGACATAGCAGCGATCACAATAGATCTGGTCTGGTGCACTGATCGTGGTGATACTAGTTTTATTAGCAATGCATATCTGCACGCATAAATTAAAAATGAATTTGGAAAATCCAAAAGTGCACACCTCGAAAGCTCATGTAATGTTTTGAATAATCAATTTAATTTACAGTCCATATATATCTCCCCTCATCTATGAGAGGGTTTTGTTTAATCACAAAAAATTATTTCTGTTAAATTAACAAGAAATTTATTTCGTCTGCATGATACCGGTGATTAGTATTTTTTACCAAAAAAAACATTCTACATTCACACATTCTACATTTATACATTCTTCATAAGGATTAAAATCTAAAGCTAATAAAAAAAATCAAAGTGATAAGTTCAATTTTTTGAAAGATCTCTTTCGTTGTTCACAACCATACCGAACAACTGACGTCCAAGTGAAATTATTTTCAATTTACATTTTTTTTTAATAATAATCGAAATAAACAATCTTATAACTACGTCAGAAGTATTCATTGAAATCTATTCTTGCTATTGGTGGACTTTTTTTATTATATAAGTGCAATATAATGCTGGTGGAAGTGACTTAAGTTGAGTGGATCGCGATTTTTTGATTTGGTGACAGAATAGAAAAGAATAGAATAATTTTTTATTCAATATACATTACATGTGTAATTCTTATTGAAAGTCATTTTTTACTTTACCACTGGTTCGAAAAAAAATCCTCTGTCCTGGGAAGAACCAGCAAGAAACCCAGCGGGACTTTTTTTTTGAATAAATTTTACAATATAAATGATTACGAACTATTTACAAAATTTATTTTAGAAACTGCTTGGAAGCGACCACCTCATTCCCAGGGGTTATTATCAACCATGTATTCATTTATACTATAATAACCCTTTTTATACAGTTTCAGTTTAATAAAACATTTAAACTTGGTAATTGAGAGAACCTGTACACTTTCCGGGACCTTGTTGTAATAGCGTATACATTGCCCCAAGAATGAATTACTGACTCTGTGGAGTCGAGAAACTGGTATCACTAGCTTGTGTTTGTTCCTAGTGTTTACAGAATGTATATCACTTTTTTTTACTAAAACTATCTTTGTTTTTGTGAACATACATTAAATTTTCGTAAATATACTGAGAAGCCAAAGTTAATATATTTATTTCTTTAATTTTATCTCTAAGAAACTCTCTAGGTTTTAGATTGTAAATAGCTCTAATGGCCCTCTTCTGTAAAACAAAAATAGTTTCTGAATCAGCCGCATTTCCCTATAGCAAAATCCCATAAGACATTATGCTATGGAAATAAGTAAAATAAACGAATCTAGCTGTCTCGACATTAGTGAGACCTCTAATCTTTTTTACAGCATAGGCTGCAGAACTTAGTCTGCTTGCTAATTTGGATATATCGGGGCCCCACTGAAGCTTTGCGTCAAGAGTGATGCAAAAAAAAAAAAGAGAATACAACAGGGCTCAATTCCTCCCCATTTAAAACACATTGGTATTCAGATTTTTAACATTCGTTGTTGTAAATTTAACACAATTAGTTTTATTTCCGTATAAATGCAGATTATTAACGTTAAACCAATGCACTAATTTTGATATAGCATTTTTCACTTCGTCACATTTAAATGATTGACGTTTAAGTTTAAAAATCAAGGAAGTATCATCAGCAAATAATACTATATCATGACTATCCCCTACAAGGTAAAGTAAGTCATTAATATACACCAGAAACAGGAATGGGCCGAGAATCGAGCCCTGAGGAACACCCATTAGTACAGGTGACCCGGAAGAACTTTTACCATTGATAATAACCTTCTGTTTTCTATTACTTAAATATGAAATAATAAGTTTAAGCGCTGTGTTCTTGACACCATAGTACTGTAGCTTCCTGATTAATGTCTCATGGTGAACACAGTCGAAGGCCTTGGAAAGGTCACAAAATATACCTAAAGCATCCTCTGAATTCTCCCATGCACAAAAAATATGTTTAATAACCTCAACTCCAGCGTCAGTTGTCGAGCGACCCCTTGTAAAACCGAATTGATTTTTATGTAGCAATTTATTAATATTAAAGAAACTTAACATCTGATCTAAAATAATTTTTTCAAAAATTTTACTTAATGTTGGTAGTACAGAAATTGGTCTAAAATTGGCGGGGTCTAATGTACTACCAGATTTAAAAATAGGTATGACTTTACTATGTTTCATTAAATTAGAAAACACACCAGATTCGACGCTTATATTAAATATAGTGGCTAGATAAAATGCTAATCTATCTATTATAGATAAAATAACTTTAACGGAAATCCCCCATAAGTCTGCCGTTTTCTTAACATCAATAGTTTTAAAATATTTAACGATATCTTTTGGCAGTACTCTATGGAATTTAAAAGTATTTGAACAAGCCTTTACATTTTGTTTGAGCAATGATTCGGCGACAGTAGGAGAAGAATTTAATGATTTTATTGTCAAAAAAGGAACATCAGTAAAATGTTTCTCAAAAGCCATAGCAACTTCTTGATCAGATCGCGTTAAATTATTGTTAATATTCAATTGAAAATCCCAGTTGCGCGGTTTGACCTTGCCCGTTTCACTATTTATTATTCTCCAGGTCATTTTAATTTTGTCGGATGCAGTTTTAATTTTGTTGCTTAAATGTAAAGCCTTAGCAGTGGAGCACACTTTTTTAAATATTTTAGAATATGTTTTTACATAATCTCTAAATATAATACTACTATTATATAATCTTTCATCATAAAGCTCGTATAACCTTCGCCTACTTTTATAAATTCCTACTGTCACCCATTCATTAAATGATTTGCGACTGTTAAAAGAGAAAGTTTTAGAAGTAAATATTCTACTAAATTCACAACTTATAATTTTAAATAATGTAGCATACAAATAATTAGCACTATTTTTAAACGAAAGTGATGGAAGTCTTTTTATTATATTAGAAGTAATAGGAGATTGATGTTAAAGTCTCCACATATTACAACAGACTTGTTCTGTTTACTAAGTTTAAGTAAAACTTCTTCCACAATCCTTTCAAAATAGTCATAAGTAGCACATGGGGGTCTGTAAACACTTACAACAATGAGGTGCTCGAGCTCGAGCCATTTCTACAGTTCGTTCAACAGAGAGGCTCACAATATCCTTACGTTCTTTATATAATAATGACTTATCTGCTAATATTAAGGAGCCACCACGTAAACTTTTTTCTCTATTAAAGGAACTGACCACCTGGTGATTTCTGGAATTAAACATGAAATTATAATCTTTTAGCCAATGTTCAGTAATACAAAGGATGTGTATATTGTTACTATTTAAAAACAATTCAACTTCCAATTCTTTACCCAACATGCCTTGTATATTTTGATGCACCAGATGTAAACAATTTTTATTACTTATTTGTGGGCTGTATTCAAAATTAATTAAACTCTTATTATTGCTAGAGATTGTCTCTATTGTCACATTCACTAATTTAAATTAGTTGGAACTGATTCCAAATTAAATGTCAAATGATTATGCTCAATAAAAGCAGTCTTGGTAGCCAAAAACTTGGCTGAGTTAAAAAGTAAATAATAAGATAGCACATTTGCTATCAGTCTTAAATTATATTTGGATAGGTAATACCTATCTTTTGTCCAAAACTTTTTTATTAAATTATTTATGTCAATTACATGAAATTTATGATTATTATCATTACAATTATATGTCAAATTTAAATTATTATTACATATTAAATTATGCATTTGTATATTTAAATTATGTCTTAAATTATTTTCCTGTGGCAATCCCTGTATATAAGGCAGTGTGAACAAGACAATTTTGTGTACATTTAAGTTATTAAGTTGTTCAATATATCTTAATAAATGTTTGTTGTTTACACTGCCTCTTCTACCAACAAAAATTACAATAGAGCACTACCGCTTCGCGTTCGATGTGTGCAAAATCAAAATATACAACGGTTATAACACTAAGGCCCGTATGTATATATTAAAAAAAATTAAATTCTTTTGTAAAGTTAAGCAATGACTGAAAGGAGGTTAAATACTTCAACACTCAAATGACTGACGTCCATTGCTTTTGTTTATTGTTTTTAGGTTTCAAACAAATTTGGTCAAAACAAACTGCGAACGGGCGATTTTATTTAATAACTTTCCATTTGGAAACTGTCGTAATAAATTCGAAATTAATTTAACTTAAAACCACGGTAGGACTATATGATAATTTAGGTTTTTAGTTTTAGTTTTTTTAGTCTTTTAATATTGTGTACAGTAGTTATAGCCTATTAACATTACACTGCTAAACATAGGCTTTCCCTAGAGATTGCTTCAGGGGGGGAGGGGTATTTGCCACAGTTGCCACGCTTGTTATTGCCCTATGAGGCAATCTATGGGGGAGGCCTATGTTCAGCAGTGGACAGACTGTAATGGATGGATGTATAGAAGATAATCTACCAGGAGCACATGACGCACTGAGAAGTGAAATTTTCAAATCAACAGTAACATTAGAACTATGGCAAATATCCCCGCTATGAAGCATTACATGGGGGAGGCCTATGTTCAGCAGTTAATAGGGTGTAACGGTAAAAAGTAAACACCGATGTCAAACAACATAAAAGCATAAAATAATTTCACATTCTAAAGTCGAGGTTAGGATTTTTCTATACAGTATGTCTTAACACCTACATCAGAATGTGAAATTATTTATTGTTCTTAGTTGTTTTGAGTGCGTTGTTACTTTAAATTATAAGTAAATTTTTACTGTAGACTTTATGCATTTACTCAAAAAAGACTTTTTAGTTTTAGCCAATCTAAAAAATAGGCGATGAGTGACTAACTTACTAGGCTACTTATGAGACCATACCTGAATATAACCTATTTAATTAATAAGTTACAACTGACAAAGAAATAGCGTAAGACACATAAAATTCTTACGTTGTAGAGCCACGTTGCAGCTATATTATGGTTGTAGCATGAATGGGTCGGCTCTACCGAGTTAGTACCACGCTCTCACATAATATCGACGTAAAATAGCAGCTTAAGCTGCTATGTTTCGTACGGTGAGTGTAGAGAACCGGAGCCCCTTTTTACTGGAAAAGAGGCATTCCATCTTAGTCCTCACGGGTGACAACGCTTCTGCATTTTGATTTGTAATCTAGGATAGGTTATGGTATGGGTTAGCATCCACTTACCATCAGGTGGATTTTGTACTCGTTTGTCACCCTTATCCTAGAAAAAAAGTGAGTGAGTTTTAGTCGTTATAAGGAAAACGCTGCTGCTTATCTCCTGATTTGTTCCCCTCTGTCGCTCACGGGATGATATGGGGTAGTGGATATTCCTACTACACGTTAAGAAATATGACACGGTATGTACATTGTAGAAATAAGCAAACCCATTACTAAAATACCGGGCGACCGTGAGCGCGGGTCATCGTCCGCCTCGGTTCATTGCCGCTACAGAGTACGAAATGTATAGAGAGTTTATTTAAGTAGAGACTAGATGTCGATGCGCCTCTGTTTCGCATGTATAGGATCTATTAATGTGGCATTATTTTAATTTAGGATAATCAAAGGCCTTTTATTTTATAAATTTTTCGTTTTTTAAGATAAACATCTTCAATATTTTCGGATTAAATATAGCCTAAATCCCTTCTGGTATGTCTTTGTATCTGTTTGTAAAGTTTCATTACAATCGGTTCAGCCATTCCGACGTTTAGATCGGACAGACAGACAAAATTTTTAAAAATCGTAATTTACATTTTAAAAGTATGCGAATAACCCCCTGACCTTAATAGAAACCAGTTATTACTATAGTCACCTAAATTTTATTTATATGTTATGGATTTATTTTAGGCTATTTTAGTGTACAAATTAGCTCATAGATTGGTAAGTAGGATGTAAGCAGAAGCCACAGGCAACTGCAAGCTCTAAATATAATAAGGACGTTGTTACTCCTAGATCGACTAAAGTTTCGGATTCGGCCTACATACAGAAAAAAACTAGCCGAAAGTTAAATCGAATCCGAAGTTTTGATTAAATCGTTAAAAATGACAAATTTTCGTTTTTGTAATTTAATAACAATTGTGTCATAAAACATATAACCAAAATAATTTATATTTGACTGACCAAAGCTATGACCCAAAATTTTTGGAGGATTACAATCTTGTTAGGACTGTTTATTTCATTTTTTTTTTTGTAAAAACGACAAACCAAATTTATGCTGAAGAGAAGATGTGTGTGGCAAAATTGGTATGGGACGCCCTAGACGAAAGTTAATCAATCAAATTGGCGATATATTGAGTAAGAACCAAAATAAAGGAACTCTTAACCGACGAGCATGTATGCGTAATTTGACTTGACTCGAGTTGACTGCCTATCCCTCGGCGCGAGGGTTTATGTATGAACTTAAGCAAAATATTTGTTACTACATCTCGTATCTTGAATTGGCTGATTATTATAACCAACTTCAATACAGCAATCTATACAAATAAATAAAATTTAAGTGTCTGTTTGTAATGTCAAAATGACATCATCATCATCATCATTACAGCCCTTCACAAGTCCACTGCTGAACATAGGCCTCCCCCAAAGAATGCCATAAAGCACGGTCGTGAGCCACCTGCATCCATCGACTTCCTGCATATCTTACCAGGTCGTCACTCCATCTAATGGGGAGACGCCCTACACTTCGCCTGCCGGTACGAGGCTGCCACTCGAGAACCTTTCTTCCCCATCGGTTGTCGGTTCTTCGAGCTATATGGCCGGTCCATTGCCACTTCAGCTTACTAATCCGTTGGGCTATGTCGGTCACTCTGGTTCTACTGCGGATATCCTCATTTCTGAGTTTATCACGCAGAGAAACTCCGAGTATAGCCCTCTCCATAGCTCGCTGAGCGACCTTGGGCTTCCTCATCCGGCCAGCAGTGAAGGACCACGTCTCAGTTCCGTATGTCATCACTGGCAACACGCACTGGGTGTACAGTCTCGTTTTCAAGGTTTGAGGTATACCTGACGAGAAGATGTGCCGTAATTTCCCGAACACTGCCCAACCGAGTTGAATCCGTCGATTGACCTCTCGGTCGAAGTTGGACTTACCTAGTCGGACTATTTGTCCCAGGTAAACATACTCGTCAACAACTTCGAGCTTAGTGTTCCCAACAACTACCGGCATAGGTGTGACATGGACATTAAACATGATCTTTGTTTTGTCCATGTTCATCTTAAGACCTATCCGTTGGGAAACACTATTGAGGTCATTGAGCATAGTGCTAGGTCCTCCAGCAATTCTGCCATAAGGAATATATTGTCGGCAAATCGAAGGTGAGTGATGTACTCGCCATTGATGTTGATACCGTATCCTTTCCAGTCCAGAAGCTTGAAAACGTCTTCCAATGCAGCGGTGAAGAGTTTCGGGGATATGACGTCACCCTGTCTTACACCTCTCTGCAATTGGATAGGTTTCGTACTCTGGTTCTGTACTCGGATAGCCATCGTAGCCCTACTGTACAAGCACTTCAACACTTCGATATACCGACAGTCAACTTGGCACCGCTGAAGGGACTGCAGCACCGCCCAAATTTCGACGGAATCAAAGGCTTTCTCATAGTCCACATATGGCAGACATAGTGGCAAATTGCACTCCTCGGACTTCTGTACAATTTTCCGAAGGGTGTGTATGTGGTCTATGGTGCTAAAGCCTTTTCGGAAACCGGCTTGTTCGGGAGGCTGGAAGTCGTCAAGTCTGCGCGCGAGACGATTCGTAATGACTCTCGAAAACAGCACGTAGACGCGGCTCAGAAGGGAAATCGGTCTGTAGTTCTTCAAGAGAGCGTTGTCGCCTTTCTTGAAGAACAAGACCACCGCACTTCTGCTCCACGCCTCCGGTGTAATGCCACCATGGAGGACGGAATTAAAGAGCTTCTGAAGGACTTCAAGTACCGGTTTTCCACCCGCTTTCAGAAGCTCCGCTGTAATTCCATCCTCGCCTGGAGCCTTGCCGTTTTTAAGGTGCTGGAGAGCCATTCTAATCTCGCTCAGACTGACGTCCGGGATATCATCGGAATAATGCTCGCTCGCTCGCTCTTGGATCGTTACTCACACTTGCGTGCGGCTCCAACGATGACGTATACAGCTGCCCATAGAACCTCTCAATCTCATTTAAAATCTCAGGTGCCCCGGAAATGATGCTGCCACATTCGGTATTCAGCTTTGACAGTTGGCTCTTTCTGGCAGACAGATCTCTGGCAAAGACTTTGGAACCTTGATTCCGCTCGATCGCTTCTTCAATACGAGCTGTATTGAAGTTGCGTAAGTCCCGCCGCATGCATTTGGAGATCTGTCTGTTCAGTTGCCTGTATGCTGTCAAATCTGTTGAAGAATGTAGCTTCATCTCCCGTCTAACAGCCATGAGATTAAAAGTGTGATCGGAGAGTTTTTGTGTTCTTCTGCGGCGGGTCTTGCAGAACTTAGCTCCGACCGCATGGACAGTTTCCACGAGCTTGTCATTCATATCGTCCACTTCATTGCAGTCTTCTAGGCACTGAAAACGGTTTTGTAACTCGAGCTGAAAGGTTTCGGGACTTTGGATTAGAGCACGAGGGGGACGGAGCGTTGACTTCATTAGACGAGACCTCTCCAACTTAACGTTTAGGTTCAATGTGCCTCTAACCATTCGGTGATCGCTGCCGGTTTTCACCCTCGCGATCACTGAGACATCACTGAACAGTTGTCGTCTGGTCGTCATAATGAAGTCAATCTCATTTTTTGTCGAACCGTCGGGGCTCGACCAGGTCCACTTCCTGTGGGGCCGCTTCTGGAAGAAAAAGTTCATCATAAAGAGTCCCTCTTTCTCCATGAAGTCGGCCAGCTACTGGCCCCTTGGGTTCCGTTGCCCTATTCCAAATTTCCCCACTTTCAGCTCACTGTTGTCTCTTGTGCCTAGTTTTGCATTGAAGTCTCCACTAACACCGTATATTGGGTTTTGGAGGAATGCATGGCTCTAGAGATATCCTCATAGATTTCCTCCACCTCCTCATCGGGGTGTGCCGAGGTTGGTGCGTAAACCTGTATGACCTTCAGCGAATACCGTTTGGTGATTCTAAGTATAAGGTACGCAACCCTCGTCGACACACTCTCAATCTTTACAACGTTGTTAATGAGAGACTTGAGGACGATAAATCCGACACCTCCTTGGGACAGATGGTCGCCCTCCCGGTAATAGAGCAAGTTGCCGGATTCGAGGATTACCGTTTCCTCCCCCTTTCTTCGGATTTCGGATAATCCTATAATATCCCAGCGTAACTTGTCTATCTCTTCTTCCAGCTCCACAATCTTCTCGTCAGTCCTCAGGGTACGTGCGTTGTATGTTGCCAGGTCGAGTCGTCGTAGGTGGCAACCGAACCTCCACCGGAGATTCTTAGCACCCCCTGCCCCGCCGTTACCATGGTCGCCACCGTAGCCAGGAATAGCGGGGCCGCAGGGGACTGGGGGCCGTCTTTTCGTAACTTTCATTATGGGGGTATATTGCCATAGTTGCCACGCTTGGCGAGCGGGTTGGCAACCGCAGTTTTTTTTTTATTGTATTTTTGCCGTTACCAGGAAGATGCTGCTGCCCATCTCCTGCCTGTTTCCCTTCAAAATGACAGCTTTTTACTAAATGCATATAAAAGTATATACGGTAGTAATAACAAAAAATATTTTTAAAATTTTTGTCGGTCTGACTGTCTGTCTGTTTGTTCCGGATTATCTCCGAAATGGCTGGACCGATTTTGACGGGACTTTCACTGGCTAATGTTATTAAGAGTAACTTAGGCTAATTTTATTTTAGAAAAAGAATTAGGGTTCCGCGCTAAAAAATTAAAATCCACTAAATCCAATCGTAATATATTCCACGCAGATGAAGTCGTGGGGAGCAGCTAGTCTATTTATAAAATTGGTTTTAAAGTGCAATTTATTTATATAATTGTAAACGTGTATCTTTATTCTTTTTATTTTTTAAATTTACATTTTTCTTTCTTTCTGTTTGCTGATGTGTTACACCTTTACGATATATTAAAAAATGGTTACTTTAACAAAAATGACTTTGAATCGCATCAGAACGAACAGTTACCGCAAATATCAGGTGGCTGTAATCACAGATTAGATCTATACCTGTGGTTATCGGCCCTCATCCTTGTCTCACACAATTAGCAATTAAAAATATACAGAATCCTGAACCAAACTTCCATCACAGACCTCATTATCTTTTTAGATGACTTATACGTGGTAGAGCCATGCTGCAGCTATATTAGTAGTATAGTTGTAACACGAATGGCTCGGCTCGACTGGGGAAGGACCACGCTCTCACAGAATACCAGCGTAAAATAGCAGCTTAATGCTGCTGTGTTTCGTATGATGAGTGTAGAGAACCGGAGACCCTTTTTACTGGAAACGAGGCATTCCATCTTAGTCCTCACGGGTGACAACGCATCTGCATTTTAATTCGTAATCGAGGATAAATGTAGATGTCTATGGGCCACAGCAACCACTTACCATCAGGTGGACTGTGTGCTCGTTTGTCACCCTTTATATATAAAAAAACGAATGGGTCGGCTCGACCGGGGAAGGACCACGCTCTCACAGAATACCAGCGTAAAATAGCAGCTTAATACTGCTGTGTTTCGTGTGATGAGTGTAGAGAACCGGAGACCCTTTTTACTGGAAAGGAGGCATTCCATCTTGATCCTCACGGGTGACAACGCGTCTGCATTTTGATTCGCAAACGAGGATAGATGTAGATGTCTATGGGTCACAGCAACCACTTACCATCAGGTGTACTGTGTGCTCGTTTGTCACCCTATCCTATAAAAAAAAAGATGTATTTCAAATTAGTTAACTTAATTAATATATTATGTAGTTTTAGTTTTGTTATGTATTTCGTCTTTCTTTGTAATTGTAATTGTTGTTTGTTTATTACGTACTATGTTCTGGTTTAAGTCTACAAGCAAATATTCTATGTACGTTTAGCGTAGAAAGTTATAAAATTCTAGGTAGTTTTGTCCTTAGTTTGCATTATATACTACTATTTTTTTCATTATATATTACTAGCTGATACCCGCTCGCTTCGCGGGACGCACAATAATATTTTATTGCGGAACATATTTTTTTTTTTTGATGGGTCTATCGTTAAATCCGTTCTTGGTAAGCGTATACATTGCGAAATGAGTAGTCTATCGGATGTATAGTTTTAGAGATCTCGTGATGAGTCTAATTTGTCAGTGGTATTATGCTTATATATATATACCAGTCTCCCACAGTATAATATTGAGGCTATACTATAATATTATGTACAATAATTCTGTATTGTGGTGAGAAAATAAAAATAAATTATTATTATTATTTTCTCACCACAACATTATATATGTCGGAGCGTCTATAAAATACCCGGTTGGATCGAGGTGCAATGGAGGGTATATCGAGAAACCCCCTCTTGTGTCTGTAGTATAAAGTTCACTGTAGGTGCTGTGCGCGGGGATTCCGCTTAAGTTATTCAACGGGTGTGGTCATTCTGCTAGTGCTAAGATAGTGTCGTGGTTCTGTTCGTTGTTGTAATTCTACTAGTGCAGGCAAGGAGGGATTGGTGTTGCCGTGCCTGCCCTATTTTACATTGAGATAAGTAGTGTGGCTGCCCTGTGTTACATTGAGATAAGTAGTGTTGCTGTTGGTTTACATATTTTGGTGTTATCATGTAATTACGTACCTCACGTTACACTGGTGTGTGATTGTGGTGGAGACGTGTTACGGTGTGGTCGAACTGTAATTTCACTATACTGAATGTATAGTGCGTTACGTTGTCTTATTTCTGATAATGATTAAACTGCGTAAGCAAGAGAGCAAGTTGAACATCCGCTCTCACACTTTTATTATTTTTAACAGTTAACGCTATCCTGATGTATCTCGGAGATCAAAATTGCGATCTCCTGTTGAATTCTCACACATCAGAAGTGGGATCTCGGCTTAGCTTTCCATTGACGTCAGTGGAGTTTGGTGTTGATACGTATTTTTACAGAAAGATTACACTTTTACAAAAATTACGCGTTTCCGTATATTGAGACTTTGTGTGTGTGCTTATAATAGTGTAATCTTTCTGTAAAAATACGTATCAACACCAAACTCCACTGACGTCAATGGAAAGTCGTACCGGGATCTCCTATCGTAATTTCCGATATATATAATTTGTTGTACTACTGAAATATGTTGCACCATTTATTTAAATGCACACAATTTACCTCACTACTATAGACTTAAAAATATGAGTATTATATTGTAATTTTGTCGATGAACCATTCAATATATAAATAAATTAGTCTTCTAGACACAGACATTATTAAATCAATCAGCAATTTTTTACAATTTGGGCGGCTGTAAATGTTTTAGTACAGCATAATAATTATATAAGCTGCAATGAGTGACTCATGTTTATAAAATTTTGATAAACACTTGGAGGGTAAGCAAGTAAAAAATATAAAAAAAATATTATTAATAATAAAACGTACGCGGTACGTGGCCCTTGTGCCACCCCAGCCGCACCTGAACCTACTGTCGCTTATGTTACTTGATACGTATTTCCGTATTTTTACAAATTTAACAGTACAGTAGTTGGTTAAATTTAGGTATCTGCTTATAGACATAATTTCTTTGCTAACCAATCGTGAATCTTGCTGATCAATTAAGTATTTTGCGGATTGACTGTTTATTAAACAAACTCATATTATTGTAAGCTGCCTATTTATGATTAAATTACTGAACATAATCGAGATTATTTGCGAAACAAGAATTGCCGAATGTTTCTTTTATTGCAAACAGAATCTTTGAATGCTAACCAAATGTTTTTTTTATAAGATAGGGTGACAAACGAGCACACAGTCCACCTGAAGGTAAGTGGTTGCTGTGGCCCATAGACATCTACATCTAACCTCGTTTCTGAATCAAAATGCAGATGCGTTGTCACCCGTGAGAACTAAGATGGAATGCCTCTTTTACAGTAAAAAGGGTCTCCGGTTCTCTACACTAACCATACGAAACGCAACAGTTTTAAGCTGCTATTTTACGCTGGTATTCTGTGAGAGCGTGGTCCTTCCCCTGTCGAGCCGACCCATTCGTAATATAGCTGCACCATGACTTTACCACGTATAAGAATGCTGTTGATTATGGCTAACCAAATTTTACTACGACTTAACATTTAATTACTTCTAATTATTTTTATATGTACCAATTTAAATTATACTGCAATTATTACGCCACTATTATTTAATACTGACTACTATATTATTCAAAAATTACTAATATCTAAATATAATTAAAAGGAACGACACTGCACAACAGGGAGAATTATTTACTTCTCCTTTTCAGATCAAAATTACCGTATTCAATATAACGAACATTGAAGATTCGTCAATAATGTAATTTTTGCTCGTATAAATTAGTTTTTTTTAATGAATAAACATTTCTCAATTAAGATTGTGTATTGATTTATTAAAATAATACGAATATCGAAATGTAATTAAACGAAACAACACTGATTAACTTCTCCCTTTCTCTACAAAATTAAAAATAACTGTTTTTTTTTTAATTATTTGATAAATTACTGCTCTATGTACCTATTCGATTTTTTTTCGGATAAAACAATCTAATTTAAGATTGTGCACAGCCGCCTCTGTTTATTTATTACTCTACAACGTCCAGTCCTTTGTGACGTTCGTTTTACAAACTACGCTACGCGCTTGCGAGAGCCTACCGCCATCTTTTTTTGTTCTATTTCGGTTATTAGAAATCTATTTTATATAACGTTCTTTTAAAATGTTATCTCGAGGAAACATTGATTATTGACTGTGAAGTTATTTACCGTCTAGTTAATTTTGTAAAAGTTCTTTTTTTTTATAGAATAAGGGTGAGAAACGAGCACACAGTCCACCTGATGGTAAGTAGTTGCTGCGGCCCATAGACATCTACATCTATCCTCCATTGCAAATCAAAATGCAGATACGTTGTCACCCGTGAGGACTAAGATGGAATGCTTCTTTTCCAGTAAAAAGGGTCTCCGGTTCTCTACACTCACCATACAAAACACAGCAGCGTTAAACTGCTAATTTATGGTGGTATTCTGTGAGATCGCGGTCCTTCCCCGGTCGAGCCGACCCATTCGATTAGTAATATAACTGTAGCATGGCTCTACCACGTAAAAAAATGTTTTATTAAAGAAAAATTGTACAAAAAATGTTATTATAATATCAAAAAATACATCAGTGAAAAAACTAATGGGATTGAGATGATCGCTACCATGCTGGTTGTATTAAAACTCATTTAAAAATTATACAAACAATATTATTGTAAAGTGAAATATGTTTAAAAAAAGTCCCGTTGGGTTTCTTGCTGGTTCTTCCCAGGACAGAGGTATTTTCCGAACCTGTGGTAAATAAAAAAATTACTTTCAGTAAGTATTATGCAATAATCTATAATTATGGAATTTTTAACGTGGTAGAGCCATGCTGCAGCTATATTAGTAGTATAGTTGTAGCACGAATGTGTCGGCTCGACCGGGGTAATACCACTCTCTCACAGAATACCGAATACTGGTAGTGGATATTATATACCACCGCTACACGGTCCAATAGCGGGACACATAGCTTAAAAGCAAGACATATGGTCTCCATACTGCTGATAACAATGGATATAGTGTTCTCAGTTGGATGGACCTCTCAATATCGTTTTAACCGATTCTAACTGTACATTAAATCTACAATTACAATCATTACGCAATAACCGAAAGAAATTGAGATGCCAGTGACCGTGGGAATATAAAAAAGTTGAAGTTTTAACGATTTCTTATATTTACGCGAACACTACTGTTCGCGCCGCTTTCGTCTTAGCGTTTTAAGTATTTATTATTTAAGTAAGATGTAATGTAACTCGTATAGCAATTATTATGTCTAACGTGTAGGTACGTTTGATTTGTTAGGCTAAGTAATAGTACTAAGTTTCACCGTAATTGTTTACGTTTAAGGTCCATATTTCTTTCTAATAAATCCATTTGTACTTCTACCAATGGCAAATCGTTACGTTTGCATACGTAATACTGGCAAACGACTGTTCAATTGAATTATTCAATGTACCTTTACCTTCTGGCCTCTTAATCTGTTAGCACGTCCTATTTAATATTTTTAAGATAATTGTGTACAAGTTAAATAGTACATTAAAATAGATTACTGAGACTCCTTCTAAGTTTCATTTCTTTGTACCATATTGTACAAAAGTGGTGACCGTGACAGGACTTGCTAATTATTCGTCGGATTTTGAAGATTAACCTACATTGATCAAAGGTGAAGGGCAAAGAGGTCATAGCCACGCCACGCTAACTCAGTACCTAGATCTACCGGAATACTACGGGATCAACTTATACTTCGTGCGCCGTGCAGCCAGACCACTACGACTTCCAGCTTCGGGATTCGGGAATAAACAGGAGCTTCGCACCAGTGTCTTCGCAGTCTACACCAGCAGACCGGCATCTACAGCTTGCTTGCGGAACCGCTGCGCTTGGACATTTTTTTTTTAACGAGTGAGTTCCTTTTCATATTTCCCTTTTCCATTTAATTATTTGTTGCATTACAAGGCGATAGTCCCTTTTTGACGTGAGTGATTAGCTTCTAGTCTGTATAATAAACCAGAAGGCACTCTTAAGCCCAGATAATTTGCATTTTAAGCTATTTCGGGCTAAATATACTCACAATCTTGTCTATCGTAAATTCATACCCTCAAATTTTAAAACAAGTCGTCTTTCCCCATTAAATTTGTCAAGAGCTCATTATTTGCTTTATAATTAAGTACTGAGGCTTTACCTTACGTAATACAATTATTTGTCCTTAAGTTATTGAAATTCACCCCCAAGAGGTCCCTCATTCCTTCGTATTCGCATACAAACAGTTTTTAGCCGCTTTTATATCTCTCTATTTCCAGGGGGAGTTGCGTATAATTGCGTTGTACCTGTTAACCCTACGCAGCTCTAAACTCAGCTGCAACCTTTGTCTCTGTCCGCTGGTCACCTTCAACGCGACTGCCCTACAGCTGTTAAGAAAATAATCTTCGGCGGTTGCTGCTCAGTGGCTGCAAAGTGAGGAGCGTATCGTATGCAATTAATTTTTTATTATATAATTTTTACTTGCTTACCTTCGATAACTTCATTGCAATGGTTGATTCTGGTGGGTTTGAGACGGATCTTAAGACATTATATTTAAAACGTAGTAGCATAAAGGGTCGCGTAACTAAATTTAAAAATTACTTAGATGACGTAACATCAATTAAGGATATCTCAGACTTAGAGTTAAGTAAATGTGCGATGAAATTATTAAGAATTGAGTCTTTATTCTCTGAGTTCGACGAATTGCAAAACCAGATCGAGGAGAAAATAGCAGCCTCTGATCTAGATACTGAGTTGATTTCGCGTGAGCTAATTGAACAAGATTTTGATAACTGCATTTCTATTGGTCGTAGTTTAGTGCAAAGGGGCTTACAGCCTAACCAACCCAGCCCTCATTGTTCAAATAACGATAGCCATTTTACTTCAGTTAATGAATCCGTGAGTTTTAAGCTGCCTGTAATACAAATTCCTAAGTTTGACGGCACATATTACACAAAAATGGTTAGAGTTTAAGGAAACCTTTGGTTCATTGATTAATGACAATGATAAAATTCAAAACATTCACAAGTTTCATTATTTAATCTCCTATTTGGAAGGCGAAGCGGCTCGCGTTATTTGCAACTTAGAAGTTTCACATCAAAACTACAATGAGGCTTGGAAGCTCTTCTGCGAGCGATTTGACAACAAAAGGCAATTAATTAGCAATCATTTAAATTCGCTATTTAATTTTACCTGTGAGCGAGAGAGCGACAAGTCCTTACGCTTTATTATTGATCACGTAACAAAGAACTTGCGGGCTCTCAGTACTCTGGGATTGCCTACCGAAAAATGGGACGTTTTAATTATACATATTGTGTCTGCTAGGTTAGATAGCACTACCTCTTTAAAATGGGAGGAGCATAGAAATACTCTCCCTGAAATTCCTTCGCTTAAGGATTTATTCATTTTTTTTAAAGTGTCGCGCAGATGTTCTTGAGAGCGTTCATCGTAATAAAACCAAACAGGTGACGACTTCTTCTAGTAAAGGGCAAACGAAATCGCTGATCGTTACTTCTAAAGGCTCTAGTCTAAATAATTCTCCTTCCTGTAAACCATCGAAAAGGACTTTCGAATGTATGGTATGTAAGGGTGATCATCGTATCTTCGAGTGTCCAGATTTCAAATCTAAGACTCCTGAAGAGAGTGTTACTACGGCTACGTCATTGAATCTTTGTAAAAATTGTTTAAGACCGGGTCACAACGCACGAGAATGTAAGCTTCATACGAGTATCTTTTGTCGTATTTGTAAAAAAGACATAACTCAATGCTTCACTTGGATATTAATACCGAAAATGCTAACTCTGTTCCAAATGAAACGTTGTCAATGTCGGCAGTTTGCGCTTCTGAAGTCTTATTATGCACCGCCAAGGTCCGAATCTCTAATCCGGAAACCGAAAATACTATAACTGTGCGAGCAATACTTGATAGTGGGAGCCAGTATTCATTTATTACTGATACTGTAAAACAAAGACTTAAGCTGGCTTCTCAGCCATCAAATATAAATGTTATAGGAATTGGCAACAAGCAGCTTAATATAAAGACGGAGCGTTGCGCTATCCGCCTACAATCTCATGATGATTCCTACAATGTTATTACGTATTGTTTTACTATACCCACAATATCAGAACATCTACCAAAGGCGCGACTTGATACAAAACATCTTCATTTATCGGGCATCCAACTAGCAGATCGCTACTTTTATGAGCCTTCTTCTATCGACATGTTAATAGGGGCTGATTTGTTCTGGGACCTTATTGGGTCGCAGCAGCGCTCTTTAGGAAAAAATAACCCGGTCGTTCGTAGCTCGCAAGCTTGGTTGGCATATCGCTGGCCCCATGCCCATTAAATCTAATATATCCACAAAACAATTTCAATGCAATTTCTTAACAAAGGAGCAAGAGTTAACTGACATAGATGATCAATTATCTAAATTCTGGGAGTTAGAAAGTGTCCCACAAACTAAGGCTCTAACAAATGACGAAAGGCTTTGCCAGGAGCATTTTTTAATGAATATCGTTCGTGAACATGATGGAAGGTTTTGCGTAGGGTTTGCCTCTCCGAATTAAAAAAAATTGTCTTGGCAATTCATATTCACTGGCCAAAGAAAGGTTTATGAATTTAGAGAAGCGTTTCAAATTAAAGCCACAACTCAAGGAGCTCTACGTTCGTATTTATTCAGGAATACGCCCAGCTTGGTCATCTCTCGCCGTCTCCTATAAAAAAGCCAATTAATGCATATTTTCTTCCTCATCACCCGGTGATGAAGGAAAAGAGCGAGTCTACAAGGCTTCGTGTAGTATTCGACGCCTCCGCGCAAACTACTTCTGGTATGTCAGTTAATGATTTACAGATGAAAGGCCCTGTTATCCAAGACTCCCTCATTAATATTCTATTACGATTTAGATTGTACAAATACATTATTTCGGGCGACATTGAAAAAATGTATCGTCAAGTTAATGTCCGAGAGTCGGATAGAAACCTTCAGTTAATTTTGTGGCGTGATAAGGAGGCCGATCCTCTTCAAACTTTACAGTGCATACTCTTACTTATGGTTTTTCTAGCGCGAGTTTTTTGAGTACCAGGTGTTTGTGGCAGCTTGGCGAGGAATGTGAAGATTCGAACATTAAAACAATCATCCAAAGGGACTTTTATTGTGATGATTTGCTTACAGGAGCAGATAGTAAACAAGAACTGCTTCACATTCAGCGCTCGGTTGCCAATGAGCTCAAAAAAGGTTGCTTCAACTTAAGAAAATATAGATCTAACTTATTTGAGCTTCGAGAGTAGCTCTATAAACAAGGAAGAAGGCAATCTAGTTATCAGTAATGCTACAAACACTCTAGGTATAGGGTGGTCTCCACACTTAGATCAAATACATTTTCAAATCGAATATACCCCTACGACAGTTTTCACTAAAAGATCCATATTGTCATCGACTTTTAAAATTTTTGACCCTTTAGGGCTATTATCTTTGTGCACAATTAAGCCGAAAATTTTGCTACAAAAATTGTGGGCTGAAAGGTTAGATTGGGACGAACCCGTTTCTCAAAGAATAAAATCGACTTGGCAGCGTTTCATTCTCCATTTAGAGTCGTTGTCTTCTCTAAAAATCCCGAGATGGATTTTAATTGATAAACCAATCTATATGGAAATGCATTGTTTTTGCGATGCCTCGCAAATAGCATATGGCGCGTGCATTTATTTGAGATCGTGTAACGCTAATAGTGACATAACTGTTAAACTTTTATGCGCTAAAACTCGTGTAGCGCCCCTTAAGGCTACGACTATCCCCAGACTTGAACTCTGCGCTGCTCTTTTGGGTGCTCAATTAGGCTCTACTGTCATTCAAGCTCTAAGGTGCAAAATTCATCTTCAAGTTTATTGGACGGACTCTAGTGTAGTATTAGGTTGGCTAAACTCATGTGATAAGGCTAAGCTTTTCGTCGCAAATAGGGTGGCAGCTATAACTGAGCTTTCAAGCACCGCGAATTGGCGGCATGTGCCTACCGCCCTAAATCCAGCCGATCTTGCCTCTCGCGGAGTAGATCCTCAAGACGTGTGCGCCTCCTCTATATGGTGGGATGGTCCACCATTTCTACTTAAACCGGAGGCTGAGTGGCCAAAATTCAAATCCTGTAGCGTAGAGCTGCCTGAAATGCAATCCATTTCCACCTTAGTCGCGGAAGCTTGCACTAAGGCCCCATTTGATTTTAAAAGGTATTCTGACTTAACTGTGCTACAAAGAGTATATTCTAGAGTTTTTCGATTTATACATAACTGTCGTAATCCTAGCTGCAATTTATTAGGTCTTCTTAGAGTTGAAGAACTTCAAAATTCATTAACAGTTTTAATTAAAATAGCTCAAAGTGAGTCCTTTCAGAATGAAATAGAGCTTCTTCGTACTAAAGGGGCCTTGTCATCCAAGGCGCCTTTATCTTCTCTAACTCCATTTCTAGATGTGTGAGTGGCATTCTGAGAGTTGGCGGAAGAATCGATGCTTCCACTTATGCTTATAATAAGAAGCATCCCCTCATTTTAAATGCAAAACACTATTTAACTGAATTAACTTTTCAAAGGGAACATAAACAACTGCTCCATGCGGGGACCTCAGCAGCTTCTTGCCTCTATTAGGGAGCGCTACTGGCCGACTGGCGGTAGAAAATTAGCTAGGCAAGTGACCTATAATTGCTTAGTATGTCGTCGCTTTAAGGGTCAACCAATGACTAATATTATGGGTAATCTTCCCTCCGATCGCTTAATGCCTGATTATCCATTTTGCACGGTTGGCATTGACTTTGCTGGCCCATTTCTTATCACTGACCGCAAGGGAAGGGGATGCAAAATAACAAAATGTTATCTGTGTATATTTATCTGTTTTCGTTATAGATGTATACATTTAGAAGCTGTAAGTGAGCTATCCAAAGATGCCTTTTTGTTGACTCTTAAAAGATTCATCGCTCGCAGAGGACAGCCAAAGACAATTTTTTGTGATAATGGCAGAAATTTTGCCGCGACTGCTAAAGAGCTAAAAAATTTTTTGCAATCAAACAATGACTCTATTTATGATTTTGCTGCTTCTCGGGGCATTGAGTTTAGATTCTCCCCTGCATACGCTCCTCACTTTAATGGTCTCGCTGAGGCTGGCGTTAAATCAGCCAAATTCAATATTTATAGAATTATGGGAAAAACGCATCTGACGTTTGAGGAACTATCGTCTTTGTTTGCACAGATCGAGGCCATCCTGAACAGCAGACCCCTGTGTCCTCTCAGTCCTTCACCAAATGACTTCCAACCTCTTACACCGGCTTACTTTTTAATTGGCAGGCCATTGACGTCTATTGCATCACCCAGCTTCGTGGACATCAACAGCGGACGTCTCGATCGATTCCAGCGTCTCGAGCAAGTGAGGCAGCACTTCTGGCAAAGATGGACACGCGAATATATAGCAGAACTACAACAGCGCACAAAATGGCGAGCGAAATGCAGGGACCTGCAATTAAACGATTTAGTTTTGATAAAGGAAGAAAATTCGCCACCTCTCTGCTAGCGTCTCGGGCGAATCAGCAAAATATTTCCTGGCTCTGATTGTGTTCCCCGCGTCGCGGACGTCAAAACTTCTAATGGAATGATTAGAAGAGCTATAAATCGGCTATGTATCCTGCCCATACACGACGCAAGTACTGCTTGAAATCTTTAGCTCAGATTTCAAGGGCCCGGGAAGATGTTCGCGCCGCTTTCGTCTTAGCGTTTTTAGTATTTATTATTTAAGTAAGATGTAATGTAACTCGTATAGCAATTATTATGTCTAACGTGTAGGTACGTTTGATTTGTTAGGCTAAGTAATAGTACTAAGTTTCACCGTAATTGTTTACGTTTAAGGTCCATATTTCTTTCTAATAAATCCATTTGTACTTCTACCAATGGCATATCGTTACGTTTGCATACGTAATACTGGCAATAGCCAACGACTGTTTAATTGAATTATTCAATGTACCTTTACCTTCTGGCCTCTTAATCTGTTAGCATGTCCTATTTAATATTTTTAAAATAATTGTGTACAAGTTAAATAGTACATTAAAATAGATTACTGAGACTCCTTCGAAGTTTCATTTCTTTGTACCATATTGTACACATTGAATAAAACTATTTTTACGAATTTTATCGCGTTTAATTTAACTTATTTTTAATTCTCAACGTTTCAATAGAGAGGGAGGCTGGGTACTACCACCTGCTTGGGATTCTGTAATTAATAAAATTAAAATTAAACCCAAGCATACCACTGCAATATTGAAGTATTGTACACATTAAGCTCATTCTGCGTAGATCGGGCCATAATAAATAATTAAAAAAGTTGAAGGTACTCCGGATTAACTTTGACATCGGGACGTTTATCACCTCAGTCCCCCGTGACCATGGGTTGCTGTAAAGCACCCGAAACTTCGGAAATTTAAAATAAGTAAATTAAACGCGATAAAATCCGAAAAAATAATTTTATTCAAATTTAAAAGTTTTAGTAAAACGCCTTCTATACTCTATACACCTTCACAAACTTGTAAACGTTATTTTTTGAGTTGAGTTGTTATTTATTTGAAATTATTTTTACCAACGTACTAATATATTAATAAAATTTTCATTTATTGCTCTGTTTTACATGAAAAAGAATTATTATCTGTATAATATTAGAGATAACGACACGTTAGAAAATAACGGACACGTTAGTATCGCAAAAACTCGAACATGACTGGACCGAGTTTGATGACATTTTAAGAATGTGTTTGAGTGCTAGATGATTTAATTGATTCACAATTGAATCCGGTAGGTAGCGCTGTTGTCGAGATCCATAAACACCCGTGCGAAGCCGGCGCGAATCACTAGTTCTCTATGTAATACAAAAAAATATATAAATAGATATCTTTAATCCATTGGATTTCCAACATTATTTTCATCAATTTTATATATCTGAGCGTGATGGTCACGCGAGTTCGTGCTTTTTCCTCATCCCAAAAGTGGCCAACTTGTCTGAAGAAGTTTTCACAAAAAAAAAAAAATTACCTCTATGTACTCTAAGTTTGCTCTCTCTAACTCAACATATTTTAAGTGTACTAAAAGTTTTGTATAGCAACTAAAATATTTAACAAACTGCCAGTGGCTATAAAACTACAATATAAAGTAATTCAAAAGAACTATAACTCTGTGGCTCCTTGACCGACGTTTTTATTCCATAAAAGACATATTAAATACGAGTAGATTAGATACAAAAGTGACACTATATATATATATATATATATATATATATATATATATATATATATATATATATAGTGTCACTTTTGTATCTAATCTACTCTATCTACTATATATTATACGTGGTTATAGTTGTGCTGGAGACCACAGCATCCACTTAGAATGAGGTGAACTGTGTGCTAGTTCATCACCCTTATCCTATAAAAAAGAATGTTTTTCTAATTTATTATATATGTTATTACTGTTCATAATAATGAAAACTTTTGTTATTACTGAATTCTCTATTTGTTAATAATTTCTTATTTCTATTATTATTATTAGTTTCAACATAATCAGGCATTACTTAAACTTATTTAAAAAAAACTAAGAATTATTTACTGTGTTATTTTTATGCCGATGTAAGACATTAATGATCCTAAATGTTATGATGCAACAATTTATTGTACTATGTCTCAGAAATAAATTAAATTAAATCAAAAATACTGAATATAATACATTTTAGAATTCAGCCTTAACCTACTTCCTGACGTATAAATAATTGTTATGATCTATACCTATTCTTTTTTTTGCAACGCCTGTAAAAGGTTACTAAGAGATAAGTACCCTAAGCGATTTATATTGAGACCTTAATATACACTTGAAAAAAAAAAACAATATACGTGATTACTTGAATCTTTGGCAACGCACCTGCAATTCCCGTGGTAATGCAGTTGTTTCATAGGTGGCGGTAATCACTTACCATCAGATGAGCATGCGGCTCGTTTTCCCTCTCTTCTATAAATAGAAATAATTATAAAATATTTTTTTAGAATTAGAGCGACAAATGGCTACACAGTCCACCTGATGGTAAGTGGATGCCTTGGCCCATAGACATCTGGAAAGGGAACTTGAACTGTATTACGGTGGTAAGGAACCCTTAAACGGGGTTCCCCTTACCAGTTAAGGTAATACACGTTAACTGGTAGGGGAACCCCTTTTAATTTTAAATGTATTTAAATTTTCATTATTTGTTATTATAGCGGCAGCAGAAATACGTATTCTGTGAAAATTTCAACTGTCTACCTATTACGGATCATGAGATACAACTCGCTGACATACAGACTGACGGACAGCGGAACCTAGGTAATAGGGTCCCGTTAGATACCCTATGGGTACGGAACCCTAAAAAGGTTCTTCATTTCTTTAAACTACCATACGAAGCACAACAGTATGGAGCTGCTATTTTACGTTAGTATTCTGTGAGAGCGTGGTCCTGCCCCGGTTGTAGCACGAGTGGACCGCCATTCTTGCTACAATCATAATATAACGAGGGCCAATAATCTTCCACTCACCAGATGGCGCTAGTTGTGACTGAGGTAAAGAATTTTTGTTACACAATGTCAGTTAATTGAGAAATTAGTATTAAATAGGACTTTATCATTATTATTAATACACAACACAATGTTTCAGTGGTTTGCTCTTTCATTTCGCGCACTTTATAGCTCTTTTTTATTTAAAATCGGCTCTTAGTTATATTTATGGTTTGGTTTATTCATTTCTAATCTAATTAAAATTATAACTAATAATACAGAAAGAAACATTGAAGTTTACATTTTCCTAAGAAATTATCGTCCCCGCTATGAAATCTGTCAAATATTTTACCTCATTGTAAAGTGGCGCCGACCTGGTGGCAGAAAAAGGTCTTAGATGCCCTCACTACAATGCCGTTTATAAATCTCGTAAAAAGACGTCGTTCTTCCACCCCAAGAGGAATTACAGGCTAAATTTATTTTCCAGAGCATCGCCACCAAACTGGTCACCCTCGAAACGTCTGATTGCACGTGTCGAAGGTCACTGAGCAATCAGACAGAGCTTGTTAGGGCGTGTGAGGGTGTTAAGAGTTGCTGGGGGCGTGTGTGGGTTCGAAGCTGAATTAATTAACGCCTCTGTTAGTTATTATACATTTATATTGGCAACACTGATTATAGAATCTATGATCAGAGTCTTTTAGGGATGGGCAAGGGGAAAATATATCGATATATATCGAATCGATATTTTTAAATAGTATCGATATATATCGCGTGATAAATATCGATACATCGATATATCGTCATCATTTGCATGATGTAAAGAAAAGGTCCAAAATTTTATGTTACTGACTGTTGGACGACGAAAAAAAAACATTATTACATTGTCATTAATACAACATTTCCAAATATATCGTAATTGATACGAATTCGATACTCTTAAATAAATATGGATATTTCGATATATCTATATTTTTGCTCAAGTCTTTGGCGGATGTTGTTGCGTAGTATTTCTTGTAATGTGTAATGTGTGATTTTGATGATTGTCTTTAAGTTAATAAAAGTAAAGTTATGTTATGTAAAGCTGTAAAGGTGATTAATAAAACATAATATAATAAAGAAGGAAGTTTATTTAACCAATTACATTAACAGTCTTAAATTAAAATAGTATAATATAGAAATAATGCTGTATTTTATGTGCCCTGTAGCGGCGGTGTAAGAATATTCACTACCCCATATCATCCCGTGGGTGTCGTAAGAGGCGACAGAGGTAAACTAACCAAGAGATGGACAGCAGCGTCTTCCCAATAACGACTAAAACTAAAAAACTGTGGATGCCAACCCGCTTGCCATGCGTGACGACTATGGCACATATCTCCCCCTATGAGGCAATCTATGGCTGTAACGGTAACGCCAACGGAGAGACATTTGCCATAGTTGCCAGCTTGGCAGGCGGGATGGCCATCGCAGTTTTTGAGATGCAGGTAGATATACTCACGCATTTTTTATTTATTTACCACAGGTTCGGAAAATACGTCTGTCCTGGGAAGAACCAGCAAGAAACAGAGCGGGACTTTTTTTAAACATATTTCACTTAACAATAATTTGTAAAGTGATATGGGGTAGTGGATATTCTTATCATATAGTTAAAGTAAAATAACTAAGGTCAGTATATATATATGTCTCACTGCTGGTTACAGGCTTTAGAAATCTTGTATTACAGGAGTCGCAGAAAGGAATATTGATACGCCTGATTGTTAGTTGTTTCCTTAACTAATTTTACAGCACGAAAAGCCCCTCGATCATTATTGCAATCGTTTCAATAATATCACACAATGGTTGTAGCTACCCCTACTACCAATCCAAAGTGAACATAGCAACAGTTTTAATGTGTAAGAATTATACAATCCAAATACTTTTATAATATGAAAATAAGTAAACCACCGTCATAAATATTACTGATAAGTCAATTAATTACAATTGTTTAGCAAATGAAAATACTTATATAACATTCTTTACAAATCTCCCAAATTCTAAATTAAAATAACTGAGAAAATTATCTATGATAATTATTATGACAATACAATGAGTTATAATCTATTAATAATATATTTGTAATTAAAAAAATAATAATATAAAACAAAACGATAATTACACAATTATTATTTTAATGAATCATAATAGGAATTATTTAACAATCACTGATAACACTTGTCAGCCTCGAAAACAGTCATAGCCTCTCGGTATTCTATAGGATGCATTTCGGTGAGTGTGCGCAGGAATTACACGCTTTGATTCCTCCCTCTCCTTTCCACCATCGGACACCAAGGCGGTCGGCGGCTCTTCACCACTTTGTTGTCAATATTCCACGCATTAGAACCAAACGATTTGCTTCGTCTTTTGTAATGCGTACATCAAAGGATTGGAATCATTTGCCGGCGTCTGTCTTTCCATCCAAATACAATCTGGGCGTCTTCGGCTTTTGTTAGAGTGAATAGGCTTTTGTTACGCTAAGACAGTACGATTTACCATCTAAGGCTGCATCACCACTTACCAACAGGTGGGATTGTGGTCAAGCACGGGCTTATAATAAGTAAAAAAAAGTGAAAGGTCATCTAGATTCCCTGTTGCTGCTACCACTCTTTGTTATGCCTCAATTCATATAACCTTGGCTAAATTCTAATATTAACTGCCAGTTTGAACTAGGTCAAGAATAAAACAGGTCTAGACTGATACATCGTTATATTTAAGTTGTTATTGTTAACATCGCAAAAGGTGGAAGAAGGATGGAAAGCCTTCCACAACTTTTTCTGCCACCAGGGCGGCGCCACTTAAAAGTGAGGTATAATACTTGACAGATTTCATAGTGAGGAAGTTAATTTGTTCGGAAAATGTAAAGATTAATGTTTCTTTCTGTACTATTTATGTATATTTTGTATTAATAACATTAAAATATATAAACCAAACTACAGACATTCATAAAAGTAGAAAATTTAAAAAAGTTAAAAATGTGAAAAAAATTAAAGAGCAAACCACTGAGGCATTGTTTTCTGTATTAGTATAATGTTCTAGAAACTGATAAACTTTTATTAAAAACTAACTTTTCATTTAAATGACATTGTGTAAACAAAAAAAAAGTTTTCCTCAGTGTCAACTAGCGACATCTGGTGAGCAGAAAATTATTAGCCCTCATTAAATGATAAAAAAAGTTTATAATATTAATAAAACACGTGTTGTAGATTCACAAGAACTGATAACTATATTCAACTACCTTGAATATAGTTCTCACGAAAACTTGTGAGACAATTAGCAACTAACTTCAAGGCGTCGCTTTTAGGTGTCGCTGTGCGCGCGCATCTTAAAAATTCACTCTCGTCATTTTTCCCAAATGCGCCAAAAGAAGTATAACTTCATAAAATGTTCAAGATATTAAAAACTAGCTGTTCCCCGCGAATTCACCCGCGCGTAATTTATTAAGATTGGATTTCATGGGTTTTATTTTTTTGCGCGGAACAATAATCCTTTTTCTAAAATAAAAATAGCCTAAGTTACTTCTTATAATATCAGCTATCTGTCAGTGAAAGTCCGGTTAAAATCGGTCCAGCCGTCTCGGAGATTAGCCGGAACAAATAGACAGATAAACATTTTAAAAATCGTGTTTTTGTTATAAATACCGTATATACTTTCTTAAGCATATAGTAAAAAGCTGTTATTTCGATAATACATACAGACACTTTAATTTTATTTATTTGTATAGATTAATTCGGTAAAATCGACGTAATACAATAAAATGATGTGTCTTACCTAGTTTAAGAGCAGCTCCCGCCCTCCTTCAATCGCGTGCACTATCCCCGTCACCACTACACTAGTAAAGACACACCACCGTCGATAATACGACACGTGTTTCGCCTCTACACGAGGCATCCTCGGCTGAAATAGTTTCAGCGGTGGCTGACCGCTGAAACTATTTCACTGGCTTAGTTTGAGGGGGAGGTGCTCTTTAAACTAAGTAAGACATTTTATTTTGTTGTGCGTATATTAGCTAATCAATTTTAACGCCTGATTCTATTAATTATCATTTTTTTTAATGATATTAGGGTGACAAACGAGTACACAGTCCACCTGATAGTAAGTAGATGTTATGGCCTATTCCCACCTAAATCTGAGGACTAAAATAGAATGCCTGGCCAGTGAAAAGGGTCTCCGGTTCTCTATACTCACCATACGAAACACAGTATTAAGCATTCTATGAGAGCATGGTTTACCCATTCGTACTACAACCATAAAATAGCTGCAGCGTGGCTCTACCACGTAAATACAAAACTTATCTACATTTTGATTTTTAATTGAATATAGATATAGATGCTATGTGCCACAGCATTCACTAATCATCAGGTGAACTGTGTGCTCGTTTTTTTTTTGCGCCCAGAATCAAATGAAAAGGGCTACCCCGTTAACGCGAGGAGGTGGTGAAAGCTTTATGCATACTACGACAGCCGGTCTGTCGTGGTTATGTGGGACTCACTGTGAATAACCTAACCACCCTAAGTGTACCCACTAAACACCACCTGTGGGACTGGCATTGGCTAATTAGGCCTTTCTACCGAATCGGAAGCGACCCTCTTTTGGGAAAAAGGTTGTCACCCTTCTGTTATATAATCCCGTCTACTACCTACAGCTACTTAACTTATGCCCAAATACTCAAAGCGCTGCTCAATTTTAAGATGCTGTCAAGTCTCGTACTGTCTCTATCACTTTAAGTGAAAATGACTGTAACACCACGAGACTTAACGACATCTTAAAATTGAGTAACGTTTGAGTATTTGGCCACTCTTGTAAATATCTGAGAGACAAGTTTAATCTCGCACTTGAACTGTGGAGATTAGGTGACCTCAGGGAGGCGGGCGAGACATTTTATTAGGTAGGGGCGCTGACAGAGCGACAAGTCAGAGTTATAAGGAGTATAGAACAAAATGATTTTTATTTAATATTGATTATTTCATAATACTAACCGAAAGTAATTTTGTTACTTTTTATGTGGTAGAGCCACGCTGCAGCTATATTAAGGTTGTAGCATGAATGGGTCGGCTCGACTGGGGCAGGACCACGCTCTCAGTATAATAGCGTGAAATAGCAACTCAATGCTGCTGTGTTACGTATGGTAGGTGTAGAGAACCGGAGGCCCTTTTTACTGGAAACGAGGCATTCCATCTTCAGGGATGACAACGCATCTGTATTTAGATTCTTAATTGAGGATAAATGTAGATGTCTATGGGCCACAGTATTCACTTACCATCAGGTGGACTGTCTGCTCGTTTGTAACTCTTATTCTATAAAAAAAAAACAGTTGAACAGGTTTAAATCCTTCTTTACTATCAACCACATGATAGAAATTCAAGGCTTTAATATTTCATCATCATCACTACAGCCCTTCACAAGTCCACTGCTGAACATAGGCCTCCCCCATAAATTGCCTCATAGGCGGTTATTTCCCGTAGTTGTAATGTTACTGTTGATTTGAAAATTTCACCTCTCAGTGCGTCATGTGCTCCTGGTAGATTATCTTCTATACATCCATCCATTACAGCCTATTAAAGTCCACTGCTGAACATAGGCCTCCCCCAAGGAACGCCACAAAGCATCGTCCTGAGCCACCTGCATTCATCGACTTCCTGCATATCTCACCAGGTGGTCACTCTAGTGGGGAGCGGCTCTACACTTCGCCTATCGGTACGAGGCTGCCATTTGCCTTTCTGTTATGTCGTTTTGGAACGAAGTTCCTTATCAAACGGTACGAATTTGGCGGGTGGGGGCTAGGCGAGAATAAGTGTAAGATTTCTCGCCTATCCGCCACCGAGTTCACCGAGTGATCTCACGCATGTTTTTTTTTTTACCAGTAGTTTGAGAGTTATCCTTAATAATGCGTATTTAATTGACTCAGACTACATTAATAATGTTCACATTTTATTTTAACTCAAAACCTTGGTCAGACCTTGATCAAATTTATATGGGAACACATGAGAAGCACCAGCTTTCAAATAAAAAAAGAATCATCGAAATCGGTTCACCCAGTAAAAAGTTATGAGGTAACACATAAAAAAATCCGTCGAATCAATCAACTTTGTGCACAATGATTTTAGTGTTGCCAGTTTATATATAGGAGTATTGTTAAGAAAATTCAACCTCAAACAAGAAAATCGTGTTACATCGAGCGGATTTTTTTAAAATGTTTATTCACATGACTTTTTTTATAGATTAAGGGTGACAAACGAGCACACAAATCCATCTGATGGTAAGTAGTTGCTGCGGCCCATAGACACATTTATCCTCCATTACAAATCAAAATGCTGATGCGTTGTCACCCGTGAGTACTAAGAGAAGGAATACCTCATTTCCAGTAAAAAGGGTCGCCGGTTCTCTACTCACCATACGAATCACAGCAGCGTCAAGCTGCTATTTTACTCTAATATTCTGTGAGAGCGTGGTCCCTCCCCGGTCGAGCCGACCCATTCGTGCTACAACTATACTAGTAATATAGCTGCAGCTGGCTCTACCACGTATAAAATTTATACCATTTTATCCATTAAGGAAGAGGTACTCAATTCGACTGTTTGATCTTGTTTATATGTTTGCTTTGTTTGTTATGTGTGTTGCTCAAAAAGACCTGATGATCTTCAAACGGCTGAACAGATTTTCTTGAATCATAGCTAAGAACATCTCGATCAAGTCACGATAATCAAAAATTAAAAAGTTTGTACAACCGACTTCAATATAAATTACTAAGGATAACTCAAAAACTACTGGTCAGACCTTGATCAAATTTATATAGAACCACATGAGAAGCACCAGCTTTCAAGATCAAGAATCATAGAAATCGGTTCACCCAGAAAAAAGTAATGAGGTAACATACATAAAAAACATACAGTCGAATTGAGTACCTTCTCCCTTTTTTGAAGTCTGTTGAAAAAACTATTCTACATATTGAAAATTTAGACATAACGTAGGTCTAACAAGATGAGAACATTTAGACATTTCCTGGGACTAACTATTATGAAAACCAAACATGTCATAAATTTGGGTCGTGTAGATGTGTGTCTAATTGCGGTGTAAATATAAAAACTGTTAATCTGTCCGTCTGTTGACGTCAGAAACACTAATGGAATTTATTTTAAAATTAAGCGTTTCGGATAACATGATATAATCTATCGAAAGATTTACTTCCAACTTTTTCTTCCAACTTCACATGTCATTTCTTAGACATGCAGGTTTCCTCACGATGTTTTCCTTCACCGCCAAACACGTGGTAAATCAGCAATTAAAATTGCAATTAACAATAATTTCATTTGTGCCGGCGGGGATCGAACCCGGGTTGCACGCGTACCGTGAAATTTACAGGGACCAATGTCATACCGTCGGGTGTCTTGCTAACGTCTCTAAATATTCCACACAGCTCTAAAACCGAGGGAACATTTATAGAGACAAGAGCTCTTCGGATAACATCGTTCAAAGAACCGTGCCGTGAAAACCTCCCAGCACTTTTCTTACATGTAAGTCCGTGGAGCCCAAACTATATTAAATTATTTTAATTTCTGAAGGGTAATTTTTTTTGCTATGATATGTATCCATTCATATCCGTTTCCATGTCCGCATGTTGTGTGTTCCTAATCAAGGAACAAACTACTCTCTGGCGAGAGCTCCTAATTTTGACAAATACAACTGAATCGATCATAGTGAACATTGAACATAAGGTAACATTTGTGGCATCACCTTTAAAGAAATATGGCCGACTTGAACTGTCAAAATTTTGCAAACATTTTTTTTTTATAGGATCGGGTAACAAACGAGCACACAGTCCACCTGATGGTAAGTAGTCGCTGTGGCCCATAGACATCTACATTTATCCTCGTTTGCGAATCAAAATGCAGATGCGTTGTCACCCATGAGGACTAAGATGGAATGCCTCTTTTCCAGTAAAAAGGGTCTCCGGTTCTCTACACTCACCATACGAAACACAGCAGTGTTAAACTGCTATTTTACGCAGGTATTCTGTGAGAGCGTGGTCCTTCCCCGGTCGAGCCGACCCATTCGTGCTACAACTATACTACTAATATAGCTGCAGCATGGCTCTACCACGTATAAAAACATGGACGTAATCTAGATGTTTCAGATGAAAAATTGAAAAGTAACCTGAGTTCCATCGAAAAGTTCTGACATTTAGTTGGAAACCTACTAATGAACAAGAGTGAAAAAAGAAAACAAATCAATAATTTATTTTGTGCACTCTGGTGACCTGTCCACGTCGCAGATTACACCCCGTACATTGCGTACATCCGCTCGATAAAATAAAATAATGTGTCTTACCTGGTATGAAGAGCACCTCCCGCCCTCCCTCAATTGCGTGCACTATCCCCGTCGCCACTAATCCCAGCACCACTACTCCCAACACCACTACACTAGGAAAGACACACCACTGACGACAATACGACACGTGTTTCGCCTCTACACGAGGCATCTTCAGGTAATCTAGACTCTACGGTGGCTGACCGCTAAGTGAGCGGCGAGCTTTTTTTTTGCGCCCAGAAGCAATTGAACGGGCTACCCCCCGGAAAGCGAAGAGGGAGGTGGTCAATGCTTTAACTCTAAGCATACCACGACAGCCGACTGTCGTGGTTATGTGGTACTCACTGCAACTAACCTAACCTAACCTAAGTGCCTACCCCCTAAACACCACCTGTGAGACTGGCATTGGCTTATGAGGCCTTTCTGCTGAATCAGAAGTGATCATCTTTAGGGAAAAGGGGGCGCAGAGAGAAAAGGGGGCGCAGGAGCGGCGAGCCAAAACAACTCCTATTTATACAGAGTTGTTTTGGCTCGCCGCTCACTTATTCTATTAATTAAGAGCTCAAAAGTCCTGACATGTCAGGAAAAATCCTGACATGTGGTTTCTCTAGAAGTAATGCTACACTGAAAATGTTAATCGCACTATTTTTATTTTATTATTTATATTTTTTATTTCGAAAAAGACCAAATACCCAAAAGCGCTACTCAATATTAAGATGTCGTTAAGTCTCGTGCTGTCACAGTCACTTTGACTTAAAGCGATAGAGACAGCACGAGACTTGACGCCATCTTAAAATTGAGCAGCTTGTGAGTTTTATTAGAATATCACAAAAACTTGGTTTAATAAATTAGTTACAGTTAAGATACAATATTATATTTTAAGGACGTGCTAACAGTTTAAGCGTCGAAAGGTAAAGAAACGAACTGTATGTCCGTTGGCTGTTACATCGACGACATACGAAAATTGTAGTGGTTTGCTATTGGTAGAATTATTATTGGATTTGCTAGGCGATTTTTTTTTTTATTTATTGATTAAAGTGTTCATACATATTTTTTTTATTTGTACCATTAAACCAAAAATGGTTTGTATTGGTACTCACATTCGCAACTACCGCACTGCTTAACATTAAATAATTAGTTAATCTTAACAGTAACCAAAAATATACATTAAAATATACCTCCTTTATTGTGTAAGTGGTAAGCACCTATTTGCAATTTTTACTTGGGACGTTCCGGAATTGAGCGTCACCGACTTGAGCGCTCATTGCTTTTGTTGTGGAACCTGTTCTACTAGACTAGACAGTGCATACTACTAATTATATACAGGTTGTTTCACTAATAAGTAACTAAATAATAACTATAATTCTGATTCATTTTATAAGACAAAGTTCTTTATATTATCGTAATAGTATTTTTTGAGTTTTTCTTTATAGTTTTTTGTGTTTAATTCTTTTTGGATGTTTTGCGTGATGTTATTTAAAAGAGTTGGAATTAAAAATTCTATTGTTCGCCTACCATAGTAATTTGAGATCCTAGGCACATTTAATTTTTGTTTGGTAATATTTCTTGTAATTACTTTATGGGATATGGGCACTTGGATGATTTTATTATTAAATTGTTCAATTAAGAGGGTCATCTGAAATTTCATCTGCATGGGTAATATATTGCAGTATTTGAAAATGTCTAATAAGTTATCTTTATATTGTTGTTTTATTTTTTGAGGTACAATAAGTTTAAGTAATCTTAGTTGTAGTTTATATATTTTTTCGGTATATGACTTAAAGGTTCGTCCATAACTTGAAACTTGAAACTTGGCTAGGTGAGAAATAGTGCAAGACTTTTCCGTCACGACCGCTTCTTGACGTAGTGTAAACGTCCTTGGCGGCTATAAGGAAGGGAGATGGAATAATATCCATCTCCCTCGCACTTTTTCTTATATTGCCATGAAAGTAATATTATTTTAAATGACGCTTCATTTTAATAGACGCTAGTAATTCATTTATTTGTATTTTGTAATCAATGATATAATACGTTTATCAATAATAAAATACGACGAAAGAAACTTCGTTCCAATCGAGTGTTCCACGACACTCACGCATGTTTTTTTAATTTATTTATATTGGTCCAATATTTGAATTCGAGGGTAAATAGATTTTTTTTCCAATCTATTAGCTCCACCCGGGAGACATTTGTAAAATAGGTCTAGGTTTAGGTGGTCGATGGTCGAAGCATAGCATACGGTCTCCAACGACACGTTTCCTGATGGATGCTAGAGGCGAGAGAGGCGTGTCAAGATCGTGCTAAATAAATGTCCGTAGTCTCTGTCTACCTCTCTGAGTGACGGGCGTGAGTGTTTATTTATATATTTTGAATCCCCGCACGTCTTTAATGCTGGATATTTTTCCAGGCTTAGAAATAAATAAACAGCTACCGGAAGTGCTCCTAAAAACGGAAAGAGCGCGGGTTTATAGATTTTCAATCTCGGCTTGCCTCTAAGTGCGAGTGTAGTTAGGGATGTCATTTCTTTGAAACTGAATAAAAAATTATGATCTCATAAAAATTGTGTTGATTTTCTACAGAGTTCAAAAAGGAGACGGTACTCAATTCGACTGTATGTTTTTTTATGTGAGTTACCTCATAACTCTTTACTGGGTGAACTGATTTCGATAATTATTTTTTTATTTTCATTTCTTTTTCTTTCTTTTTTCTTTTTTTTCATTCATATTTCAATTCTCTTTCTTTTACAAACTCTACCTCACGGTAGGTTTTTCTCATGGTGTAAGAAGTTTACATACATAAATTGTAGAAGAACAGACATCTATTTTTAACATAATTTTACGCTCACCAGATGTCGCTAGTTGGGAGTGAGGTGAATTTATTTCTTTCACAATGTCCTTATAATTGAGCAATTGTGTTATAAATAAAAGTTTATCGATTTCTAGGTTATGTGTAAGTACCTACACAAGAAATGCCTTAGTAGTGCGTTCTTTAATGGGGGCTAATAATTTTTCGCTCACCAGATGTCGCTAGTTTTGTTTTTTTTGTTTTTTTTTTTAAACGTTACCCCCACACTAGGATTTTCTCCTGTGTCGTGGAGGCAGTTTACAAACATAAATTGCACAAGGACAAACATCCAGACCCGGAACAATGATTTGTAGGCCATACAAATACTTGTTCCGTGCGGGATTCGAACCCGCGGCTCCCAACGCAACAACTGATTGCTAAGCCACTGCGCCACGGAGCCGTCAAAGTTGACAATGAGGTAAAGTTTTTTGTTACACAATGTCATTTAATTGAGAAGTTAGTTTTAAATAAAAATTTATCACCTTCTAGAGTATTAAATTAGTATACAAAACAATGCCTCATTGGTTTGCTCTTAAATTTTTTGTATATTTTTAACATTTTTTTTTTAATTTTACTACTTTATGAATATTTGTAGTTTGGTTTATTTATTTTTAATGTTATTAATATAAAATATAGATAATAGTACAGAAAGAAACATTAATATTTACATTTTCCGAACAAATTAACTTTTCCGCTATGAAATCTGTCAAATATACTTCACTTTTGAGTGGCGCCGCCCTGGTGGCAGAAAAAGTCGTGGATGCCGTCGTTATTTGTAGGCCATGCAAATATCTACCTTATGGTCAAATATTCAAGCGCTACTCAATTTTAAGATGTCGTTAAGTCTCGTGCTGTCACAGTCATTTTGACTTGAAGCAATAGAGACAGCACGAGACTTGGCGCCATTTTAAAATTGAGCAGCGGCTGAGTATTTGGGCATTAAGGCGCAGGTTGAGCAAAATGTCGCGCTAGTCGTTATTTGGGCGATTTTTAGGAGCTATCTACTTTTTATTTAAAAGATATATCAACAAATAAAAAACACATTATATTTCTACATAATCTTGATTCCATAAAAGCTATATCCAATTTTTTTTTAAAGGAATACATATTAATATAATCTCCTTACAACGAAACCACATAAATGTGAAATTATTATTGATAACATGCATCTCCTCGTAAAGTAAGTATTATTTTGTTTTGCGATTTACACCAATGGATAGGCAATTTATTAATGAACATTTCTATAGTAAAATTTTTTTCAAAAGACCAAAATTTGATTTTATTAAGAAATTATTTTAAAATCTGGGCGTATATACTGCTCACGGGCTTGATGAAGTCAGTGAGCGCTGAGCTCTTCGACGGGAAGCCCGTGTCGTTAGAGCGTCGACCGACGCATACGCCACGTCATATGAGTCGATAATATTATTACTTATTAGGTTATTTATAGGTAGTATTATTTGTTTGTTTTGGGTATAATTTTTCGTATTAGTTATACATATATTTGTTGTGTTTTTTACTGCGCGATGAAGATTTTTGCGTGTATTTTCTTTGAAGTAAATGCAAATAAAAAAATGAAGCACCATTAGCATGTAAGGTTCGAATCCATAATTAAAATTTCGACAAATATTATAATTTACACTATAAAAGGCTAATTCAATATTATCACCCAACCACAATATCTTATCAGGTATACTACTGCCTCGTTGGTCTAGTGGTTGTAGTAGTGCGACTGCTGATCATGAGGTCCCGGGTTCGAATCCTGGGTTGGGCCAAAAAGTCAGTTATGAGTTTTTCATTTATGTTCTAAGTTATAATTAGTATTACTAAGTTATAGTTTTTTTGCTAAAATATAGTATATTATTTATTGCTTGTTTTTTCTTCTTTTTCAAAAAATAATTGAGTACATAAGGTGTTCTATACTTATATCTCGGTAAAAAGTACTAATATACCTACTTTTTACTATAAACTAAAAAATTTTAAAACTAAATTTAACTAAAAAGACTAAGCTGACCATTTATTTTTTAACTCATAACAGGACATGGGTTTATTTATACTCTAAAAACTATAACTTTATACAATTAGTGTTCACTATAAAATTATATTCGGTATAGACGGTAATTATTAAATGCAACATATTTTTTTTAATTATTAATTACATTTGTCAGTGGATTAAATTTGCTTTAATAAAGTTGGTGATGATTTTAAATAAGAATAAAATTCTGCTCAAGTTTTTTATTGTTATCTTTGTTAACAACATCGCCTTTAGAACTCTGGAACCGTAAGTGTTTCTTTCAGACGTCCACAATTTATGCAAAATAAAAAAATACTCTTTCTACCGGAGCATTCGTACCAGGTAGACATAAAATATATTCGATTAAAAAAAATTATGTTGAAGATTGTTGACTTTGAATACTTCCATCCAACGAGTTACGGGACAATTTTGTGTCCCGGTGCTTTGTTTGGGGACAATGGGACAGGAGACCGAGAAAAGGGACAGTCCCGTTCAAAACGGGACGTATGGTCACTTTAGCTATAACCCGGCGACCATGAAGCAAATACAAAGTTAGTCTTTGTATTAGCTTCATGGTGGCGCAGTGGCTTAGCAATCAGTTGTTGCGCTGGGGGCCGCGGGTTCGAATCCCGCATGGAACAAGATTTGTATGGCCTACAAATAATTGTTCCGGGTCTGGATGTTTGTCTTTGTGCAATTTATGTTTGTAAACTGCCTCCACGACACAGGAGAAAATCCTAGTGTGGGTGTAATGTTTTTTTACAACTGAAATTGAAAGATTGAACCCTTATACTTCTTGTTGATTTTTGTATTTATATATTTTTTATTGCACCAAATATTTGTACAAAAGCCGAGTTATCTATTTATTTACCTATAGTGAATAGGTATCTTTTAAACTCACAATTTTCAATGCTTCCGTTTATATAATTAATTATAAAATTTCATAATTAGATAATATATGAAAATACATAATTCTAATATAATGCAACTAATATATACAGAATAAAAAAATTAAAATACATTTATCTTTGTACGCTATGTGTATTTCCATAAAACAGTTTATTGATGTTGAAAAAATAATACTACTTTCGTACAATAGGTGGCGTCTTACATATTTCTTCCGGCGAGCCGCTCGCTACAATATACTCGTATTAATATTGTAGCGAACGGCGCGCCGGTCAAATGCTCAAGGTCGTTCGCATGGAGTAGCCCCTTAATCCGTGCGGAATTATAATCTCAAGGCGCCTAAGCAGACAACCTTATATTGAGAATCACATCACCATTAGAGCACTTGTTTCACCGTTTCCACTAATAGTTCACATGAGTAGACACTTAATATACAAAATTGCACCACTTTTACATATCAAAGTCCACTTCAAACCATTATTTAAACAATAATACAGGAGCAGCATACCGCCGCCGGTCAAGTTCCCGCCAAAACTCTCTATCGTCACTTATAAGGCTTTTACATTACGCCCAAATAGTTTTCTGAATTGATGGATGACAGACGTCTGTCATCTGTCATCCATCAAATCATAATAACGTCACTCATGTCACTAATATTATTATTTGTTATGTTATAATTAGCCCTTAAGTTTATTTTGATAATTGACTCGACTATATTTAATAAATAAAATATGATAATCGTATGTGTACCTGTGAAATCAAGCAGTGACTTTTCACCTGTGCTTTTCACGATACTGACAGTAACATTGTTAATCATTGAGTCAGAGAAAAGCAAAAGCATATCGCCGTATTCAGCCTTATAATTGACGTCACTAACTGTTTAGAATAATTATGCAAAATTATAAAGGAAACATTTTTGTGAATACGACTTTTTATAATCTATATTTATCTATATTACAAATAATAAAATGAAGTGTCTTTTTGTAATGTCAAAATAACAGATTTTTACTAAATGCATATGAAAGTATATGCGGTACTTATAACAAAACACAATTTTTAGGTTTTTTTGTGTGTCTGTTTGTTCCAGCTAATCTCAGAAACGGCTGGACCGATTTTAACGGGGCTTTCACTGGCAGATAGCCGATGTTATAAGGAATAATTTAGGTTACTTATATTTTAGAAAAATAATAATTAGGGTTCCGCGCAACAAAATTAAAACCCCAAATTACACGCGGGCGAAGTTGCGCGGAACAGCTAGTATTGAATAAAAATATTCAATTTCATTCTATTCTGTTCTACTAGGAAATCATTGGCTTGCATATCCAATCGAAGTCTCAACGGAACCCTTGCAAGTGTCGATGCGGTGTAGTTATATTTATAACGGATAAATAAATAGTCCGAGGTCAATATTCCACTCGGCCGTTAAATCAGAGAAGCCATTTGTATATTGTACTAGCTGTTCTCCGCGACTTCGCCCGCGTGTAATTTAGGGTCTTAATTTTTTTTTCGCGGAACACTAATTCTTTTGCTACAACAAAAGTAGCCTAAGTTACTCCTTATAACATTAGCTATCGGCCTGTGAAAGTCCCGTCAAAATCGGTCAGGACATTTCGGTGATTAACCGGAACAAACAAACAGACAAAAATTTAAAAAATGTGTTTTAGTAATAAGTAGCGTATATACTCTTTTATACGCATTTAGTAAAAAGCTGTTATTGTGATATTACAAACTGATACTTCAATTTTATTTATTTGTATAGATTTAATTGGATATTCGAAAAGGTACTAGATAAAACTTCTTATTTTTTGCTTGTAGTGGCCATGTTTTAAAAAATTTGTCTGTCTGTTTGACCGGGCTAATTCTTCGAAATGGCTGTACTGGTTGCGATCGAACTTCACGAATAGATAGAGAGCAACGTGAGTAGTGGGTTAGGTTAGGCTATAGTTTATTCGAAAATCTTGGAGATTAAAAAAAACGAAAATTTGACAAAATAAATGGTCAACGCCACATTAATAAATCCTATCCAGGCAGTTCAAAACATAAACGTGTGGTAACCCTACTCGTCTATTGTTCTCTGCACTCAACCACTATTAAGGAATCTGTGACTCAACTAATGCAGCCTGCGACAGCACAAAGAAGTTGGCTTGGAAGTATGACTGGTCAAATTAATGAATAGGTGCACATAATTGCTCACTAAATGCTCAATTCAAATCTGCAATTGCTCACATTATTAATTTATTATTTAAATAGTTATTAATAATTTAAAATACAGAATTCTTTTTGTCTATTATACTTAAAACCAATAAACTTTTATTTAAATGAATAACTACCCATAAATGCTCACAAAATGCTTAATTTAAATACGCAAATGCTCACACTATTAATTAATTATTTAATTATTAATTAATAATTTAAAATACAAAATTGTTTCTTCCTACACCGATCAGATTAATGAATATGCGCTCATAATTGCTCACTAAATGCTCAATTCAAATCTGCAATTGCTCACGTTATTACTTTATTCTTTAATTAGTAATTAATAATTAAAAGTACAAAATTGTTTTCGTCTATTATACTTAAAACCAATAAACCAATTTAAAAATGAATAAGTGCTCAAAATTGTTCACAAAATGCTTAATTGAAATCCGCAATTGTTCACACTATTAATTAATTATTTAATTACTTATTAATAATTTAAAATACAAAATTGTTTTTTCCTAAACCACTCAGATGAATGAATAAGTGCTCATAATTGCCCAGTAAAAGCTCAATTCAAATCCACAATTGCTCACATTATTTATTTATTATCTAATTAGTTATTAATAATTTAAAATACAGAATAGTTTTTGTCTATTATACTTAAAATTAATAAACTTTTTTTTAATGAATAACTGCTCATAATTGCTCACATAATGCTTAATTTAAATCCGCAATTGCTCACACTATTAATTAATTATTTAATTATTTATTAATAATTTAAAATACAAAATTGTTTTTTCCTAAACCACTCAGATTAATGAAAAGTGCTCATAATTGCTCAGTAAAAGCTCAATTCATATCCGCGATTGCTCACATTATTAATTTATTATTTAATTAGTTATTAATAATTAAAAATACAGAATAGTTTTTGTCTATTATACTTAAAACCAATAAACCAATTTTAAAACAAATAAGTGCTCATAATTGCTCACAAAATGCTTAATTAAAATACAAAATTGCTCACATTATTAATTAATTATTTAATTATTTATTAATAATTTAAAATACAAATTTGTTTTTTCCTAAACCACTCAGATTAATGAATAAGTGCTCATAATTGCTGAATTCAAATCTGCAATTGCTCACATTATTAATTTATTATTTAAATAGTTATTAATTATCTAAAATACAGAATAGTTTTTGTCTATTGTACTTAAAACCAATGATTCAATTTCAAAATGAATAAGTGCTCACAATTGCTCACAAAATGCTTAATTGAAATCCGCAATTGTTCATACTATTAATAAATTAATTAATTAATTACTTATAAATAATTTAAAATACAAAATTGTTTTTTCCTACACCGATCAGATTAACGAATATGCGCTCATAATTGCTCACTAAATGCTCAATTCATATCTGCAATTGCTCACGTTATTACTTTATTATTTAATTAGTAATTAATAATTAAAAGTACACAATAGTTTTCGTCTATTATACTTAAAACCAATAAACTTTTTTTTAAATAAATAAGTGCTCATAATTGCTCACAAAATGCTTAATAGAAAATTGTAATTGTTCACACTATTAATTAATTATTTAATTACTTATTAATAATTTAATATACAAAATTGTTTTTGCCTAAACCGCTCAGATTAATAAATAAATGCTATAAATTGCTCACTAAATGCTCAATTCAAATCTGCAATTGCTCACACTATTAATTAATTATTTAATTAGTTATTAATAATTTAAAGTACAAAATTGTTTTTTCCTAAACCACTCAGATTAATGAATAAGTGCTCATAATTGCTCAAAAAAGTTCAATTCAAATCTGCAATTGCTCACATTATTAATTTATTATTTAAATAGTTATTAATTATCTAAAATACAGAATAGTTTTTGTCTATTATACTTAAAACTAATAAACCAATTTTAAAATAAATAAGTCCTCATAATTGCTCACAATATGCTTAATTTGAAATCTGCAATTGGTCACACTATTAATTAATTAATTAATTAATTACTTATTAATAATTTAAAATGTAAAATGTTTTTTTTCTACACCGATCAGATTAATAAATATGCGCTCATAATTGCTCACTAAATGCTCAATTCAAATCTGCAATTGCTCACGTTATTACTTTATTATTTAATTAGTAATTAATAATTAAAAGTACACAATTGTTTTCGACTTTTATACTTAAAACCAATAAACTTTTTTTTAAATAAATAAGTGCTCATAATTGCTCTCAAAATGCTTAATTGAAAATTGTAATTGTTCACACTAATAATTAATTATTTAATTACTTATTAATAATTTAATATACAAAATTGTTTTTGCCTAAACCGCTCAGCTTAATAAACAAGTGCTATAAATTGCTCACTAAATGCTCAATTCAAATGCACAATTGCTCACACTATTAATTAATTATTTAATTAGTTATTAATAATTTAAAATACAATTTTTTCCTAAACCACTCAGATTAATGGATAAGTGCTCATAATTGCTCAGTAAAAGCTCAATTCAAATCGGCAATTGCTCACATTATTAATTTATTATTTAATTATTTATTAATAATTTAAAATACAGAATGGTTTTTTCTATTATACTTAAAACCAATAAACCAATTTTAAAATAAATAAGTGCCCATAATTGCTCACAAAATGCTTAACCGAAATCCGCAATTGTTCACACTATTAATTAATTGTTTAATTACTTATTAATAATTTAAAATACAAAATTGTTTTTTCCTAAACCACTCAGATTAATGAATAAGTGCTCATGTTTGCTCACTAAATGCTTAATTCAAATCTGCAAATGTTCACGTTATTAATGTATTATTTAATTAGTAATTAATAACTAAAAGTACAAAATGGTTTTCGTCTATTATACTTAAAAAAAATAAACCAATTTAAAAATGAATAAGTTCTCACAATTGCTCACAAAATGCTTAATTGAAATCCGCAATTGTTCATACTATTAATTAATTAATTAATTACTTATAAATAATTAAAAATACAAAATTGTTTTTTCTTACACCGATCAGATTAATGAATATGCGCTCATTATTGCTTTTGTTTTTGTCTAAACCGCACAGATTAATAAATAAGTGCTATAAATTGCTCACTAAATGCTCAATTCAAATCCGCAATTGCTCACATTATTAATTTATTATTTAATTAGTTATTAATAATTTAAAATACAGAATTGTTTTTGTCTATTATACTTAAAACTAAAAAACCAATTTTAAAATAAATAAGTGCTCATAATTGCTCACAAAATGCTTAATTGAAATCAGCAATTGCTCACACTATTAGTTAATTATTTAATTACTTATTAATAATTTAGAATACAAAATTGTTTTTGCCTAAACCACTCAGATTAATAAATAAGTGCTATAAATTGCTCACTAAATGCTTAATTCAAATCCGCGATTGCTCACATTTTATTTATTTTATTTTTCTTTTTTAAAAAAAACGTTACCCCCACACTAGGATTTTCTCCTGTATCGTGGAGGCAGTTTACAAACACAAATTTCACAAGGACAAACATCCAGACCCGGAACAATCATTTGTAGGCCATACAAATACTTGTTCCGTGCGGGATTCGAACCCGCGCCCCCCAGCGCAGCAACTCATTGCTAAGCCACTGCGCCACGGAGCCGTCAAACATTATTAATTCATTATTTAATTAGTTATTAATAATTTAAAATACAAAATTGTTTTTTCCTAAACCACTCAGATGAATGAATAAGTGCTCATAATTGCCCAGTAAAAGCTCAATTCAAATCCACAATTGCTCACGTTATTTATTTATTATTTAATTAGTTATTAATAATTTAAAATACAGAATAGTTTTTGTCTATTATACTTAAAATTAATAAACTTTTTTTAATGAATAACTGCTCATAATTGCTCACATAATGCTTAATTTAAATCCGCAATTGCTCACACTATTAATTAATTATTTAATTATTTATTAATAATTTAAAATACAAAATTGTTTTTTCCTAAACCACTCAGATTTATGAATATGCGCTCATAATTGCTAACTAAATGCTCAATTCAAATCTGCAATTGCTCACATTATTAATTTATTATTTAATTAGTTATTAATAATTTAAAATACAGAATTGTTTTTGTCTATTATACTTAAAACCAATAAACCAATTTTAAAATGAATAAATGTTCATAATTGCTCACAAAATTCCTAATTGAAATCCGCAATTGTTCACACTATTAATTAATTAATTAATTAATTACTTATTAATAATTTAAAATACAAAATTGTTTTTTCCTACACCGATCAGATTAATGAATATGCGCTCATAATTGCTACTAAATGCTCTATTCAAATCTGCAATTGCTCACGTTATTACTTTATTATTTAATTAGTAATTTATAATTAAAAGTACAAAATTGTTTTCGTCTATTACACTTAAAACAAATAAACCAATTTAAAAATTAATAAGTGCTCATAATTGCTCACAAAATGCTTAATTGAAATCCGCAATTGTTCACACTATTAATTAATTATTTAATTACTTATTAATAATTTAAAATTGTTTTTGCCTAAACCGCTCAGATTAATAAATAAGTGCTATAAATTGCTCACTAAATGCTCAATTAAAATACACAATTGCTCACACTATTAATTAATTAATTAATTACTTATTAATAATTTAAATTTTTTTAATAATTTAATAAAAATTTATTAATAATTTAAATAATAATTTAATAATTTAACGGTGGTAGAGCCTTGCAGCAGCTTTTGCTGTTGCACGTATGGGCCGGCTCAAGCCGGGTTAGTACCACGACCTCACAGAATACCGGCGTGAAGTGGAAGCTCTGCTTCCGCGTTTCGTCTGGTGAGTGCAGGTGACCGGATGCCCAATTCCCCCCCCCCCCCCATCAACATGGTAGCGGAATTACGTCAAAAACTACCCCAGGAGGGTACCAGTACCCCTGGAGAATCCCTCGCTGAGCATCCACGACCATGCTATTCCACTCCTGAGCGTGGGTGCTCAGGCTGCCCCGCGTATTCTGGGGGGGGGCAAAATTCCGCTCAACACAATAACTGCTCGGGGCAAACTGAGCAACAAGACCAAGGCGACCCCTGCCACGCTATCCGTGAATTTCTGCAACATCAGGGGACTTCACTCGAACCTAAACGCCGTCCACTACCATCTTGAGACGGCGAAGCCGGCCTTGCTCTTTCTGACCGAGACGCAGGTGTCCTCTCCGGCTGATACTTCGTATCTCTCCTACCCGGGGTACAAATTGGAGCACTCCTTTGTGCCTCGGGCTGGAGTTTGCGTGTATGTCAGAGAGGACATCTGTTCTCGACGCCTCGGCAGTCTTGAAGGTTCGGACCTGTCCATCCTTTGGCTACGCGTAGACAGCGACGACCATCCGCGCGTCTACGTGTGCCTCTATAGGTCCCATAGCGGTAATGCCGAAACAGACCGACTCATCGACCACGTCCAAATGGCTACAGATTCCTTGCTACAACAGGTCCCATCCGCAGAGATCGTGATCCTTGGCGATTTTAACGCCCACCACGCCGAATGGCTTGGTTCACGTTTAACCGATCATGCGGGGAGATCTGTTTATGACTTTGCCTTGGCATATGGTCTGACACAACTGGTTACATTGCCTACGCGGATTCCAGATGTTGAGGATCATACACCTTCCCTGTTGGACCTTCTGCTGACCTCTCATCCGGACGGATATCAGGTTTCCGTCGATGCCCCTCTTGGCTCTTCGGACCATTGTCTGATCCGGAGTGTGGTGCCACTCACGCTCCCCTCGCGGTTGCGTTCTGCAGGTTGCCGCCGTGTTTGGCATTACAGGTCGGCGGATTGGGATGGAATGCGGTCTTTCTTTGCTTCCTACCCATGGGGGCGGGTTTGCTTCTCGCCGGATGATCCCAGCGCTGTTGCTGACTCTGTCACTGATGTAGTGCTACAGGGAATGGAACTATTTATTCCATCATCTGTGGTACCCATCGGAGGCAGATCTCAGCCTTGGTTTGGTCGCTCCTGTAAGACTGCATTACGCAGTAAGCAGGAGTGTTATCAAGCCTGGGCTGCGGCTTCGGTGACTCGGGATGTAAACACCAGCACACTCAAAAAGAAGTATAACTTCGCCTCCAGGTCCTTCAAAAGAGTTATTGCCAAGGCAAAGTCAGAGCACATAGGCAGAATTGGCGAGAAACTAGTTCGCCTTCCTTCGGGAACCCGTGCATTCTGGTCTCTCGCCAAGGCTGTCCAAGGGAATTTCTGTAAGCCATCACTACCATCTCTGCACAGGGAGGACGACTCACTGGCCCACGACGCAAAAGAGAAGGCCGACCTTTTAGGCTCCCTTTTTGCGTCCAACTCGACTGTTGATGACGGGGGGAACACACCGCCGACCATCCCGCGGTGTGAGTGCTCCATGCCGGATGTGCGATTCTCACAGCGCTCGGTTCGCAGAGCACTCCTCTCCCTTGACATCCACAAGTCGAGTGGGCCTGACGGAATCCCCCCAATTGTGCTGAGGACGTGTGCTCCGGAGTTGGCACCGGTTCTAACGCGTCTTTTCCGGTACTCTTACTCCCTAGGCGTAGTCCCGAAATCATGGAAGACAGCTTTTGTCCACCCGATCCCTAAAAAAGGCGACCGCTCAGATCCGTCCAACTACAGGCCTATCGCCATCACCCCCTTGTTCTCCAAAATAATGGAATCCGTTGTAAACTGCCACCTCATGCGGTACCTTGAGGATCACCAGCTGATTAGTGACCGCCAGTACGGTTTTCGTCGGGGTCGATCAGCTGGTGATCTTCTGGTCTACTTAACTCATAGATGGGCGTTGGCAGTAGAGTCCAAGGGGGAGGCATTGGCCGTTAGTTTGGACATTGCGAAGGCCTTCGATCGGGTTTGGCACAAAGCGCTTCTTTCGAAGCTCCCTTCCTATGGGCTTCCCGGGAAATTATGCAATTGGATCACCAGCTTTCTTGCAGATCGGAGCATCAAGGTCGTTGTAGACGGTGCATGCTCCGACTACAAGCCTATTAACGCTGGTGTTCCACAAGGCTGCGTGCTATCACCAACGCTGTTTCTTCTGCATATCAATGATATGTTGCAAGCTGGTAGCATTCATTGCTATGCAGATGACAGCACTGGTGATGCTCTATACACCGGCCGTGCCAATATTTCTCGGGAAAACGTCACCGAGTACCGGAACAAACTTGTGTCTGAAGTCGAGTCTTTGCTGGACAAAGTCTCGGATTGGGGGCGACTAAATCTAGTCCAGTTTAATCCTCAGAAGACACAAGTTTGCGCGTTTACCGCTAAAAAGAACCCCTTTGTCGTATCTCCTCAGTTTCAAGGTACTCCCCTTGTTGCCTCAGCCAGTATCGGAATCCTCGGCGTCAACATATCGAGTAGCGTGCAGTTTCGTGGTCACTTGGAAGAGAAGGCCAAATTGGCCTCTAAAAAGCTTGGCGTGCTCAGCAGAGCGGGACAGTATTTCATGCCGGCTCAACGCCTGCAACTTTACAAGGCGCAGGTTCGGCCTCACATGGAATACTGTTCCCATCTCTGGGCTGGGGCTCCCCAGTGCCAGCTTCTTCCACTTGACCGCATCCAGCGCAGAGCGGCTCGAATCGTCGACGACCGAGTCCTTTCCGATCGGCTCGACTCATTGGCACTGCGAAGAGATGTTGCATCTCTTAGCATTTTCTTTCGCATTTACCATGGGGAGTGCTCTGAGGAATTGTTCGGATTAATCCCAGCTGCCAAATTTCACGAACGCATATCGCGGCAGAACTCCCGATACCATCCACACCATCTGGATGATTGGCGGTCCACCACTGTGCGATTTAGAAGATGTTTTCTTCCTCGCACAACTTCCTTGTGGAATAGTTTACCACCAGCGATTTTTCCGGACCGATACGACTTAGGGACCTTCAAGAAAAGAGCCTACTCCTTTTTAAAAGGCCGGCAACGCATCTGCAATTCCCCTGGTGTTGCGGTTGTTCATGGGCGGCGGTAGTCACTTACCATCAGGTGAGCCGCATGCTCGTTTGCCCCCTCTCCTATAAAAAAAAAAAAAAAAAAAAAAAAAAAAAAAAAAAAAAAAAAAAAATACAAAATTTTTTTCCTACACCGATCAGAAACAGAAACTTTTTTATTCAATATAGATTATAAATAATACTTATTGAAAGTCACTCTTTTGTTTGATTACCACTGGTTCGGAAAAAACCTCTGTCCTGGGAAGAACCAGCAAGAAACCCAGCGGGACTTTTTTTTTTAAATAACACCTTACAATCATGATGTTACACAAATTAACAACACAACAAATTAGAAGTAGCTTGGTAGCGATCACCTCATTTCCAGGGGTTATTATCATCCATAAATTCCTTAATATTATAATAACCCTTTTTATACAAACTTAGTTTAATAAAGTTTTTGAACTTTGAACAGATCAAACTTTGTATATGTAGGAAGTATAATAGAGTATAGTACAGTGACTGATTTTGTAGTTGGGAATAATAATTAATTCGTTTACACGAATTAATTATCCAACGAGTCGAGGATAAACTAGTAACGGAATACGAAAAGCGCACCGTTCCACGTCAGAGCCAAGACTGTCTTAACGACGGCCGCTCCGTCCGTTTTATACAAGCAGGACGGGTGGCAACGCACGTGCAATGCCGCAGGTGTGCGGTATACGTGTCGTTTACAAGAATTCTGTCTAGCCAGACCGACGCCACCGCACCTACAACGGTGCAGGTGCCGTCATATATTTTCTGGAATTTTGTTGTAAAAGCGTATACATCGCCCCAAGAATGAATTACTGACTCGATGGAGTCGAGTAACTGGTACTACTAGCTTGTGTCTGTTCCTAGTATTTACAGAATGAATATCACTTATTTTTATAAATCTACTTTTATTTTTGTGTACGTACATTACATTTTCATAAATGTATTGAGAGGCCAAAGTTAATGTATTAATTTCCTTAAATTTTTGTCGGAGCGACTCTTTAGGCTTTAAATCATAAATTGCTCTTATGGCCCTCTTCTGCAAAACAAATATAATTTCAGTGTCAGCTGCGTGTCCCCATAGCAAAATACCATACGACATTATGCTATGGAAGTAGCTGAAGTAAACTAGTCTAGCTGTTTCAACACTGGTTAGACTTCTAATCTTTTTTACAGAACACAGATTAATGAATATGCGCTCATAATTGCTCGCTAAATGCTCAATTCAAATGTGCAATTGCTCACGTTATTACTTTATTATTTAATTAATAATTAAACGTACACAATTGTTTTCGTCTATTATACTTAAAACCAATAAACTTTTTTTAAATGAATAAGTGCTCATAATTGCTCACAAAATGCTTAATTGAAATCCGCAATAGTTCACACTATTAATTAATTATTTAATTACTTATTAATAATTTAATATACAAAATTGTTTTTGCCTAAAACGCTCAGATTAATAAATAAGTGCTATAAATTGCTCACTAAATGCTCAATTAAAATACACAATTGCTTACACTATCAATTAATTATTTAATTAGTTTTTAATAATTTAAAATACAAAATTGTTTTTTCCTAAACCACTCAGATTAATGAATAAGTGCTCATAATTGCTCAGTAAAAGCTCAATTCAAATCCGCAATTGCTCACATTATTACTACGACGTATTTTTAAGGTTGACGTTTGTGCCGGACGGGCGTAACTCTCCGGAGTAAATGTTGTCGAAGATACTCCGCGAGCCGCTCACGTCCTACACCTATAGGTTCTGATGGATACTTTCACTACCGCCTTTGTGTATGCTGTTGGAGAACTGTGGACTGAGGTTCAGAATTAAAAATGCACGATTTATAAATTAAAATAGCAAGGGAGTGGCCAGCGGTTCGACTGATTAATTAGTTACGAAATATTATAACTTATTTATTTATTTAACACTGTTTTTCAACTATGATTGTTCACTATATATTTTAAAACACAGATTTAATTAAACACACAGTAATATTAAAATTTCTATTGGTTTTTTAAAATTTCTATTTGTATTTTCAAAATATCTGTTGGTAATATCAAATTTCTATTGGTAGTAACAAGTTTCTATTGGTATTTTCTACTATTTCTATTGGTAATTTTGAATATCTATTGGAAGTAACAAATTTCTATTCGTAGTATCCAAAATATCTATTGATAGCAGCTGGTTTTTTAACACTACTGACTAGCAGCTATTAATCAACTAAAATTAGTTGAATTTAACACTTTTGTAACTGCGAATATCAGTTAGCACTTTTTCCGTCTAGCTAACACTTTTCACTATATGTAACGGCGAAATTTCCGTTACCACTTTATTCGGCTAGCTAACACTTTTTCACTATATGTAACTGCGAATATCAGTTACCACTCTTTTCAGCTAGCTAACACTATTTTACTATATGCAACTGAGAATTTTCAGTTGTCACTTTTTCCGACTATGTGTAACTGCGATTTTTCAGTTACGACCTTTTTCGGCTAGCTAAACTTTTTCTATTTCACTTTAACTTTTCACTGTGTTCTGCTACTAGTCACTTCAGCTACTACCGGATACTACTGCTTGTTACTGGTAGTTCTTCCTACTACAATGTTACTGTGATTTGCCCCCATAAGGTAGACTTCGGCTATACTCTATAGAGAGCCGCTTGCCAATTTCCGGTTTTGCCTTTTTATTATCAAACATTTTCATTATGTAATTTGCACAAATCGCAATTTTTCTATATAATGCTAATTTTTACATTAACACGCTATACACTATAAAATAGGCATTTTGGTCCTTTATCATTATGTGATAAGGGTTACTTGATATATTTACATTCAAAAAAGTTATTAATCAAAATGTACCTAATTTACATAACAAAAGTGCACATTAAATCTTTAATTTTACTATATTTATCAAATGCGTTTATTTACACAAATTATCTATTTACTTATTTCAACCTATACACCATATGCTAACTAAATATCATATTTACAATTCTTTCAGAACATAAAAATATTCTCATTATTTTCATATAAACTATTGCGCAGTTAATTAACTTCTAGAAAGTTCCACGATATGCTGCGCTGTGATTGGTCGAAATTTTATTTAATGTTTAAAGTCGTTTATATCAACTTATTATTAAAACGATACTTTATACAAATATATTACGAGTTGTAAACATACTGTAAAACTATATTAAAACACAATTTATTCGATTTTGTTGCCAATTTCACTTTTTAAAACAATTTAATATTCTTTAATCACTTTTTGCTTAAAGTCTTTAAACCGTCGCGAACATCTCTCCCGCCGTGCAGCGTCGCGAAGATCTCATCGTAGTGGCGCTGCATCCATTTCGGTGAGCGACGTTGCTTCTACTTCGGCAGCGGCACGAGTTTCTTGGTTGGCCTCTTGATTAGGCCGTTCGCGGTTCGTATCTCCACAGTGCGGATCTGTCCGTCCGCACCGGGGAATACTGCGTCAATTCTTCCTCGCGGCCAGGTGTTACGAGGTAACTGGCCGTCGGCTATGAGGACTGGATTGCCCACCTGGAGATCGGGGCCTCGACCATGGGCCTCCCGCCGGTTTTGGAGTTCCGGTAGATACTCTCGTACCCAACGCTGCCAGAACATATCAGCGAGTATCTGAGAGCGTCGCCAGTGCCTTTTGCTATTTATGTCCTTTTCATTGAATACCCCAGGTGTCGGCAGTCTTGCTGATCCTCCCAATAGGAAGTGATTTGGAGTGATGGACTCGTAATCGTTGCTGTCCACGGAGATGTGAGTTAATGGTCTACTGTTTACTGTATACTCCACCTCGCAGAGCAGCGTGGCTAAGACTTCTTCTTGTGGATGTCTTTCGTGAAGGACGGTGTATAGTGCCGTCTTCACGCATCGTACGAGACGTTCCCATACCCCTCCCATGAAAGGCGCGGAGGGGGTAATAAAACGCCACACTATGCCTCGTCGGCTGGCTTCTTCTTTAAAAGCCTCCCGCAATTCTTTATCCGCGCCGTGCATGTTGGTGCCGTTATCTGAATGAATTTCGGTGGGGCACCCTCGGCGCGCTGCAAATCTTCTCAAAGCTAATATTGCGGAGTCTGCGCTGAGATTTGCAACAATTTCCAAATGGACAGCTCTAGATGTGAGGCAGGTGAATAGAGCCACATATCTTTTCTGATGTTGCCGTCCCACTGTGACGGAGAGTGGCCCAAAATAGTCCAGACCGGTGAAAGTAAACGGTCTCTGGTGATGAGCGAGACGTGTGCTGGGATGATCACCGGTGGCTGGCACAGATGGTTGCGCCTTTCTGATGCGACATGGCACGCATTGGCTCACTATCTTTTTCGTCGTGGGTCTAAGTCTTATAATCCAGTAATGTTGTCGAACCTCGTTAATTGTAGGTTCGGTTCCGCAATGATGTAGGCTACGATGCGTCCAGTCTATGTACAATTGGGTGATGTAATGATCACCATCCAATATAGCCGGACCTTTCATATCTTTCGAGACTCCCTTCGCGGCGGCTATGCGACTTCGCAGCGCGATGATCCCGTCTTTTAATTCTATCTGTAGTGGTCTTAGGCGGCTATTATGGGCGACCTTTTTATCGTTACGGAGATCGTCTATTTCTTGTCTGAAGGAGTCCTCTTGTATGACACGTATTAGGAGCCTTTCGGCCTCTCTGATGAATTCGGCCTCGAGTGTCATGTGTCTTTTGACATCTGCGGTTTTTCTTAGACTGGAGGACTCTTCGGGATCTTTTTCTTCATTCCTTCTAGTCCTTTTGTAGAAGGTCCTGTCCGTTGTTTTACGGCAGAGTGTAATAAATTGAAGCACTCTTGCCGTCGCTCGCAACAAGCGTTCCCATTTCGAAAATTTTGCTGGATTTGGGATGGCTTCTCTTATTACCGGAGCTCTATGTGATTCTGTAATGGTGAGGCATTTTTCCTCACCGGTGGGTTCGGATGATTCTTTGTACAGAAACGATGGGCCGCTGTACCACTCATGATTTGAGTCGAAGTTTGGTGGTACGTCCCTCGTAGCGGTGTCAGCTATATTCAATTTGGTAGGTACCCAGCGCCAGTCATCCACTTTACTATGGTCCTTTATGGTTTCCTCGCTCTTGTGCAGCTCATTGGCCGCGTGGACGCGCTGATACGGGGCTTTAGTGTGTGCCCCGTGTAGCACCCATCCTAATTCTGTGAGCGAGGCGATTGGTTGGTGCGGCGGACCTCTGCGAATTTTAGTGGCTATCAGGAGTCTCCAATTATCTCGTCCTATTAAGATCTTTGGGTTGCCGGAGTCATATATTAATTTCTCCTTTAGGTCTTTTAAATGTCTACAATTTTCTATATCGGTTGCACACACAGTCTGTGGCCCCAAGTTTAGGCTGGCGACCGTGCGTGCTCTGAATTGCACCCTTTTCCTGTGGAGACTCTTGAGCGAAACTTTGACTCGTCGGGAGTTCGGCGAATCAAGGGTATTGTTCCCGATGGCGGTGATCTTAAAGGGGTCCAACCGCCCTGTTGCTCCAATTTGTTTGGCTATTTCCTCATCCATTAATGAAACTGTAGACCCATCATCCAGCAGGGCGTGTGTATTTACAGCTCCCGCCGGTCCAATTACTCGGACTGATATTATTTTTAAATAGGCGTGATGCTTTGACACGGCGAATGAATTTGCAACTGTTTCCTGAGGTTTTATTTGTGTGACCTCCGTTTTCTCCTGTTTATAATGGTGGAGAAGTCTATTGTGTGTCGCGGTGCATCCTTTTATTCCACACTTCGTGGTTTTACATTGGTGTGTTTGGTTTTTGTATCGCAAACACCGGAAACATAAATTATATTGTTTTGCGAGTTCCCATCTTTTGTCGGTATCCGCTTCTTTAAATTTGTTACAGTTGGATCCGTAGTGGCCTTCCTTTTGGCACACTCTGCACTTCGGAGACGGCTTAGTGGTAGCCGTGTGTATCCTATGTACTGGACGATTGCTTTGCGCTCCGTTTATAATTTCAGGAGGCGCAAATGCACTACAGTAGCGAGCTTGTTCGGTGATAAACTCGCTGAAAGAACCGAGGTCTGGCCTAGAGTCGTATTTTTCGGTATAAACTTTATACCACTGTGCCCGTATAGAATTGGGCAATTTGTCTGTGCGGTGTCGTAGCAGCTCTGCGTTGATGAGATAATGGTCTCGTTTGAGTGCCCGTAGAGTGACGACGCTTCCCCTCACTTTGCTTGCGAATGTGCAAATATCTCTAGGCGCTTCTGTACAGCGTGGCAATCCTCGTAACTTCTCGGTTTCAGCTTGTGCAATTGAGTCTGGACGCCCAAATTGTAGCTCCAGTTCTCGCATGATCTCATCCGGCTTAGCATGCTCGATGAGTTCCGAACTAACTGTCTCCAAGGCTCTTCCCTGTAGACTTCTTCGTAGTCTTGCCGTATTTTCGATATCGTTGAAGTAGCCTCGGGTTGTTTCATAAATGGCACGGAACGATAGCCATTCGGTATGTGCTCCGCTAAAGCACGGCAGTGTCATTATAGCTTTCGACGCTGCGAAAGTATGCGACGATGCACTCTCTGGTTTTGGTTCGTCAGCGAGTGCGGCTATAGCGGATGTGAGCTCCGATATAAATGGTCGGAGCCCTCTGTCTTCATTTGTGACAGATGCCTGGTTAGGCTTCGTTGGCAGGGGATTTTTCTTTACATGTGCCGGATAGGGATCCTGGTAGGTGAGCTCTGATACAGCTGGTAGGAGCTCTCTGTCTTCATCAACCTTCGATTCCTGGCTAATTTTTAGTGGCACAGGATTATTGGTTACTTCTTCCGGATCGTGGTCCTGGTAGGTGGGCTCTGATACGATTGGTAGGAGCCCCCTTTCTTCATCAACCTTCGAACCATGGTTTGTGAGCTTCTTTTGCGGCTCACTGAGGTCGACAACCTCCGGGGGTGGCCTTGTGACGGTTTTGTTTAGTGGAGCCTCCCCTCCGGTGGCGACGCCATGAGTTGGCTTTTGCTTGGCTACGGAATTTTCCAGCCAAGATCGGACGTACTCGCTTTTAGAGTGACCATCTTCATCATAGTCGTCCGAATCGTCTTCTTCCTCAGCCATTTGCAAGGAAATTTGTGCGAGTTCCAATTTAATTCTCAGCACTTCTTCACGAGCCTTCAAAACTTTTTTATTGGGCCGAATAGTCCCTTTTGACTTTATACTTTTATTTCGGTGGCCCCTGGGTGGCTCTTCGGTGCGGGAGTCTTCCCGGACTGTTGGCGGTGATGCACATCGAATGTCATCGTTGCCCTCTATATGTTTCTTCTGCTTCGGTGTACCGGTTGTAGCGGCCGGCCCGGGCAGGAGTACCCCCCCATCGCGGGGGCAAGGTGGCGCCTCAGCGCCCTCTGTGGTCGATGGTGAGCGTGGTGGCATCTGGTGGCGGATGGCGTCGGTATTGTCCGACGGGCCTCCTTCCAGACCGACGGTCCACGCCATGGCTCCCCTTCCTTGCGAACGAGTGATCGGCATCTTGATTCTGAAAATTCTGCTGACTTTAATACGGTAGTGTCTATGTATCCAGTTCCGAAATACAAAACGGATGAGATATCCGGCTCAAAGGACCAACGAATGTGCCGGACGGGCGCAACTCTCCGGAGTAAATGTTGTCGAAGATACTCCGCGAGCCGCTCACGTCCTACACCTATAGGTTCTGATGGATACTTTCACTACCGCCTTTGTGTATGCTGTTGGAGAACTGTGGACTGAGGTTCAGAATTAAAAATGCACGATTTATAAATTAAAATAGCAAGGGAGTGGCCAGCGGTTCGACTGATTAATTAGTTACGAAATATTATAACTTATTTATTTATTTAACACTGTTTTTCAACTATGATTGTTCACTATATATTTTAAAACACAGATTTAATTAAACACACAGTAATATTAAAATTTCTATTGGTTTTTTAAAATTTCTATTTGTATTTTCAAAATATCTGTTGGTAATATCAAATTTCTATTGGCAGTAACAAGTTTCTATTGGTATTTTCTACTATTTCTATTGGTAATTTTGAATATCTATTGGAAGTAACAAATTTCTATTCGTAGTATCCAAAATATCTATTGATAGCAGCTGGTTTTTTAACACTACTGACTAGCAGCTATTAATCAACTAAAATTAGTTGAATTTAACACTTTTGTAACTGCGAATATCAGTTACCACTTTTTCCGTCTAGCTAACACTTTTCACTATATGTAACGGCGAAATTTCCGTTACCACTTTATTCGGCTAGCTAACACTTTTTCACTATATGTAACTGCGAATATCAGTTACCACTCTTTTCAGCTAGCTAACACTATTTTACTATATGCAACTGAGAATTTTCAGTTGTCACTTTTTCCGACTATGTGTAACTGCGATTTTTCAGTTACGACCTTTTTCGGCTAGCTAAACTTTTTCTATTTCACTTTAACTTTTCACTGTGTTCTGCTACTAGTCACTTCAGCTACTACCGGATACTACTGCTTGTTACTGGTAGTTCTTCCTACTACAATGTTACTGTGATTTGCCCCCATAAGGTAGACTTCGGCTATACTCTATAGAGAGCCGCTTGCCAATTTCCGGTTTTGCCTTTTTATTATCAAACATTTTCATTATGTAATTTGCACAAATCGCAATTTTTCTATATAATGCTAATTTTTACATTAACACGCTATACACTATAAAATAGGCATTTTGGTCCTTTATCATTATGTGATAAGGGTTACTTGATATATTTACATTCAAAAAAGTTATTAATCAAAATGTACCTAATTTACATAACAAAAGTGCACATTAAATCTTTAATTTTACTATATTTATCAAATGCGTTTATTTACACAAATTATCTATTTACTTATTTCAACCTATACACCATATGCTAACTAAATATCATATTTACAATTCTTTCAGAACATAAAAATATTCTCATTATTTTCATATAAACTATTGCGCAGTTAATTAACTTCTAGAAAGTTCCACGATATGCTGCGCTGTGATTGGTCGAAATTTTATTTAATGTTTAAAGTCGTTTATATCAACTTATTATTAAAACGATACTTTATACAAATATATTACGAGTTGTAAACATACTGTAAAACTATATTAAAACACAATTTATTCGATTTTGTTGCCAATTTCACTTTTTAAAACAATTTAATATTCTTTAATCACTTTTTGCTTAAAGTCTTTAAACCGTCGCGAACAACGTTGATTGAATTATTATAAATACATTTAATCATTTATACATTATTCAAGAATTAATCAAAAGCTGTTTCCTATAAACAGTTGATGTCGCTGTAATGTATATAAATGATAAGTATATTTATAATCTGTAACATGAAATAAATACACAAAGGATGATCATACTATAATTTATTGGGTTGATGTTTTTTTCTCGATATAAAATTAAAAAAATAAGTTGGAAATTATATATGAATAATGAATATGAAAATATAATTATATGAAATTTCTTACACTTATCAATCTTACTATATAATTAATAATATAATGAAAATTAAAATAGCTATAAAAAATTCTAGGTAAACTTACTAAGTACAACAGCCTGGACTCAAGCTACTTCACCTATAAAATTTGGGGGTATTGGTGTGAGAAATCTTTCTAGCGTTGCATTGCCTGCTTTCCTTGCTTCCGTGCATAGTGTCAGTGACTTATGTTACATAATTTTAAATAATAAAGTAGACCTATGCTACGGAGCAGGGTCGAAAATGTTCCAATGGAAGTTAACCAACAAAAACAGTAGGATATTCTGTAGGTACAGAACGTGCGGAAAGATTTGCTTCATAATTTCCATAGTGACCAAGATCAGGCACGCCTTCTAGCTGTTTCGACTAAGGAATCTAGTCACTGGTTACACGCTTTACCATCAAGTAATTTCGGCAAATTACTTGATAGGGAAAGCTTGCACATCACCGTAGCAATCCGACTAGAAGCGGAGATTTGTCAACCCCATCAGTGCTGCTGTGGTAGCAGCGTCGACAAGTTTGAGCTCCATGGACTGTCATGTAAGAAAAGTACTGGTAGGTATTTTGTGGCACAGTTATTTAAACGATGTCATCCGTAGGGCTCTTGTCACTTTAAATATTCCCTCAGGCTTAGAGCCTTGTGGGATATTTAGAGACTATGGAAAGAGACCCGACGGTATGACATTGGTCCCTTGGGACAGAAGTAAAGCCTTAGTGGTGGATGCTACTTGCCTAGACGCTTTGGCGGCCTCTCACCTCAGGGGTACCTTGTTTAGATCCGGGGCAGCATCAGCGGCAGCTTAATTGAGTAAGTGGCGCAAATATGAGTCCCTGAGAGAAGACTACATATTCGTGCCATTTGCTGTAGAGACTATCGGTCCTTGAGGTCCACGTACGGTGAAGTTCCTAAAGGAACTCCATCTGCGATTGGTCGTTGTTGCTGGTGATAAGAGGGCTGGTTCTTTTCTTGCTCAAAGGCTAAGCACACCCATTCAGTGGGGAAACGCAAGCATCGTTCTTGGCACGATATCGCGCGGAGTGATAATTCTATGATAATTAAGTTACTACTTTTTTTTTCTAATTTTTATTATATAATTAAATTTTGATTTTAATGTAATTTCGTTTTTTTATCCTATTAAAATTATAATTATAAGAATTTATTTGTAAACAAAAATATATAATCAAGTAAATCTTATACATATATTTTTTACACTAAGACATAAAGTACTAAAACTATTCGAAGATCAGGTAGTTTAGTTTTTAAAACTGTTGGTGTCTGTTTTAAATCATTTAGTTGGGTCCATTTGTTTTGAATTGTCCTAGAATAAGCTATATAATGTTCAACACCATCTGGTATACTCGATGGTTGGAATTAAATCACTCCACTCAGTAAATATTTTTTATTTCGTTTCCGAATATTTAAATTTATAGGGATTTCTCGCAAATTACTTTTTGAAAATGTTTTTTGTTTATCTATTTCAGAAGAAAGTATTTTTTCTTAAAAATGATTCACATTCAAACATAAGTATGAATCGAAATTTAGTGTTCGACCGGTTACATGTTCTTTACATTTTTTACAGAAAAACTTTTCATTTTCAATATCACTCAAAATACTTTCTTCTAGAAAATCAAAGCCATTATTCCATATTAATGTAGCGTTAACGTTTAATACCGATTTTTTTTGCTTCAGAACATTTACATCTCACGCAAAATGTCTGTTCAGTGATAGATTCATAATGTATCAGTAAATTCTGAATTAAAGTCTGAATTAAACTCGAAATAAAGTACTGGAGTTTGTGTGTTTCTCTAATTATTTGATATAATAAATAGGTAGTTTTAGGCAGTCTTCTAGTTTTAAATAGCATTAATCCATTTTATATTTACGTCTTTTCAAACTTATTAAGATTTTCTTAAAATCTTCTTTTTTCTCGCTGATTTTGCTCTCTTAACATCTGCTTCTGTCCACAATCGTCGAATCTGGTGAAAACTGCAACATAAAACAACTAATTTAGCCAAACTCGAAATAAAGTACCGAACCGAGGTATAGTGGTAAGGTACAAATTTAACTTGCCGTGTAGTGGCGGTCAAGAATACCACTACCCCATATCCTCCCGTGGGTGTCGTAAAAGGCGACAAAGGGAAACAGGCAGGAGATGGGCAGCAGCATCTTCCTGATAATAGCCAAAATTACAATAAAAAAACTTCGGTTGCCAACCCGCTCGCCAAGCGTGGCAACTATGGCAAATACCCCCCTATGAATGTAACAAAGAGACGGCCCCCAGTCCCCGGCGGCCCCGCTATTCCTGGCTACGGTGGCGACCATGGTAACAGCGGGGCAGGGGGTGCTAAGAATCTCCGGTGGAGGTTCGGATGCCACCTTAGACGACTCGACCTGGCAACGTACAACGCACGCACCCTGAGGACTGACGAGAAGATCGTGGAGCTGGAAGAAGAGATAGACAAGTTGCGCTGGCATATTATAGGATTATCCGAAGTCCGAAGAGAGGGGGAGGACACGGTAATCCTCGAATCCGGCAACTTGCTCTATCACCGGGAGGGCGACCATCTGTCCCAAGGAGGTGTCGGATTTATCGTCCACAAGTCTCTCGTTAACAACGTTGTAAAGATCGGGAGTGTGTCGACGAGGGTTGCGTACCTTATACTCAGAATCACCAAACGGTATTCGCTGAAGGTCATACAGGTTTACGCACCAACCTCGGCACACCCCGATGAGGAGGTGGAGGAAATGTATGAGGATATCTCTAGAGCCATGCATTCCTCCAAAACCCAATATACGGTGTTAATGGGAGACTTCAATGCAAAACTAGGCACAAGAGAGAACGGTGAGCTGAAAGTAGGGAAATTTGGAATAGGGCAACGGAACCCAAGGGGCCAGCAGCTGGCCGACTTCATGGAGAAAGAGGGACTCTTTATGATGAACTCTTTCTTCCAGAAGCGGCCCCACAGGAAGTGGACCTGGTCGAGCCCCGACGGTTCAACAAAAAATGAGATTGACTTCATTATGACGACCAGACGACAACTGTTCAGTGATGTCTCCGTAATCGCGAGGGTGAAAACTGGTAGCGATCACCGAATGGTTAGAGGCACACTGAACCTAAACGTTAAGTTGGAGAGGTCTCGTCTAATGAAGTCAACGCTCCGTCCCCCTCGTGCTCTGTTCCAAAGTCCAGAAACCTTTCAGCTCGAGTTACAAAACCGTTTTCAGTGCCTAGAAGACTGCAATGAAGTGGACGATATGAATGACAAGCTCGTGGAAACTGTCCATGCTGTCGGAGCTAAGTTCTGCAAGACCCGCCGCAGAAGAACACAAAAACTCTCCGATCACACTCTTAATCTCATGGCTGTTAGACGGGAGATGAAGCTACATTCTTCAACAGACTTGACAGCATACAGGCATCTGAACAGACAGATCTCCAAATGCATGCGGCGGGACTTACGCAACTTCAATACAGCTCGTATTGAAGAAGCGATCGAGCGGAACCAAGGCTCCAAAGTCTTTGCCAGAGATCTGTCTGCCAGAAAGAGCCACCTGTCAAAGCTGAAGACAGAATGTGGCAGCATCGTTTCCGGGACACCTGAGATTTTGAGTGAGATTGAGAGGTTCTATGGGCAGCTGTACACGTCATCGTTGGAGCCACACGCAAATGTGAGTAACGATCCAAGAGCGAGTCTCATCCGACACTATTCCGAAGATATCCCGGACGTCAGTCTGAGCGAGATTAGAATGGCTCTCCAGCACCTTAAAAACGGTAAGGCCCCAGGCGAGGATGGAATTACAGCGGAGCTTCTGAAAGCGGGTGGAAGACCGGTACTTGAAGTCCTTCAGAAGCTCTTTAATTCCGTCCTCCATGGTGGCATTACACCGGAGGCGTGGAGCAGAAGTGCGGTGGTCTTGTTCTTCAAGAAAGGTGACAACGCTCTCTTGAAGAACTACAGACCGATTTCCCTTCTGAGCCGCGTCTACGTGCTGTTTTCGAGAGTCATTACGAATCGTCTCGCGCGCAGACTTGACGACTTCCAGCCTCCCGAACAAGCCGGTTTCCGAAAAGGCTTTAGCACCATAGACCACATACATACCCTTCGGCAAATTGTACAGAAGTCCGAAGAGTACAATTTTGCCACTATGTCTGGCGTATGTGGACTATGAGAAAGCCTTTGATTCCGTCGAAATTTGGGCGGTGCTGCAGTCCCTTCAGCGGTGCCAAGTTGACTGTCGGTATATCGAAGTGTTGAAGTGCTTGTACAGTAGGGCTACGATGGCTATCCGAGTACAGAACCAGAGTACGAAACCTATCCAATTGCAGAGAGGTGTAAGACAGGGTGACGTCATATCCCCGAAACTCTTCACCGCTGCATTGGAAGACGTTTTCAAGCTTCTGGACTGGAAAGGATACGGTATCAACATCAATGGCGAGTACATCACTCACCTTCGATTTGCCGACGATATAGTCCTTATGGCAGAATCGCTGGAGGACCTAAGCACTATGCTCAATGACCTCGATAGTGTTTCCCAACGGATAGGTCTTAAGATGAACATGGACAAAACAAAGATCATGTTCAATGTCCATGTCACACCTATGCCGGTAGTTGTTGGGAGCACTAAGCTCGAAGTTGTTGACGAGTATGTTTACCTGGGACAAATAGTCCGACTAGGTAAGTCCAACTTCGACCGAGAGGTCAATCGACGGATTCAACTCGGCTGGGCAGCGTTCGGGAAGCTACGACACATCTTCTCGTCAGACATACCTCAAAACCTGAAAACGAAATTGTACAACCAGTGCGTGTTGCCAGTGATGACTTATGGAACTGAGACGTGGTCCTTCACTGCTGGCCGTATGAGGAAGCTCAAGGTCGCTCAGCGAGTTATGGAGAGGGCTATGCTCGGAGTTTCTCTGCGTGATAAACTTAGGAATGAGGATATCCGCAGTAGAACCAGAGTAACCGACATAGCCCAACGGATTAGTAAGCTGAAGTGGCAATGGGCCGGCCATATAGCTCGAAGAACCGACAACCGATGGGGAAGAAAGGTTCTCGAGTGGCAGCCTCGTACCGGTAGGCGAAGTGTAGGGCGTCCCCCCACGAGATGGAGTGACGACCTGGTAAGACATGCAGGAAGTCGATGGATGCAGGTGGCTCAGGACCGTGCTTTGTGGCATTCTTTGGGGGAGGCCTATGTTCAGCAGTGGACTTGTGAAGGGCTGTAATGATGATGAATGATGATGACAAATTTAACGATTTTCATCAATATTTCACTTATTTTCTATCTCAAAACCACCGTATTTATTTTAAATTGTCGTTTGTGTGTTTCTCTAATTATTTGATATAATAAATAGGTAGTTTTAGGCAGTCTTTAAGTTTTAAATAGCATTTATCCATTTTATATTTACGTATTTTCAAACTTGTTAAGATTTTCTTAAAATCTTCTTTTTTCTCGCTGATTTTGCTCTCTTAACATCCGCTTCTGACCACAATCGTCGAATCTGGTGAAACCTGCAACAAAAAACAACTAATTTAGCCAAAACTCGAAATAAAGTACCGAACCGAGGTATAGTGGTAAGGTACAAATTTAACGATTTTCATCAATATTTCACGTATTTTCTATCTCAAAACCACCGTATTCATTTTAAATTGTCGTTTGTGTGTTTCTCTAATTATTTGATATAATAAATAGGTAGTTTTAGGCATTCTTCTAGTTTTAAATAGCATTAATCCATTTTAGATTTATGTATTTTTAAAATTATTTAGATTTTTTTATAATCTATACAGTTATTAAACTATTTTTGTTAGCATTTTTTTTATTTTAAACCTTTTTTATGTCGCGCGTTAGCAGCGTCGCCATGTAATGTAGAAAAGTTGTTAATGAAAAGAAAACGTCTTGTTTCATCTAAGACTTTAATTATATTGCTCTTTATTTTAAACTTAATTCTAATATATACCTAGTGTCACGACACTTCGGTTACACGTCACTACAATTTAAATAATTTATAACATTTATTTCAATAAGTTATAATATTTAACGATATGACGTCTTGGGCGGCTGTCCCTTTTATTGAAGTAATAAATGAAGTGATAAATTTTGATATTTGCACTGATCGTGGCAAAATTAAACCAAGACGTGATCCTGTTTGAGCGGATATTTGTAAAATTTGGAAGTTCCCATCAGGAAAGTATTTAAAAACACCAATAAGTTTATATTTGGAGTTTACACAAAATCGAAACAGCATCTTCGAGCGGTATCTCAAAGAGCGTGGTTTAAATACTCCTCGGTTTATTGAAAATAATTATCTTTCCTCCCCAAAAAGTGAAGATGAAGATTCAATTGAAACCGTCGAAAATAAAGAAAAATTTATAGGTTTCAACATCACATTTACAAAAGAAGAGTGGTTAAAAATTAAGCCAATTAAAAAAAGCGACTGCAATAATAAAAAATACTATGCTTTACTAAGCGGTTGGACTACTACTGTCGTAAACTTGATTTATATTACACAAAAACTACCGTGTGCCTTTAGCTTTCCCCAGCAATCCGTTTATTACCTTACTAATGAAAATAATATCGATAAATATATTCTGAAGATTTCCGGGTTTTGCACTGAAAAAATATGTAAAGCTGCTATCTTGGGGGAGTGTATTTTTACATTTAACAATGATGAAAACGTAACTATGCTAATACATACAGTGCAGACACGTAACATTCCTCATTCTAAAAAACGACATGTTACTGGAGAACAGAGACGTGAATTTGCGAAAAATTTGGAGCTGCAAAAAGGAGAGCTGTTTAAGGGTGCGTTTGCAAATCGGGCCAAATTATGCTGTTTTTCGGTACATTTTGTGACAAAACTAAACCAAATCAAATATAACTAATAACTACAACGTATAGAATGGTTCTTTATCTTCAAATAGTGGTAACTTTTTTGTTGAAAATAATAGTTTTTTACATTGTAAAAAGGATCTTCCCTAGCCATTTTCTACAAAATTAACGATACCGGATGATTTCTTATATTTACGCGAACACTACACATTTTTAAATAAAACTAATTTTACGGATTTTATCGCGTATATTAACTTATTTTTATATTCCCGACGTTTCGGGTGCTTTCCAGCACCCGTGGTCACGGGGGACTGAGTTGTTTGACGTCCTGCTGTCATAGTTAGCCCGGCTACCTTCAGTTTTTTAATATTAATTTTTGGTTCGATTTACGCAGAATGAGCTTACAGTATCTTGAAGTCTAGCAGTGGTTTATTTGGGTTTGGATTTGATTTTATTAATTATGGGATCCCAAGCAGATAGATGGCAGCACCCATCCATCTTCTCTATTGAAATTAGGATGTTTTTTAATTTCAATAGCCTCGCGAATCATCCTTGGGAGGAATCGGTGTTCTTTTGCGAGGATTTGTGGTCTATCAAATCTAATGTAATGACGGGGACGATCCTGAACATGTTCACAAACTGCAGACTTCCCGATACGTCGGTGCTTCACGTCAGCTATATGTTCTTTAACGCGGGTTTTAATAGATCTTTTTGTTTGTCCTATGTACGAGAGACCACATTCACAATCCAGCTTGTACACTCCTGCATCTTGTAGAGGGATATGACACTTGATGGATGGAAAAAATTGACCAATCTTCTTCAGCGGCTTGAAGTACGTTTTAATGGAAGCTCGCTTCAAGATGTAGCCAACCTTGTCTGTGACTCCTCTGACATAGGGTAGTACAGCAGGCACTCGCTCGACTGTGGCTGGCTTCACTCGGTCACTGTGACGTAGGCGCGGGACCCGAAGCTTGTTGTCTTGCAGTACTTGCTCGACGTACTGAAGCTCGGCGGCCAGATGCTTTCTGTCACAGATCCCTCGTGCTCTCTGAAACAAAGATTTTCCCACGGTAGCTAACTGTGAAGGATGATGGTGAGATTCACCACTTAAATATCGGTTGGTATGGGTATTTTTTCTGTACACAGTATGACCAATAGTGTTATCAGGATTTCGGATGACTAAAACATCAAGAAAAGCTAAAGTATTGTTTGCCTCTAACTCCATTGTGAATTGTATTTTAGGGTTTATGGAATTAAGGTGGTTTAAAAATGCAGTTACTTTGTCAGATGGTAAAATTGTGAAAGTATCGTCTACGTACCGCTTGTAGAATCTTGGATTTACAGGAGCAGTAAGAAGGGCTTTCTCCTCAAAGTCCTCCATGAATATGTCGGCGACTACGGGAGATACAGGTGAGCCCATTGCCACTCCGTCTACTTGCATGTAGAACTCTTCTTTCCACAATAAATAGCCAGATGTGAGGCAGTGTTTGAGTAATACTGCATATTCTGTAGGCATGTTGTTATCTTCTAGCTTTCTAGTAACAATTGAGATGCAGTCTTCAATAGGTAGGCATGTGAATAGTGACTGAACATCAAAACTGACCATAGTTTCATTGTCAGCGAGATGTAGGTCTTTAATCTCACTAACAAATTGGTATGAATCCTTTGTGTGTGCTCTGGTATGTCCTCTTAGTGGTGACAGTATTTTGCCAAGTGTTGAGCCAACTTATAAGTTGGTGAATCGATCTGGCTTACTATAGGACGTAGTGGAGCGTTTGGTTTGTGTATTTTCGGTAACCCATACAACCTCGGTGGTTTGGCACATGATGGTATTGTCGAATTCACGTCAAGATCTAATTTTTCGGAGTATTTCTTTATTAAATCGGTAGTTGTTTTGAGTGTATTAGTTGTAGGGTCTATTTTGACCTTTTTGTATGTACTTACGTCCGATAAAAGTTGTTGTATTTTGAAATTATACTCTGACGTGTCCATTATTACCGTAGCATTTCCTTTATCCGCGCGGAGAATCGTGAGCTCGGGTCTGTTGCGTAAGTTGTACAACGCTTTAAATTCGTCTTTGGGAAGATTTAGTTTTGGCGCTGAACTTCGACGTAACAAGGACGAAATGTCTTGACGTATAGCCTCTAAATCCTCTTTACCGATATTATTCTTAAACAGACAATCCTCAACACTACAGATAATTTCCTCGTACGGGATTTTTTGCGGCGTTATAGCAAAATTTAAGCCTTTCGACAATACTTTTATTGTAGGTTCGTCCAGTGTTTCTTTTGACAAATTATAGACCGTGCGTTGTTTATTGTTTGCGTCTGTGGTCAACGGTTGTTGCGTTTCGTTTCTACGTTGACATGGATGTTTCGCATTTGATTTGATAGTTAATTTTTGGTATTTTTCTATTTGTTTGTCTTTGCATTCATTATATTTCGATATTTCGCGTTTGTTTAAAGTTTCAATGCAATTATTAAAATCAAATGTCGTTAAAACTGTCTTTAACTCACTGGACAAATTGTCTATGGTATTATTTATGATTTGTAAATCGAACCGTTTTTGCTGAATCACCGTTCGTAACAACTTTTTACTTGCCTGATTTAAGATCTTAGCGCTTCCTCGAATGTCCTTTTTAGTAGATATTTTGACGCACGTAGGAATGAGCTGGTGGTCGCGGCACCTTTTCAGAAAATTCAATGATGTTACAAATCTTGCGCGCTTGGTCATGAGATCTTCTAATCGGCGAATTTTATTTGCAATTACCAGTCCGTACTGGTTTACATAATGATTTCTTATATTTACGCGAACACTACACATTTTTAAATAAAACTAATTTTACGGATTTTATCGCGTATATTAACTTATTTTTATATTCCCGACGTTTCGGGTGCTTTCCAGCACCCGTGGTCACGGGGGACTGAGTTGTTTGACGTCCTGCTGTCATAGTTAGCCTGGCTACCTTCAGTTTTTTAATATTAATTTTTGGTTCGATTTACGCAGAATGAGCTTACAGTATCTTGAAGTCTAGCAGTGGTATACTTGGGTTTGGATTTGATTTTATTAATTATGGGATCCCAAGCAGATAGATGGCAGCACCCATCCATCTTCTCTATTGAAATTAGGATGTTTTTTAATTTCAATAGCCTCGCGAATCATCCTTGGGAGGAATCGGTGTTCTTTTGCGAGGATTTGTGGTCTATCAAATCTAATGTAATGACGGGGACGATCCTGAACATGTTCACAAACTGCAGACTTCCCGATACGTCGGTGCTTCACGTCAGCTATATGTTCTTTAACGCGGGTTTTAATAGATCTTTTTGTTTGTCCTATGTACGAGAGACCACATTCACAATCCAGCTTGTACACTCCTGCATCTTGTAGAGGGATATGACACTTGACGGATGGTAAAAATTGACCAATCTTCTTCAGCGGCTTGAAGTACGTTTTAATGGAAGCTCGCTTCAAGATGTAGCCAACCTTGTCTGTGACTCCTCTGACATAGGGTAGTACAGCAGGCACACGCTCGACTGTGGCTGGCTTCACTCGGTCACTGTGACGTAGGCGCGGGACCCGAAGCTTGTTGTCTTGCAGTACTTGCTCGACGTACTGAAGCTCGGCGGCCAGATGCTTTCTGTCACAGATCCCTCGTGCTCTCTGAAACAAAGATTTTCCCACGGTAGCTAACTGTGAAGGATGATGGTGAGATTCACCACTTAAATATCGGTTGGTATGGGTATTTTTTCTGTACACAGTATGACCAATAGTGTTATCAGGATTTCGAACGACTAAAACATCTAGAAAAGCTAAAGTATTGTTTGCCTCTAACTCCATTGTGAATTGTATTTTAGGGTTTATGGAATTAAGGTGGTTTAAAAATGCAGTTACTTTGTCAGATGGTAAAATTGTGAAAGTATCGTCTACATACCGCTTGTAGAATCTTGGATTTACAGGAGCAGTAAGAAGGGCTTTCTCCTCAAAGTCCTCCATGAATATGTCGGCGACTACGGGAGATACAGGTGAGCCCATTGCCACTCCGTCTACTTGCATGTAGAACTCTTCTTTCCACAATAAATAGCCAGATGTGAGGCAGTGTTTGAGTAATACTGCATATTCTGTAGGCATGTTGTTATCTTCTAGCTTTCTAGTAACAATTGAGATGCAGTCTTCAATAGGTAGGCATGTGAATAGTGACTGAACATCAAAACTGACCATAGTTTCATTGTCAGCGAGATGTAGGTCTTTAATCTCACTAACAAATTGGTATGAATCCTTTGTGTGTGCTCTGGTATGTCCTCTTAGTGGTGACAGTATTTTTGCCAAGTGTTGAGCCAACTTATAAGTTGGTGAATCGATCTGGCTTACTATAGGACGTAGTGGAGCGTTTGGTTTGTGTATTTTCGGTAACCCATACAACCTCGGTGGTTTGGCACATGATGGTATTATAATTAATAGAATCAGGCGTTACTTTGCGGAAATCCATTATATAAAAGCTTTTACAACAATTTACTTCGCAAATATCCGCGTTATAAAATAAAATGATGTGTCTTACCTAGTATGAAGAAGCACCTCCCGCCCTCCCTCAATTGCGTGCACTATCCTTTACCGATATTATTCTTAAACAGACAATCCTCAACACTACAGATAATTTCCTCGTACGGAATTTTTTGCGGCGTTATTTTAGTTTAAAGAGGATTTAGAGGCTATACGTCAAGACATTTCGTCCTTGTTACGTCGAAGTTCAGCGCCAAAACTAAATCTTCCCAAAGACGAATTTAAAGCGTTGTACAACTTACGCAACAGACCCGAGCTCACGATTCTCCGCGCGGATAAAGGAAATGCTACGGTAATAATGGACACGTCAGAGTATAATTTCAAAATACAACAACTTTTATCGGACGTAAGTACATACAAAAAGGTCAAAATAGACCCTACAACTAATACACTCAAAACAACTACCGATTTAATAAAGAAATACTCCGAAAAATTAGATCTTGACGTGAATTCGACAATACCATCATGTGCCAAACCACCGAGGTTGTATGGGTTACCGAAAATACACAAACCAAACGCTCCACTACGTCCTATAGTAAGCCAGATCGATTCACCAACTTATAAGTTGGCTCAACACTTGGCAAAAATACTGTCACCACTAAGAGGACATACCAGAGCACACACAAAGGATTCATACCAATTTGTTAGTGAGATTAAAGACCTACATCTCGCTGACAATGAAACTATGGTCAGTTTTGATGTTCAGTCACTATTCACATGCCTACCTATTGAAGACTGCATCTCAATTGTTACTAGAAAGCTAGAAGATAACAACATGCCTACAGAATATGCAGTATTACTCAAACACTGCCTCACATCTGGCTATTTATTGTGGAAAGAAGAGTTCTACATGCAAGTAGACGGAGTGGCAATGGGCTCACCTGTATCTCCCGTAGTCGCCGACATATTCATGGAGGACTTTGAGGAGAAAGCCCTTCTTACTGCTCCTGTAAATCCAAGATTCTACAAGCGGTATGTAGACGATACTTTCACAATTTTACCATCTGACAAAGTAACTGCATTTTTAAACCACCTTAATTCCATAAACCCTAAAATACAATTCACAATGGAGTTAGAGGCAAACAATACTTTAGCTTTTCTAGATGTTTTAGTCGTTCGAAATCCTGATAACACTATTGGTCATACTGTGTACAGAAAAAATACCCATACCAACCGATATTTAAGTGGTGAATCTCACCATCATCCTTCACAGTTAGCTACCGTGGGAAAATCTTTGTTTCAGAGAGCACGAGGGATCTGTGACAGAAAGCATCTGGCCGCCGAGCTTCAGTACGTCGAGCAAGTACTGCAAGACAACAAGCTTCGGGTCCCGCGCCTACGTCACAGTGACCGAGTGAAGCCAGCCACAGTCGAGCGTGTGCCTGCTGTACTACCCTATGTCAGAGGAGTCACAGACAAGGTTGGCTACATCTTGAAGCGAGCTTCCATTAAAACGTACTTCAAGCCGCTGAAGAAGATTGGTCAATTTTTACCATCCGTCAAGTGTCATATCCCTCTACAAGATGCAGGAGTGTACAAGCTGGATTGTGAATGTGGTCTCTCGTACATAGGACAAACAAAAAGATCTATTAAAACCCGCGTTAAAGAACATATAGCTGACGTGAAGCACCGACGTATCGGGAAGTCTGCAGTTTGTGAACATGTTCAGGATCGTCCCCGTCATTACATTAGATTTGATAGACCACAAATCCTCGCAAAAGAACACCGATTCCTCCCAAGGATGATTCGCGAGGCTATTGAAATTAAAAAACATCCTAATTTCAATAGAGAAGATGGATGGGTGCTGCCATCTATCTGCTTGGGATCCCATAATTAATAAAATCAAATCCAAACCCAAGTATACCACTGCTAGACTTCAAGATACTGTAAGCTCATTCTGCGTAAATCGAACCAAAAATTAATATTAAAAAACTGAAGGTAGCCAGGCTAACTATGACAGCAGGACGTCAAACAACTCAGTCCCCCGTGACCACGGGTGCTGGAAAGCACCCGAAACGTCGGGAATATAAAAATAAGTTAATATACGCGATAAAATCCGTAAAATTAGTTTTATTTAAAAATGTGTAGTGTTCGCGTAAATATAAGAAATCATTATGTAAACCAGTACGGACTGGTAATTGCAAATAAAATTCGCCGATTAGAAGATCTCATGACCAAGCGCGCAAGATTTGTAACATCATTGAATTTTCTGAAAAGGTGCCGCGACCACCAGCTCATTCCTACGTGCGTCAAAATATCTACTAAAAAGGACATTCGAGGAAGCGCTAAGATCTTAAATCAGGCAAGTAAAAAGTTGTTACGAACGGTGATTCAGCAAAAACGGTTCGATTTACAAATCATAAATAATACCATAGACAATTTGTCCAGTGAGTTAAAGACAGTTTTAACGACATTTGATTTTAATAATTGCATTGAAACTTTAAACAAACGCGAAATATCGAAATATAATGAATGCAAAGACAAACAAATAGAAAAATACCAAAAATTAACTATCAAATCAAATGCGAAACATCCATGTCAACGTAGAAACGAAACGCAACAACCGTTGACCACAGACGCAAACAATAAACAACGCACGGTCTATAATTTGTCAAAAGAAACACTGGACGAACCTACAATAAAAGTATTGTCGAAAGGCTTAAATTTTGCTATAACGCCGCAAAAAATCCCGTACGAGGAAATTATCTGTAGTGTTGAGGATTGTCTGTTTAAGAATAATATCGGTAAAGAGGATTTAGAGGCTATACGTCAAGACATTTCGTCCTTGTTACGTCGAAGTTCAGCGCCAAAACTAAATCTTCCCAAAGACGAATTTAAAGCGTTGTACAACTTACGCAACAGACCCGAGCTCACGATTCTCCGCGCGGATAAAGGAAATGCTACGGTAATAATGGACACGTCAGAGTATAATTTCAAAATACAACAACTTTTATCGGACGTAAGTACATACAAAAAGCTTTTACTTTAAGACCAAGTCATATATAAATAAATAGTAAATACATAGCAAGCTAAACTAATTACTTCCCTATATATAATGTACTCAGTGCTAATCACAGAACAATGTGTTCTGTGATTAGCACTGAGTACATTATATATAGGGAAGTAATTAGTTTAGCTTGCTATGTATTTACTATTTATTTATATATGACTTGGTCTTAAAGTAAAAGCAAATGATCCACGATAAATGGCTGAAGATATAGATTTTAATGATATCCTTGAAAATATATTTTTAAGTGAACATACAAAAAGGTCAAAATAGACCCTACAACTAATACACTCAAAACAACTACCGATTTAATAAAGAAATACTCCGAAAAATTAGATCTTGACGTGAATTCGACAATACCATCATGTGCCAAACCACCGAGGTTGTATGGGTTACCGAAAATACACAAACCAAACGCTCCACTACGTCCTATAGTAAGCCAGATCGATTCACCAACTTATAAGTTGGCTCAACACTTGGCAAAAATACTGTCACCACTAAGAGGACATACCAGAGCACACACAAAGGATTCATACCAATTTGTTAGTGAGATTAAAGACCTACATCTCGCTGACAATGAAACTATGGTCAGTTTTGATGTTCAGTCACTATTCACATGCCTACCTATTGAAGACTGCATCTCAATTGTTACTAGAAAGCTAGAAGATAACAACATGCCTACAGAATATGCAGTATTACTCAAACACTGCCTCACATCTGGCTATTTATTGTGGAAAGAAGAGTTCTACATGCAAGTAGACGGAGTGGCAATGGGCTCACCTGTATCTCCCGTAGTCGCCGACATATTCATGGAGGACTTTGAGGAGAAAGCCCTTCTTACTGCTCCTGTAAATCCAAGATTCTACAAGCGGTACGTAGACGATACTTTCACAATTTTACCATCTGACAAAGTAACTGCATTTTTAAACCACCTTAATTCCACAAACCCTAAAATACAATTCACAATGGAGTTAGAGGCAAACAATACTTTAGCTTTTCTAGATGTTTTAGTCATTCGAAATCCTGATAACACTATTGGTCATACTGTGTACAGAAAAAATACCCATACCAACCGATATTTAAGTGGTGAATCTCACCATCATCCTTCACAGTTAGCTACCGTGGGAAAATCTTTGTTTCAGAGAGCACGAGGGATCTGTGACAGAAAGCATCTGGCCGCCGAGCTTCAGTACGTCGAGCAAGTACTGCAAGACAACAAGCTTCGGGTCCCGCGCCTACGTCACAGTGACCGAGTGAAGCCAGCCACAGTCGAGCGTGTGCCTGCTGTACTACCCTATGTCAGAGGAGTCACAGACAAGGTTGGCTACATCTTGAAGCGAGCTTCCATTAAAACGTACTTCAAGCCGCTGAAGAAGATTGGTCAATTTTTACCATCCGTCAAGTGTCATATCCTTCTACAAGATGCAGGAGTGTACAAGCTGGATTGTGAATGTGGTCTCTCGTACATAGGACAAACAAAAAGATCTATTAAAACCCGCGTTAAAGAACATATAGCTGACGTGAAGCACCGACGTATCGGGAAGTCTGCAGTTTGTGAACATGTTCAGGATCGTCCCCGTCATTACATTAGATTTGATAGACCACAAATCCTCGCAAAAGAACACCGATTCCTCCCAAGGATGATTCGCGAGGCTATTGAAATTAAAAAACATCCTAATTTCAATAGAGAAGATGGATGGGTGCTGCCATCTATCTGCTTGGGATCCCATAATTAATAAAATCAAATCCAAACCCAAGTAAACCACTGCTAGACTTCAAGATACTGTAAGCTCATTCTGCGTAAATCGAACCAAAAATTAATATTAAAAAACTGAAGGTAGCCGGGCTAACTATGACAGCAGGACGTCAAACAACTCAGTCCCCCGTGACCACGGGTGCTGGAAAGCACCCGAAACGTCGGGAATATAAAAATAAGTTAATATACGCGATAAAATCCGTAAAATTAGTTTTATTTAACGATACCGGCTCATGTTTCGGTACATTTTTTGTTCTTTTATCAACATATATAAGATTTCTAAAAATACTGTAAGCAGGCAGACATATTCAATAAAAAATGCTGGAGATTACTTTTTACCAAAATATCACAAATGGTCGTAAAAAAAATAAAAACTGATGCTTATTTTTTGACATATTTTGCTGATACGGATGAATCCTAACGGATTGCAATAAGGGTTATTTTATTTTTAGTGCCTGTTTTGATTTGTTGTACAAAAATTTCGAAGAAACCACAGTCGGCGCTCGGCCGCTATCGCGGGTGGTTGCTGTATCGCCTGCAGCAGCTGAAAAAGATCGCTGTACAAACACAAAATATTCGAATTTGATACATAGGTACATGACCTGACAAAGTAAAATAATACATAATATAAATATTTTTATAATCACAAATTCTTATTATAATGTCTTGTTTCGCTAAAAGCAAGTGGGATTTATAATATATAAATATATATAAATCCTATTCGTCTTGGACTTTATGGAGTGATCTGAAAGTATACGGTGAATGCTACTAGAACTCCTCGACGAGATGAACTAGGTGTGCCGAGTTTGGGCTCATTATGTTAGTTATGACGAGACCTTACCTCCGGACTTGATGGAATGACCTGAAGGTGTACTTCGGTAACTGCTAGTGGAACTCCTGGACGAGTAGAACTAGGTATGCTAAGTTTGGGCTCGTTTTGTTAGTTACGACGAGACCTTACCTTTGGACTTGACAGAATGACCTGATGGTGTACGTTGGTGACTACTACTGCAACTCCTGGACGAGTAGAACTAGGTATGCCGAGTTTGGGCTCGTTTTGATAGTTATAACGAGATCTTACCTCCGGAATTGGTGAGAGACCTGATGGTGTAGTTCAGTGACTACTACTGGGACTCCAGGACGAGTAGAACTAGGTGTGCCGAGTTTGGGCTCGTTTTGTTAGTTATGACGAGACCTTACCTCCGCACTTGATGGAGAGTCCTGATGGTGTACTTCAGTGACTAACTTCTGAAACTCATGGACGAGTAGAACTAGGTGTGCCGAATTTGGGCTCGTTTAGTTAGTTATGATGGGACCTTACCTCCGGAATTGATGGAGAGACCTGATGGTGTACTTCAGTGACTACTACAGGAACTCCTGGACGAGTAGAACTAGGTGTGCCGAGTTTGGGCTTGTTTTGTTAGTTATGACGAGACCTTACCTCCGGACTTGATGGAGAGACCTGATGGTGTAATGAGCACTATGGAAAATTTCACAGAAATTGAAAAAATGATGAAATCATTATTAAATATAAGCCAAAATGAATATGGGTGCAAATATGATATTCAATGGATACTGGTGAAATTGGAAACGTTTGAATTTGATGAAATGGTTATTGACTACAAAAAAAATAAAAACAGCAGTAGCTGTGAAAAACAAAATTTTGCGACAGCCATTTGGTTTGTCATGATGAAGAAATTGAAAATAATGATTCTCATTTATTAAATTCACCGATTAATCTTGATTTAATAAATTATATTGATAAACTTGTTACAGAAACTTATAATAATATTAATTCTAATGACTCTGTGAATTTTGATGACATTAACCCTTATTATTCAGTAAGTGTATTAGAAAAATTAATATTCTTGTTCAAACGATTTCCATCATGGACAAATGTCATGCGTAAGCATTATGGCTCAGAGCATTATGTTGCAACTTCTTCTCGTTCTGAAAATTATTTTAAATACGTAAAAGAAAATGTACTAGATGACCGATAACCAACCCGAGCCTATATGTTTATAATTCAACATATCCAGACTATTCTACCTAGATTAATTGAAGCTAGAGCTGCTTATGATAAACAGCTAATGACAACTAAAAAACTATTAAATAAACCTCAAAAAGTTGCCGATGAATCCGTGCTGAATTATCAAGAAAATTGGAAAAACAAAAACAGACTTGACGAAAGTGTAGATGCAGATTTCAATGAAGAAGCAATTTCTAATGATAATCAATATGAAGATGAAGCAATAAAAAATAATGATAATGAAACTGAAACTTTAAAAAATTATGAATCTCAAGGACTTATTTTAAATCATACATCTGATTCTGAATTTTCATCAACCCCTGTTGCAATTTGTGTCTAAATACAAAATAAAAAAAATAGTATTTCATCTGATAAAGATTTAACTTTTTCTGAGCCAAAATTCCATTCTACCTTTAAAACATTTGCTTCAAAACCTTCAAATATTTCAGCCAAAGAAAACGAAGAAAATAGTCTTTCAATTGTCTTGGACGAGAAACCGATTAAATTTAAAATTCACGAAACTCTGAAGTCAGTCAAACGAATACAAATTTTAACAAATACTCCATGCCCAACTGTCAAACGAGGAAAATATGTTGTTCCATTTCCATCAATAAAAGTCTTACATCAAAATGCAGCAGCCAAAAATTCCAAAAAAACTAAAACGCGGCAAATAATTCAAAATGGCTGCATCAGTCACCCTCGGAAGGTTGGTAAGTTCAAATTATCAATAAAAAATACTTGCCCATTTGATTAGTTGAACTATTTTCTTTTGCTTATTTAAACTTCAAAAGCTTAAAAAAATTTATCGACAATCAAAAAAGTAAGTCAGAATTCCTAGAATTGTTATTATTTTATGCTGAATTTGGAGCTACTGCTGTGTTCAAAAGTAAAAGATTTAATTTATTACGCAAGATATATGGAGAACATAATTACTTGATTGACTGTCAAGATGATGTAACTGAATTAATTCAGAATTTACTGATACATTATGAATCTATCACTGAACAGACATTTTGCGTGAGATGTAAATGTTCTGAAGCAAAAAAAAATCTGTATTAAACGTTAACGCTACATTAATATGGAATAATGGCTTTGATTTTCTAGAAGAAAGTATTTTGAGTGATATTGAAAATGAAAAGTTTTTCTGTAAAAAATGTAAAGAACATGTAACCGGTCGAACTTATGTTTGAATGTGAATCACTGAGTGTGTAGAGTGTGTAAATTCATTTACTGAGTGGAGTGATTTAATTCCAACCATCGAGTATACCAGATGGTGTTGGACATTACGAGTATATAGCGTATATAGCTTATTCTAGAACAATTCAAAACAAATGGACCCAACTAAATGATTTAAAACAGACACCAACAGTTTTAAAAACTAAACTACCTGATCTTCGAATAATTTTAGTACTATATGTCGTAGTGTAAAAAATCTATGTATAAGATTTACTTGATTATATATTTTTGTTTACAAATAAATTCTTATAATTATAATTTTAATAGGATAAAAAAACTAAATTACATTAAAATCAAAATTTAATTATAAAAATTTTATAAAAAAGAACAAAAAGTAGTAACTTAATTATCATAGAATCCAACTCCCCGCGGTATCGTGCCAAGAACGCTGCTTGCGTTTCCCCACTATATGGGTGTGCTTAGCCTTTGAGCGAGAAAAGAACCAGCCCTCTTATCACCAGCAACAACGACCAATCGCAGATGGAGTTCCTTTAGGAATTTCACCGCACGTGGACCTCACGGACCGATATTCTTTACAGTAAATGGCACGAATATGTAGTCTTCTCTCAGGGACTCATATTTGCGCCACTTACTCAATTCAGCTGCCGATGATGCCGCCCCGGCTCTAAACAAGGTACCCCTGAGATGGGAGGCCGCCAAAGTGTCTAGGTAAGTGGCATCCCCCACTAGGGCTTTACTTCTGTCCCAAGGGACCAATGTCATATCGTCGGGTCTCTTTCCATAGTCTCTAAATATCCCAAAAGACTCTAATCCTGAGGGAATATTTAAAGTGTCAAGAGCCCTACGGATGACATCGTTTAAAGAACTGTGCCACAAAAAACCTACCAGTAATTTTCTTACATGACAGTCTGTGGAGCTCAAAGTTGTCGACGCTGCTACTACAGGGGCACTGAAGGGTCGAATTGCTACGGTGATACGCAATTTTCCCTGTCAAGTAATTTGCCGAAATTACTTGATGGTAAAGCGTGTAACCAGAGTTTAGATTCCTTATTCGAAACAGCTAGAAGGCGTGCCTGATCGTGGTCACTATGGAAATTATGAAGCAAATCTCTCTGCACGTTCTGTACCTACGGAATATCCCACTGTTTTTGTTGGTTAACTTCCATTGGAACATTTTCGCCTCAGCTCCGTAGCATAGGTCTACTTTATTATTTAAAATTATGTATCATAATTCACTGACACTATGCATGGAAGCAAGGAAAGCAGGCAATGCAACGCTAGAAAGATTTCTCACACCAATACCCCCAAATTTTATAGGTGAAGTAGCTTGAGTCCAGGCTGTTGTACTTAAAGTTTACTTAGAATTTTTTATAGCTATTTTAATATTCATTATATTATTAATTATATAATAAGATTGATGAGTGTAAGAAATTTCATAAAATTATATTTTCATATTCATTATTCATATATAATTTCCAACTTCTTTTTTTAATTTTATGTCGAGAAAAAAACATCGACACAATAAATAATAGTATGATAATCCTTTGTGTTTTTATTTCATGTTTCAGATTATAAATAAACTTATCATTTATATACATTACAGTGACATCAATTGTTTATAGAAAACAGTTAAATAATTAATTAATTAATTAATAGTGTGAACAATTGCGGATTTCAATTAAGCATTTTGTGAGCAATTATGAGCACTTATTTGTTTTAAAATTGGTTTATTGGTTTTAAGTATAATAGACAAAAACAATTCTGTATTTTAAATTATTAATAACTAATTAAATAATAAATTAATAATGTGAGCAATTGCGGATTTGAATTGAGCTTTTACTGAGCAATTATGAGGACTTATTCATTAATCTGAGTGGTTTAGGAAAAAACCATTTTGTATTTTAAATTATTAATAACTAATTAAATAATAAATTAATAATGTGAGCAATTGCGGATTTGAATTGAGCATTTAGTGAGCAATTTATAGCACTTATTTATTAATGTGAGCGGTTTAGGCAAAAACAATTTTGTATTTTAAATTATTAATTAGTAATTAAATAATTAATGAATAGTGTGAACAATTGCGGATTTCAATTTAGCATTTTGTAAGCAATTATGAGCACTTATTCATTTTAAAATTGGTTTATTGGTTTTAAGTATAATAGACAAAAACAATTTTGTACTTTTAATTATTAATAACTAATTAAATAATAAAGTAATAACGTGAGCAATTACAGATTTGAATTGAGCATTTAGTGAGCAATTATGAGCACTTATTCATTAATCTGATCGGTGTAGGAAAAAACAATTTTGTATTTTAAATTATTAATAAGTAATTAAATAATTAATTAATAGTGTAAACAATTGCGGATTTCAATTAAGCATTTTGTGAACAATTATGAGCACTTATTCATTTTAAAATTGGTTTATTGTTTTTAAGTATAATAGACAAAAACTATTCTGTATTTTAAATTATTAATAACTAATTAAATAATAAATTAATAATGTGAGCAATTGCGGATTTGAATTGAGCTTTTACTGAGCAATTATGAGCACTTATTCATTAATCTGAGCGGTTTAGGCAAAAACAATTTTGTATTTTAAATTATTAATAAATAATTAAATAATTAGTTAATAGTGTGAGCATTTGCGGATTTAAATTAAGCATTTTGTGAGCAATTATGGGCAGTTATTCGTTTAAAAAAAAGTTTATTGGTTTTAAGTATATTAGACAAAAACAATTCTGTATTTTAAATTATTAATAACTATTTAAATAATAAATTAATAATGTGAGCAATTGCAGATTTGAATTGAGCATTTAGTGAGCAATTATGTGCACCTATTCATTAATTTGACCAGTCATACTTCCAAGCCAACTTCTTTGTGCTGCCTGCGACGGCTGTGTCGAGATGCCATCGCTTACGATCTCGTCCACGAGTGCTACAAGTGATTTTCAAGCTATACTTGGCTCGAGAGTTCACTATACCGATAGCTTACTTAAGTAGCTGTTTGTAGAACGCTTTCTCGATCGTCTAAGTTGATGCTAGTTTTTTTTTTTATACAATAAGCGTGACAAACGAGCACACAGTCCTGATGGTAAGTGGTTGCTGTGGCCCATGGACATTTACATCTATCCTCTATTACAAATCAAAATGCAAGATGCGTTGTCACCCGTGAGGTCTAAGATGGAATGCCTCATTTACAGTAAAAAGGGTCTCCGGTTCTCTACACTCACCATACGAAACACAGCAGTGTCAAGCTGCTATTTTACATTGATATTGGTATACATAATGATTTCTTATATTTACGCGAACACTACACATTTAAATAAAACGAATTTTACAGATTTTACCGGGTATATTAACTTATTTTGTGTTCCCGACGTTTCGAGCACTTTACAGCACCCATGGTCACGGGGGGAACTGAGGTGTATGACGTCTCAATGTCATAGTTAACCACGGTTACTTCTAGATTAAAAATTGATATTGGTAGTTTGAGCACTTGATAGCTGAGGTCTCAGGTCCAAATAACAGTTCGACCTACATTCATTCTTTATTTTTTTATTACGTTACCTCATCACAAGTAATTTCTTCTGTATCGTGGCAGTTTACATACCTACATAAATTTTACAAGGACAAATATTAAAAACCGGAAGAATTATTTGAAATAAATATACCGACCGCCTTCAGTTGTTAGGGTTTGAAATATCCTCAAATTTGAACTTCGGGCGGTTCATTGAGTCCAAGGTCAAAGCAGCTGCAAGGAAGCTGGGAGTCCTTGCAAAGGTGCGGCGATACTTCACGCCGGGACAGCTGCTTACTTTATATAAAGCGCAAGTCCGGTCGTGCATGGAGTATTGCTGCCATATATGGGCTGGTGCTGCAAAATGCCACCTAGCAGCTTTGGACTCAAGGGAAAGGCGTGCTAAGAGGCTTATTGGTGACCCGAATTTGGTTAAAACCAATCTTACCAGCCTCGAACAAAGACGTAAAGAAGCCAGCCTTTCGGTTTTCTACAGGATACATCTCGGAGAGTGTGCGCAGGAATTGTATAATTTAATTCCCCCCTCTCCCTTCCACCATCGGACAACTAGACGTTCGGCCAGTCTCCACCCTTTCGTTGTTGACTTACCACGCATTCGAACCAAACGGTTCGCCACGTCGTTCATCATGCGTACAGCAAAGGAGTGGAATAAGTTGCCAGCATCTGTCTTTCCATCCGATTACAGTGTGGGTGTCTTAACGGCAAGAGTGAATAGGCTTTTGTTAAGTCAGTGCGCTTCACCATCTTAGGCTACATCACCACTTACCATCAGGTGGGATCGTAGATAAGCGCTGGCTTAGTAGAATATAAAAAAAAATACTTGTTAAGATTTTTTCGTCACTACCCTTTGTGTCATAGTGTATTTTAATTTAAATGACGCTTTAATTTAATGGACACTAGTAATACATTTATTTGTATTTGTTAATCAATAATATAATACGTTTATCAATAATAATATACCACGAAAGGATCTTCGTTCCAACCGAGTGTTCCACGACACTCACGCATGTTTTTTTTAAATTATTTTCAGTGGTTATCAGGAAGGTACAGCTGCCCATCTCCGCCCATAAAATTTTGATTAACAGTTCGATTGGTGACGGTGGGGATTGTACCCAGGTTTTTTTTCGAAAACGTTACCCAGAGTTATACAGGAGAAAATACCTAGTATAAGTATAAGTATAGTATAAGTACCAGACTAGGTATTTTCTCCTGTATCGTGGAGGCTGTTTATTAACATAAATTGCGCAAGGACAACATCCAGACCCGGAACAATTATTTGTAGGCGGGTTTTGAACCCGTGTCCCATTTCGCCACGGAGCCGTCATTTAAAATTGTAGACATAACTGACTCGTATCGCGCCCAGGGGGTTATCTGCGTACCAGACACGAACAACAATTTGTAATAAATGTTTGTCTATCTGTCTGCCTGTCGAGCGTATCTCCAAAATCGCTGACTCGAAACTTTACAGACAGATGGGAGGGCAATGCGGGAAGCGATCTAAGCTATTCTTTATCCAAAAAATTGAGATTTTTTTGGTGAAATGCAATTATAAAATAACGTAATTCATAACTATTTAAAATGATTAAAATGACGACACATTTAATAGATTCTGCGTCGCTAGTTCCATTAAAAATTGCGTCTGATTGCCAGAAAATATGTCAATAGAGCTTCAAATAATCTTCATCATTATCATTACAGCCCTTCACAAGTCCACTGCTGAACATAGGCCTCCCCCAAAGAATGCCACAAAGCACGGTCCTGAGCCACCTGCATCCATCGACTTCCTGCATGTTTTACCAGGTCGTCACTCCATCTCGTGGGGGGACGCCCTACACTTCGCCTACCGGTACGAGGCTGCCACTCGAGAACCTTTCTTCCCCATCGGTTGTCGGTTCTTCGAGCTATATGGCCGGCCCACTGCCACTTCAGCTTACTAATCCGTTGGGCTATGTCGGTTACTCTGGTTCTACTGCGGATATCCTCATTCCTAAGTTTATCACGCAGAGAAACTCCGAGCATAGCCCTCTCCATAGCTCGCTGAGCAACCTTGAGCTTCCTCATACGGCCAGCAGTGAAGGACCACGTCTCAGTTCCATAAGTCATCACTGGCAACACGCACTGGTTGTACAATTTCGTTTTCAGGTTTTGAGGTATGTCTGACGAGAAGATGTGTCGTAGCTTCCCGAACGCTGCCCAGCCGAGTTGAATCCGTCGATTGAACTCTCGGTCGAAGTTGGACTTACCTAGTCGGACTATTTGTCCCAGGTAAACATACTCGTCAACAACTTCGAGCTTAGTGCTCCCAACAACTACCGGCATAGGTGTGACATGGACATTGAACATGATCTTTGTTTTGTCCATGTTCATCTTAAGACCTATCCGTTGGGAAACACTATCGAGGTCATTGAGCATAGTGCTTAGGTCCTCCAGCGATTCTGCCATAAGGACTATATCGTCGGCAAATCGAAGGTGAGTGATGTACTCGCCATTGATGTTGATACCGTATCCTTTCCAGTCCAGAAGCTTGAAAACGTCTTCCAATGCAGCGGTGAAGAGTTTCGGGGATATGACGTCACCCTGTCTTACACCTCTCTGCAATTGGATAGGTTTCGTACTCTGGTTCTGTACTCGGATAGCCATCGTAGCCCTACTGTACAAGCACTTCAACACTTCGATATACCGACAGTCAACTTGGCACCGCTGAAGGGACTGCAGCACCGCCCAAATTTCGACGGAATCAAAGGCTTTCTCATAGTCCACATACGCCAGACATAATGGCAAATTGTACTCTTCGGACTTCTGTACAATTTGCCGAAGGGTATGTATGTGGTCTATGGTGCTAAAGCCCTTTCGGAAACCGGCTTGTTCAGGAGGCTGGAAGTCGTCAAGTCTGCGCGCGAGACGATTCGTAATGACTCTCGAAAACAGCACGTAGACGCGGCTCAGAAGGGAAATCGGTCGGTAGTTCTTCAAGAGAGCGTTGTCACCTTTCTTGAAGAACAAGACCACCGCAATTCTGCTCCACGCCTCCGGTGTAATGCCACCATGGAGGACGGAATTAAAGAGCTTCTGAAGGACTTCAAGTACCGGTCTTCCACCCGCTTTCAGAAGCTCCGCTGTAATTTCATCCTCGCCTGGGGCCTTACCGTTTTTAAGGTGCTGGAGAGCCATTCTAATCTCGCTTAGACTGACGTCCGGGATATCTTCGGAATAGTGTCGGATGAGACTCGCTCTTGGATCGTTACTCACACTTGCGTGTGGCTCCAACGATGACGTGTACAGCTGCTCATAGAACCTCTCAATCTCACTCAAAATCTCAGGTGTCCCGGAACCGATGCTGCCACATTCTGTCTTCAGCTTTGACAGGTGGCTCTTTCTGGCAGACAGATCTCTGGCAAAGACTTTGGAGCCTTAGTTCCACTCGATCGCTTCTTCAATACGAGCTGTATTGAAGTTGCGTAAGTCCCGCCGCATGCATTTGGAGATCTGTCTGTTCAGATGCCTGTATGCTGTCAAGTCTGTTGAAGAATGTAGCTTCATCTCCCGTCTAACAGCCATGAGATTAAGAGTGTGATCGGAGAGTTTTTGTGTTCTTCTGCGGCGGGTCTTGCAGAACTTAGCTCCGACCGCATGGACAGTTTCCACGAGCTTGTCATTCATATCGTCCACTTCATTGCAGTCTTCTAGGCACTGAAAACGGTTTTGTAACTCGAGCTGAAAGGTTTCGGGACTTTGGATTAGAGCACGAGGGGGACGGAGCGTTGACTTCATTAGACGAGACCTCTCCAACTTAACGTTTAGGTTCAGTGTGCCTCTAACCATTCGGTGATCGCTACCAGTTTTCACCCTCGCGATCACGGAGACATCACTGAACAGTTGTCGTCTGGTCGTCATAATGAAGTCAATCTCATTTTTTGTCGAACCGTCGGGGCTCGACCAGGTCCACTTCCTGTATAAATAATCTTGAATAATCTTGATCTGTATAAAATATTTTGACGTTGACTTTGATTTTACTAAATAAAGTAAAACACAGAAATTTTTAGTCGTTTTTCTTAAATATAAATGTCTTAAATAATTTAATATCCTACCATCAGGTGGACTGTGTGTTCGTTTGTCACCCTTATCCTTTATAGATTTTGAGAATGCGAATTTTCATCAGATCTCCACGTTTTGATGTCCTAGGAAGCCGTTTCGATTTTTCCTGGCTGAACCTTTGGCCGTGCGTACGTGCGTACGTGCGTGCGTACGCGCGTGCGTGCGTGCATGCGTGCGTACGTATATACAATATCTTTAGAACGAATTAAAACGAATGTTGATTGAGACTTCGAGCTGATGAAATTTTCAAGTCAATCGGTCGAGCCGTTTCAAAGATTTTCAAAATATTAATAGATTTTCGAGCGTTGCGCTCGAAAATGAGCGGGAAGTTCCAGGGATAGCTTGCAGCGTCAACCGGTTTTAGGCTTCCGTACCTCAAAATGAAAAAAACGGAACCCTTATAGGATCACTTTGTTGTTCGTCTGTCTGTCTGTCAAGACCCTTTTTCTCAGGCACGCGTGTAGGTATCAAGCTGAAATTTATATCAAATACTCAAGTCTACTGTCCCTTGGAGCTGTGAAAAAATCAAACTTTTAAGCCAACGCAATCAAAAGATACAGCCGTTTATGGCGCAAATTTTCGACATTCGCAAGGGAATCAAAACCTACAGGGTACTTCCCGTGAACTCGGAATCTTAAAATTTGGTACGAAGCAACGTATTATAGCAAACATAAAGAAAAAATTGCGTTTCGAAAAAATTTTTTCTTTATGTGTTTTTAGTTACATCATATAATAAAAGTATTTTTAATAATTTTAAACTTAATACCTACGGTTTTGTTCGGAACCCTCGGTGCGCGAATCCGACTCTCATTTGGCCGGTTTTTTAATATCTATACATATAATAAAACTGTAAATAGCAGATGTCTGTACATTTTATATTTTTGTAATAAAAGTGATTGAGGGGTACTAAAAATAAGTAATTAAATACATTTCTACCATTTTTAGAATTTTCTGTCTGTCTGTCTGTCTGTCTGTTTGTTTGTTAACGTATCACGTATAAAGTACTAATTTATATCATAAGAATTGTTAAGGAAATTATAAAGTGTATCTTCGGGTTACATTTAGTCTTTATTTCATTAAAATCAGTTCATTCCATCAAAAGTTATGATAAATATTCTGAAGTATGGGTAGGGAAGTATAGGTACGAATTTGCTCAACGGTGGCTTTGTTTGAGTCATCAAGTGCATTTTAAACTAATATCATATCATAAATCATAGTTAAATTATGTAAAAAATGATATAATTATGTATATCTAAAACGCAGTAAACAAAAGTATTAAAGAACGTATTAAATATATTATACAAAAATATATTAACCTTATTAACTAAATCTGAAGCACAATAGTTAACCCATTTCTTCGATAGATGGTGGTGTTGTGAAAATGTAATGCAATTGCAATGTGGTTTTTTCCTGTAGATAAGTTTTCATATTTACTGCTAATCTTTATTATATTACTCGCTGCCCTACTGTGTGTTGACAAACTCAATTTATTCTTTACCGCCGAGTACTCTATGTGGTAAATCAAATTTTAAAAGAGCTATTAACAATTGCGTTGGTTTTGGCGAGAGTCAAACTTTATTTTTTGCTTACTGTGCAGGCACTGATTTATAAGTTCACTTGCGTTTTATATAATGTATCAATCGCGTCAATTAATCTCTTTTATTTTTAGAATTGATGTTAGCAGCGCCATCTCTCTTTAAATATATACATATAATAAAAATGATGATAACATGTTGTGGCTCTTTCTGTACATTGTATATATATTTTGGTGGCTAAAATCATTATGGGGAACTGAAAATAATTAAATAAGAACATTTTATAATTTTTAGAATTGTCTGTCTGTCTATTTGTCTGTTATTATATGAACGCATCACGTCTAAAGTAAACATCTTTTATTTTCAAAGAAATCGTTAAGAAAATCATAAAGCGTATCTTCGAGTTACATTTAATCTTTGTTTTATTAAAATTGGTTAATTCTATCGAAAGTAATGATTATTATTTTAAAATGTAGGTTCGAATTTGTTCAATGGCGCCATAAAATCTCAGAAATAGTAATAAAAAGATTTGTGTGTAAAAAAAACGTTCCATAATAATTAATATATTTATACTTAAAACATAAAAAGAGATTTAAAAAGGATGTTTTCTCACACAAAGGACGTAATAGATGGAGTTGTACAAATTACAAACTTTTCTGAATTGCTGTGTTGAGATTTTTCGCCGATGAATCGTATTGAGACTTACTGAAGAAATTTGTATCCATCGAAGCCATACAACGGAACCCGACCAAAAATAAAAATTTTGCAACGAAATGTTGTGATATTGTATTTATAATATACGCAAAATCAGTACTGCCATTTTAGCGCTTTGGGAACTAGATTTAGCGCTTTTTTGGAATGTATAGCGCGCATTTCGAAATTTTAGCACCTAGCTTTATCCATTTTTTTGGTGTATTTAGCACACATTTCAATATTTTAGCGACTAGCGGGTTATTAACTCTTTTATAGCAGCACTGTTAGTCCACATTACCGATAATAATAATAATGACATTTATTATTTTTTCCCACAAATAGTACATTGCAGTTTATCTTTTTCAAACATATTTTTTCCACAAAACAAAGAGCATGGGAGACGAGTCCAAACTAGGATACCCTGTGCTATGGATCTCCTGGCTTCCCCTTTAGGATGATCAACTTGATTTTTTTACCGACGACTATAAGCGGGGAAATCCCCTTTATTAAAGTTTTCGTTCATGATTTTGGCAACGCATTTATTTTGCTTTATTCAGTTTCAGTCAGTTGCTTAGAGCACAGCTAAGTTAAAAGTTACTTAGAAGTTATAACACAAAGAAACTGTGTAGCAACCGCAATCAGATGCTGACATCTGAAACTAAGTTGCGAAATACATTGCACTTTAAAACAAATAATGACATTTTTATTGTTCGTACAGTACTAACTACTGTTGACAGCAAATGCCATAATTATAAGTCGATGTCCTGCGAAGTATTGATACATCAAAAAAAATATTGCCAGAAAAAAAATTATGATTATATAAAAAAAACACAAACTTTGTTTGTAGTTAATTTAGCGCGAAATCTAGGGCTTTTTTAAAGCGCTGTTTTCATGAAATCTAGCGCTTTTTGTATTGTCCTAGAGCTGAATGAGTTTTTTTTTTATATTTGAAGTAACTTTCCTTTCAGTTTTAAGCGCGTTCAGTTCCCAGTTACAGTGAGTGTGTGTTATGCGATGACCGTAAATAAAACGCAAGGTCAAACTTTACGCGTTGTAGGAGTGTACCTCAGTACTGACTGTTTTGCACATGGCCAACTCTATGTTGCTTTTTCCCGCGTTAGTAGCCCCCGTAACCTTTTTGTGTACACCCCGGCTAAGCCTACTTCTAACGTCGTTTACAAAGAAGCTCTATCATAAACGACTTAGAACTTTGATGATAATGATTTATTTAGTTATCACTTATTGATACAGTAATGAAATAAATCGTTTAATATTCTCTTACCTAAACGACAAATTCTTTATCTAAAAACTGTATACGCGAGCTACGCCGCGGGCACAGCTAGTTTGTAAATATTTGCGTAAAATGCATTTCAATATTCAGCCAGTGGCAGCCCTGTTCGTTCGGATAAAATAAACTAAATACTGTGCATTAATTACGCGCAATCTGCGTACGGCTTGAAGTTCGAAGACGCTCAGTTATTTGTGGTGACGCCATCAGTGGCATTCCAGCTTTAAATCTCTAAATTCTATCCGTTCCAAACTAAAGTATTTTCCCAAGGTGGAACGGAAATTTTATCCAGGAAACTTCACAGGTCTAAATACAGCTGTATTGTAACTTTATTATATTTCACGACATTTAACAATCAGAGTAATATTGTTCCTACGCTAACATTAAAAATTATAATACTCCTAAATACTAAAAATTATTGTTATTTATGTGATATGAATATAAAATTGTTGGGGAATTTTTTTGTCAAGCAAAATAATTAAATCAAGATAAACCTTCAATAATATTAGGGAATCAGAAGTGAAAGAGAGTTGATCCTGTTTTTATTAATATGAAGGAATTAATTAAAATGAAAAATAAGTTATTCATTTAATTTTGTTTAATAATTTTTTTTAATAAAATGGAAAATTAAAAATTAATAGATGCAATTGATTTAATCCTTATTTGATCCTTTAAGTGATTATATATTATATTATATACTCTCTGGTCTGTATCAAAGTACCATACGTCTGTGAAAGTACCAAGTAATGATATTTCTTTAACCAACTTCAAAAAAAGGAGAAGGTACTCGTTTCGACTGTATGTTTTTCTTTTTTTTACCTCATAACTTTTTTCTGGGTGAACCGATTTCGATGATTGTTTTTTTATTTGGAAGCTAGTGCTTTTCATGTGGTCCCATTTAAATTTGATCAAGGTATTATTAGTAGTATTTGAGTTATTCTTAATAATGCGTATTTATTTGACTTCGACTACATTGATGATGTTCTCATTTTATTTTTATTAAAGTCGGTTGTACAAAGTTTTTAATTTTACCACTTGTTCTGTAAATTTTTTGGTGTTCAATTAAGTTTATTTTTTCAAAAAGTTACTTACGCAGCGTCAGCTAACAGTAAAATTGCCGCAGCGCATACGTTCCATGTTTAAGCTGAAAATGACCGATAGTTGCAAGCCGTATTTGAAACAATATAAAATATTAACTGTACCTTATATCTTTATATATAAAAATTACGTGTCACGTTATTTGTCCGCGATGAACTCCTAAACTACTGAACTGATTTCAATGAAATTTTGCACACTCTGCGCAGTTTGGTACCAACTTGAGAGGTAGGATAGTTTTTATCCCTACACCTGACCTTCACTGACCCTCAATACTTTTTATTAAGAATTTTTATAGGAGACAGGGTCGTCGGAGATGGCAGAACAACGTCTGCCTGGGGCAGACGTTGTTCTGCCCTTTCCAACCACCCTTCCTATAAAAATCCTTAAATTCACAATAAAAATTTTTGAGGGTCATTTAGCGCGATAAAAACTATCCTATCTCTCAAGTTGGACCAAAATGCACAGATTGTGCAAAATTGCATTGAAATCAGTTCAGTAGTATATATTTATATATAAAAATTACCTGTAATTACGTGACACGTAATTTTTATATATAAAGACATAAAGACATTTATTCCGACACTTCATATTACAATGACAAATTAATAAACAAAATTAATACGAATAAGAATAAAATAATAATAAAAAAAATTAAAACACAAGAAAATGAATAAACAAAAAAATAGAGGATATAACAACAATTCATGACTTAATAATCGAAACAGATGAAGTGGCGGAAGGGACCGCCTCAGCATAAGCCGCGGGATAGCGACGCTGATTTTCAGTCGGCCCCATACGGTCCTACGGAGACCGTGCCGTAAGTGTCGACATTAAGCGAGTAGTAGATACATATGACAATAACAACTGATGAATGACAATAACAAAATGGAAAATGCGTATTGTATAGTTGTGCTGAATGTAAGTTACTGAACGCTACGTTAGATGTGACGGGAACATTAGTAAGTGTCATAATATAATTTAACAGTGTATTTTATAAAATCACTAGCTGGCCAGGCAGACGTTGTTCTGCCCTTAGCGGGGAACCTTTGTACTATAAAAATCCTTAAATTTGCAATAAAAAAATTGAGGGTCACTTATCGGGATAAAAACTATCCTATGTCTCAAGCTGGACCAAACTGCACAGAGTGTACAAATTTGGGGTGAGTGGTTTCGGAGTTCATCGCGGACAAACAACGTGACACGAAATTTTTATATATAAAGATAATGTAATGTATGATTTCTTATATATACACACACATACATACACACATATATACATACATACATACATATATATATATATATATATATACATATATTTATACACATATACATATACATACACACACACATATATATACACACATACACACGTATACATATATATATACATAGATACATACGTTTAATAGGCTTTTTGTAATAAATAATAATATGTAATAGCATAATAAATATTATGTAAACGAAAAATCAGCTAACGTCTAACCTCTTAACAATACTCCTATTTATTAACTATACCCTTCTGTTCGTTTATTAGGAGATATTTTAAGTGTTTTCTAAACGTGCCTACTGTGTTTAGGTCACGCAGTGGAGGAGGTAAATTATTCCAGCAATGGGAGGCTGCATACTTATAACAACCTCGAAAGGCTGAAGAAGAATGTCGCGGAATACTGAGCCTATTATAAGATGAAGCGCGGCTGAGATACTTGCTATGCTCGCGAGACCAGTCTAACTTACTAAAAAGATACTTTGGATTTTTTGTCTTTATGACGCCAAAAAGTACACAAGCTAAATGAAGTTTGCGTCTGGCAGCCATTTTAAGAATATTATTGTCGTCAAGAAATGGGCTTACGTGACCTCTTGGCGGTACATCGAAGCAAAACCTCGCACAAGCATTTTGGACCCGTTGAATAAGGTGTGCGGTACGTGACAGTAAACAAGGCCCATAAACCGTATCAGCATAATTAAATTTTGATAGTACTAGGGTGTCCGATAGTCTTTTTCGTAATTCTAAACTTAAGTGTTCACGCATTCTGTACAGGATTTTTAACCTACAAAAACAGTTCTTAACAATGTTATTGATATAATCTTGAAATCTGAGATCAGGGCTAATTATGATTCCTAAATTACGTGCTTTATCGACTCTTTCTAATACCGTGCCTTTTATATACAGAGTTGGGACAAATTTATTTATTTTTTGAATCTGTTGTTTCGTTCCGCAAATTAAAAACTTTGTCTTTGATGGATTCAACACTAAACAGTTTCTCTCTGACCACTTTACTACTTTATCCAAATCCTCGTTGAGTTGATTAACAGCTTCTACAGTACAACTAGGCTTAAAAGACTTATAAATCTGTGTGTCATCTGCAAATAAGTGATATTTACAATATTGGAAACAGTTACTAATGTCTGATGTATATAACGCGAAAAGTACGGGACCCAAAATCGATCCTTGAGGAACACCATGCGTGATCCGCTGCGGAGAAGACACACAATTTTGACCATTTAATTGAAATGTAATTTGCTGTGAACGTCCACTAAGGTAACTGTGAAACCATTTTATAGTCCTGGGGTCAAATCCGTAAAACGACATTTTGGACAAAAGTAAAGGCGTATTTATGGTGTCAAAAGCCCTAGAATAATCTAATAGAACGAGTATAGTCCCCTGACCTGTATCTTGGGCCTACAATATATTACCTACTACATCAGATAGGGCAGTAGCAGAACTTCGTCCCTTTCTGAAACCCGATTGAAAATCGGGCAGTATAGCATTATTTTCTAGATATGAAATTAATTGTTGATACACAACTTTTTCTAATATTTTAGATATACAGGGTAGCAAACTTATGGGCCGTAAGTCAGTCACGATAGCAGGATTGGCATTTTTTGGAAGAGGACGTATTAAGGCTAGTTTCCAGATGTCAGGGAATGTACTTGTAGATATCGATAGGTTAATCAACGCGGTGATAGTTTCCAGACTTTGTGGAAGGGTCATTAATAACATATCTAGGTTAATACTATCAACTCCCAGTGCATTAGATTTTAGTTTTTTAATTATATTCAAAATTATATCTTGTGATACCGGTTTCAGCAAAAAAGTTTTAGAAGTAAATCTATTAAATTCAAAATATGTAAGATCTGATATAGTTACGTTATAGGAACCTGGTATGTTTGAGAAATGTGAATTAATAATATCAGGATCCGATAAATGTGGCGGAAGGTCGTATTCGTTTTTCGGTGGTAATGAGTACGCCTTCAAATTTGACCATAGCTTCTTTGGATTGCTGATATTATTATTAATGAACACTTTGTAATATGCTTTTTTCTCGTGGTATAGTGCGACATTTACTTGATGTTTTAATTGTTTATAATAATTTTTATGACTGGGCGACTGTGAACATCGATATTTATTGAGTGCTTCATCGCGTAAACTCATCATTAATTTTATGGTTTTGGTTATCCAGGGGCAAGGGCAATCTTTAAGTATAACTGTTTTAATAGGTGAATGCAAGTCAAATAAATTTAGGATGTAGCGATTAAATAAGTGCACCATTTCATTGACATTATCGGTACAACTGATCACATCCCATGGAATTATCTGGAGGTCTCGTTCAAAATAATCAAGTAGGATATCATTTAGGGGGCGATATACTAACGTCCGAGGTAGTATTTTGTCTATTTTAAAATGTAACTCGCATGTAAGAAAGGCATGATTACCTAAGTCAGCTATATGATCGTTTGTGACATTTCGTGTTGGCGCATCAGTACAGATAACATCAATTAGAGTTTGGCTAGTTTCGGTAAAATGTGTTGGCTTATCTATTAATTGTTTAATATTAACATAATTTATAAATTCCATAAAACGCTTGGTCTTCACATCTTCTGTGTCAATTAAATTAATATTAAAATCTCCCAAAATCAGTACATAATCGTGCGAAAGTGTGCTAAGGCTGTCAGTAATAGCATCAAGAAATAATTCAACGCTAAGCCATGGTGGGCGGTAAGCCGTGCCTATCACAATTTTTTTTGAGTTGATATGCAGGGCCACAGAGCCACATCTCTTCTACACAATTGTGGTGAGGAGTAGATAATGTTCGGGAGTTGATTCCCTTTTTGACGTAGAAGCCTACACCCCCTCCACGGCCACCGCGCACAGAGTGTGGTCTCGGCACGTGACGTAGGTGGTAGCCAGGTACGAGCGGAGCGCGCCCATCTTCGCCTTCCCGTAGCCAGGTCTCATTTATCGCCATGAGATCAACATCATGTCGACTCATGGCTACGAGGAATTCTTCGTGTTTCGTACCCAATGAACCCGCATTAAAGAAACCAACTTTTAATTCTTTAAACTTAATCATTGCTAACTGAAATACCACTGACGTTGGCCGAATAATAAGATTTATCCATTGTTAACAGATAGTAATGAAGTAATAATGAGTATAAAATACCAAATACGGTTTTCCTAACTTTAACAAATATTATATATTGTAAATTTAATCTTATAAATAAATAGTACAACTCAGGATTTACATATAAAGGAATATTATTAAGACATATAAAGTTATATTACAAATAGCAGTCTTTGTAAAGTCGAACCAGAACCGTTTAAAGTGCCTAGTAGACCTTGTTCCAAGAAAGACGTAACAATGGGAAAAACATCAATAAAACGCAACAGTGCCTTCAGTATGGGGCCGGTTATCTCTACATAGTAAAACGAAGTCGCTTACCGGCGTCTGTACGCTAAGATCTTTTAAACTACGCAACGGATTTTGATGCGTTTTTTTTTTAATAGACAGAATGATTTATGGGAAAGATTTATATGTATAATAAATGCATATTATATAATTCTTCTGTCCGTGTGTATGTGACTGAAGTCCCCATAAACAGCTGGACTGATTTTGTAGAAATTTTGTGTGTGTGATTAAGTTGATTAGAGAATGGTTTAGATTGACAATTGGACCCGGTAGGTGGCGTTGTTGTCAAGATCCAAAAATCAACCGCGTGAATCGGATTGTAGTATACAA